>VZRI01013227.1:191954-244261 GCA_013397515.1 Upupa epops
AGCTGGGTCTAAGCTTAAATTGAGTCACCAAGTGCTGCTCTGGTCTACCCAGTGCATCCTCCTCCCTCCCTCCCTTTCATTTTCTCATCATCTAGCATCTTTCCTTTGTTCACACAAATTAGGTTTTAATAACCACAGATAATTTTTTATTATTATTAGTCATGTTTTTCAGTTCACTTGTCAGCTAGTTATCACTGTCTCCTACTTGTATCCAGGGCTTCTGTGTTTTAAGTGCTCATCATTCTTTCAACGTTCAAGCCTTTGTTTTTGGAGACCAACCATAAAGCTCTCTCATCTGTCTGTGATGTCAGTACCTATCTATTCGGTAGAATTGTCTCATCCAGTAAATTTTTAATCTGCTTTCCCAAAACCCATCTATACTCCTCCCACTGGAAAGGTGTCCAGAGAGTAGATATTTCCCCAGAGAGGAATATCTGGGATAGTAACTGACACATGCACAATCATATTCATCAAATCTGGGGAGATAATACATGAGAATTTTCTTGTCCAAATTCATTGCCATATTGATTTTGTAAGGGTGTGATTCTGAAATACATTAATACAGTACAGAATTATTAGAGGACTGAAATTGTCGCATTCAACAAAAGAGCACACACTGAAGGTTTAAAAAGCTGGTGTATTTTCTTCAGAAAATCCCTTTCTTAATGACAGCAACCTTGAAAAAGGCTGCTTTCATAGAATCTTAGAAAGTTTAGAGTTGGAAAGGACCTTAAAGACCATTGAATTCCAACCTCCCTGTATGGGCAGGGGTACATCCCACTAGACCAGGATGCCCAGAGTCCCATCCAACCTGGCCTTGAACACTTCCAAGGATGGAACAGCCACAACTTCTCTGGGCAATCTGTTCCAGTGTCTCACTACCCTCACACTAAAGAACTCACTAATCTCCCACCAAAATATCTTCTTTTTCACTTTAAAACCATTACCCCTCCTCCTCGCATCCTTTGCCCCTGTAAAAAAGTCCCTCTCCAGCTTTCCTGTTGCCCCTTCATGTACTGGAAGACCATTATGAGGTCCTCCTGGAGTTCTCTCTTCCTCAGGCTGAACAATTCCAACTCCCTCAACCTGTTCTCATAGACGATGTGCTCCAGCAATAATGGCCTTCAAATCATAACACAAAATACAAAAGTCCTTCCTCAGCATAGCCTTAACAAATATAACTACCAATCTACTGTGGATGTGTCCTGGGTTATGGAATATAAAAATTTGTATTCTATTCTCATCTGTTGAAAGCAGTTGAGAAGATATGTAATTTTATCTCTTGCATAAGAATGGGACTCGGGGGCACTAGGATACCTCTCTCCANCGCGGCATCCGGCCTCCCTCCGAGACCTTCTGTCTCCTGCCCCAGAGTCCCCACTATTTCCCGTGCCGAGCAGAGCTGCTGCTGCGGCTGCCCGGCTCCTGGCTACCGCGGACATCTTCCGGCCACTCCCTGCCACCTCCTGCCTGCTGCGGTCTTCCTTCTGCACCCGCACCGGGAAAAAGAGAGCCACATCCACCGCTCCAGGAGGACTCAGCCACCACCCTCTCTAACAGCGTGTCAGGTTGACTCTGTCAGAATCCCTAGGACTTTCTTTTGTCTGGTTGTTTGGGTGTACTGTTGGTGTTTCTTAGTGTTCTTAATAAAGAATTGTTGTTCCTTTTCCCAAATCTTTTGCCTGAAAGCCCCTTAAATTGAAAAATTATAATATTCTGGAGGGAGGGGGTTGACACTCTCCATTCCAAGGAAGACTCCAGCTTTCCCTAACTGACACCTGTCTTCCCAAACTGAGATAGGATGCCAAAAAACCTCCATAAGTCCAGCAGAAAAAACCATATGTGGAGTACTGGGGACAAGTGTGTTACACAAGTATTGTGGATGGATAGCTAGAGACGCATGACAAGAGCAATCTGATTTTCCTACAGGTAAAAGCATGTCAAGCATCCAGCCCAATGATTCTTTGAAGACTTCCTGCCAATTTCCAATCCAGATATAGAAAAAAAAACCCCTCATAATCTGAAGTATTTCCAGCTCAAAGCAATCATATTCTAAATCTTCTTTCCAAGTTTATATGCTTACAAAGGTTCTTTACCAGCGTGCATTATCATGAAAGGATAACACAAAATGGTATGTCATCGTTGCCGCAAAAACCATGTGAGTATTCCTTTTTAAATACAAAAATATAACATGGTTCTGGAGCCAGGGTTATTCACATCTTCTGCAGAGAGGCTAAATTGTACCTTATTTTAAGATGTATTCCAGTCTGCTTTCTGTCACGACTGAAAATAAGCTGGTGTGAATTCTTCAGCAAACCAAACCTTCCCAAGTAAAGCTGCAATTACAGAATCAGGCTGTATTTCAGTGAAATAGAAGAGTTTTGACATTACTCATGGGCCACGGCTTTAATTCAGAGAATTTATTATCTCTTCTATGACACATCTGAGCAGCCATTCCTAAGTGGTTCCAGCTTTGAATTGAGAAGGATTTCCATCCATGAAAGGCAAATCCATTGTGCTTCTGCTTCTCCTTCCACCTATAAACGTGCACGAGTGAGAATGGAAACCTTCTCACAGAAATCACCGATTATAGTAACTTTTTAATGTAGTTGTGTGGTTTTTCATAAGTTCATAGATTCCTAGAAGGGTTCAGGTTGGAAGGGACCTTAAGGATCATCCAGTTCCAACCCCCCTGCCATGAGCAGGGACACCCCCAACCAGACCAGGGTGCTCAAGGCCCCAGCCAATCTGGCCTGGAACACTTCCAGGGAGGGGGCATCCACTCCTCCCTGGGCAACCTGGTCCAGTGTCTCAGCACCCTCATAGGGAAGAACATCCTTCTGACTTCCAGTCTCAACCTCCCCTCATCCAGCTTGAAAACATTACCCCTGCTCCTACCACTCCAAGCCCTTGGAAACAGCCCACAAGCAAGAAGTGAAGTACTGGTGTTTACCAAATGCAGACTGACTCCTGCTGTCATTTTTAGACATTTATTAATTTGATTTTTCTACTAAAATTCTCTGTGTCAGGGTTGCCAAGGAGTTCACTTTCCCAGAGATGCTCTATCCTCAGCTAATGACATTTCTTCTGGTAAGACGTATTGTGAGCGAGTTGATTAAGCCCAGACAAAAATGCAGATTTCTACTTAAAAAGAAACAAAAGAACCCCAAAACCGAAGTAAGAAACCCAGCTTGTGCATTAGAGACAAATGGTTGCACGCTCTTTGAGGTTACGACATTGACTGCAGAGAGAAAGCATAACTCCAAATCCACACTAACAATAAATTACAGAGAAGAGAAACTCACACATTAATCTCATTAGTAGAAAAGAATCGTGACACTGTGGAGCATCAGATGGACAGCCGAGGCTTTGCCTAAACCCTTCAAAACATGACTCTGGATAAAAGGTGGGATAGTGCAGGCACAGTTGGACAAACTGCTTCCAGATGTACTCTGTGGACCAGATCCAAGGGGACTGAGACTGATGAGGAGCCCCCCAGTGATTTCAGGTCTGTCTCTCAGAAAAGTGACTCCCCAGCCAAGTGCCACATCACTGGGTCATTCCTGCTTCTCTGGGCCAAAAGCAGCTCCTTCTCCAACTAAATGTCTTTAGTCTTTGGTGTGCTGCTTTTGACTGGATGCGGTGTAGGATTCCTGGGAAGGGATGGAAAAGCAGATGGAAAACAAAGAACAAAGCAGTCACTTACAATTTGAGAGACAGAGAAAACAGGGAGAGATCACAGAGGTTTTGCCAGAATATGTGAGTAAGTGGCATCAAGCTTCTTCAGACATTACAGCAGTGACGGCCAAATTTCTCTCAGCCTTGATAGGACCCACTAAGGGCTCCGAAGTGGAAGAAAGGGAAGGGTGATTTTTCCTGTTCATCTGCCTGGTGTATGAATGTTCTGAGCGTTATCTATGCTCCAAAACCACCACCCTGCAGGTGGTGCTGAACTAACCTAGACATCTCTTGCACCAGCTCGGAGGGAGCCATGACCTGATTTTCCAAAGATGTCTGAAGAAGGATCACAGTATCCCAGTTATGATGAGGCTGGAAAAGGCCTTGAAGATCATCAAGTCCAACCTAAAACTAATCAAGTAACCCAAACATCTGACATCTAGCTCATGCCACTCAGCACTTCATCCAGCCTAACCTTGAACACCTCCAGAGATGGTGACCCGACCACCTCTGTGGGCAGCCTCTTCCAAACCCTGATCATTCTGTCAGGGAAAAACCTTTTCCTAGTGTACCTTCACTGTAAGAAAACGTCTGTGCCAATGACACAAACACTTGATGTCCTGCTCAGGCTTGTGTTGAAATCTAGACATGAAGCTAATAACAATGCTGTGGACAGGATCTATCTTTGTTGTCGAACAAACTCCACTGAAATTCATAGAGTTGACCCCTCACAAGCAGGAAATTGTTTTTCCCAGTGCTTCTACCTACTTCTGTTTCTTATGCTCCCCCCACTGCTTCAACACTGATCTCTCACTGTCCAGTTGTCCAGGATCAATTGAGGGTTCTAGTGAATGACAAGCTGCCCGTGTGCCACTGTTGAGCAATTGCTGCCCAGAAGGACAACCCCATCCTGGGCTGCATCAGAAGAATTGTGGCCAGCAGATTCAACAGACTCTGTCCTAATGAAACCTTGCCTGGAGTCCTGCATCCAACTTTGGAGACCGCAGCCCAAGAGTGATGACGAGCTGTTGGAGCAAGATCCATAGGAGGCAACGGAAATGCTCAGAGGGCTGGAGCACTTCTGCTATGGGGACAGGCTGAGAGAGTTGGGGTTATTCAGCTTGGAGAGGAGAAGACTCCAGGGAACCTTTTAGCAACCTTCCAACCTCTGAAAGGGGTTGTCTGAAGGCTAGGGAAGACTGTTCCCAAGGGCAGGGAATGATACGATGAGAGGTCATAGTTTGAAGGTGGAAAAGGGCAGAGTGAGGCTGGAGAGGAGAAAGTTCTTGAGTCTGAGGGTGGGGGATCCCTGGACCAGGCTGCCCAGAGAGGAGGTGGGGGTGGCCCCATCCCTGGGGCCATTCAAGGACAAGGTGGATGGGGCTCTGGGAAATCTGGTCTGGTTAGAGATGGCCATGTTTGTTGAAGGGGGTTGGACTGGATGACTTTTGGCAACACCTTTCCACACAGTGCAGTCTATGATTCTATGATTTTAACGAAGCTAAGATCCTGTCTATTGTCAGTGGCAATAGATAAATGTGGAGTGGCCAGTAGAGGGCGACACTTGGATTTGGGGAGAGAACAGGACAACAGTCTCTGAGAGCAGTCCGATTTCCTTGCCAGTACGCAAGTCTTGGGTGTCCTCACCTCCTCCTGCCACCAGCATTGAAGTGAGTTATTGTTTTCCTGAAATGCTTATTTCAACTAGTCATAGAAAATTCTGAGGCGTGATCTAAATGAAGCTTTGGTTTACACTCCAAAAGCAGTCGAAGTGACACAGGTACTGTTGCTCAGAATTAAGCGTCACCTGCATCCAACCAGCACAGCTGGATCACTGGTAGATTTCTCATTCTGTATTCTCTGCACAGATCAGCTGGAAGTCAACTTCCCACTCCAGGTCCGGATTCCTGCCTGTTTGCCTTTCACCAGAGCAAACAAACTCTGCTTGAAACTTCACAAGCGTGCTGTTCTCCTAAAGGGGAAGGTTTGAGGTAAATTCAGGAAGATGTCTGGGAGACATGAGTGCTCAAAAAAGGAAGCTGTTTCACCTCTTGAAAATTTTCCTAACATTTTTTTTGGCTTATAGTAGCTGCAAAATGGTTTGGCTGAGAAACTAGAAATTTGTTTTAATCTTTTGTAGATGGTGACTCTTGTTTCCTTTGGCTTCTTGGGGTGCTTCAGGGGGCAATTATTTAGTCACTAAAAGACATTTGTGCAAACATTTAGGGATTCTAAATCCGTATGTCAGCTTTTATAGGGCTTATGACATCTACCATAGTGGAATTCAGCCTTCCCAGACTGCACAGACTTTTTCACAGAGCAGCTTTTGTAATCAGAGCAGAGCAATCTTCATTTCAGAAAAGACTCTAGTAGGTTCCAGTTGCCCCGTGAGAAGTTCTGAAGGGTCCCACCCACACCACCATAAGATCCTCCAGGCAAAGGTGATCCCATAAAGGCATTCTTCTCTCTTTGTGTCTTTATATGTGCTTAGACCTCCCCTACTTGTTTCTGTTATCTGATTGTACGTCTCTCAGCAGGATTTGAGGGATAAGGTGTTGTTCACCACAAATCTAGGCTGGTTCTGTAAGCTGCATCACCCCCAGTGCATGGACAGGAGCAACTTCATGTGTTTGCCCTACTGACACCCAGGAAAACAATTACCTTGTGCATACTGCTCACTGCCTGGTGAAATATCCTCTACTGAGGACCATGTCCTTAACTGCAGTTAAGGTTTTCTCAGTAGTCAGTGAAACTTTCCAGGACGAGCTTTGAAGGTTTTCTTTCTATAGAAGGAAAGTCTGCGCTGGGTGGTTTTCAACACGTTTGTTGTTTCTCTTCCACCAAACGAAAGTATTGAGGAAACAGTGATGAGAGAGGACCATCCATGGGGAACAAACCAGAAAAAAACAGTTCTAGGACTTCTCAGGGCAACTCTGAGTGTCACCCCTCTTCAGATGCTTTCCCAGGAAGACAAGTTCTTACATTGCAAGTCATTTCCAAGACAAGCCATCACCTAGAGACAATCTCCTCTTTAAAATAGATTTGTTTCACAATTTCACTTTTCACAACCCTGTGGGACTTTTTTCTCATCAGGCAGATCTGTCACCTTTCCCTTGACAGGGAACTGTGCTCGCAGCCTCATTATTTGTCTTAGCTACTGCCAGGTGTAGGGAGGCTGTGTTTTGGCTAGTGTCTGTGCTCTAATGTGATGGAAACCCAAATAACAACAGTAGAAGGGGTCCAAGCGCAGACCTGCAGCTAAGAGAAGCATTTTTCAACCCTCACTCTGAGCTAATTAAATTATCTATGCTAAAAACAGAAATTGGGCTCAATACTATGGTAGAAATATGACCCAAACTCACCATCTTTTCAATTCAATTCATGAAGCAAAGTGGCAGGGGGATTGGACTGGGTGATCTTTTGAGGTCCCTGATGATTCTATGATTCTATGGTTCACTTATTTTACCCTCAAGATAACATAGCAGTTCCTGTGAGAGCTCCAATGCTCTTCCTAAGAACCACAGTCTACCTGCAGCCCTGGTTTCTGAGTCCCAACTCATAATCATATCAAGAAACGTATTCCACCAAACATCTCTAAGTGGCAAAGCTGCTGTTTCTGGCTGGCAGTTCACAAGAGCCTCTGAACTGCTAGTTCATCCACAAGGGCCAAGTGGCAGGTTAGCTGCTGGCACAGATAGTGCCTGATGGAAAAGCGCATAGGACCAAAAGCAATGTTGTATGAGGCCATCTCATAACTGGTTTATTACTCCTCTGTGTGCCAAAAAGTGGTTCTTTTGGGAGGTTAACAAAACCTTAGTCACTGTGACTCCAAACTCTGCTTCCAAGAGTAATTGCTCTCTTTTGTCTTCATCATCATCTCTGTTTTGGTTTTATTTTATGACTTCATGTATTCAGCTGGTCTGCAGAATAGATAAATAAACCCTATCCTGAGGGAGCAAAGGTATGAAATACACACTAAGACAGCAGAAACCACACGAGGAAGCTCAACACAAAAAATCTAACTGCTGGTGTCACCTGATGACAGAGACCTCTGACGCAGTCCACTCTTTGCTGAGGGATGTGTTCTCAGCAGCAGCCGGCAGCTGATGTGAAAGAGGTGCGAGAATTCTGCTGAGAAATACTCTGTGCATTCACTGTTTGCAGCACATGGTCCGTATAAACCCACACAGAGATGCTTTGGTTGGGTATTTTTCAGGAAGCTCTTGCTTGGTTTGAATGAGCTTCACCTCAAGCTCCAGTCCCATACTTGACAAAACTCTCCCATAGGAATTTTTTCTGCCATCCATTATAAAACAGTAAGGAGGAGTGAGAGGGTTATCTGAACCTTGAAGTGCACAGATAATTATAACAGTTACTGCTGAGTTGTTTGGGGGGGGGGGATGGGGTGGGGTGGACGACAAAGATTACCAGGGTAATTGTTTGCCAACTGTTCAAACTGTCGTATTTATCCACTTCCTGGATCTGCTCCGGGGTGATGCGCTCCTCGCTTGCACCCAGTCTCCTGTGATTGATGGCCCACACTTGTCAGTAGCACAGCTGTCTGCAGCTCATCCTGGTATAAAGTTGGAACCACATCACAGCAGGCAGCAGTAATTTGTCTTCCTTTGTGTATATATTGACAAACAGGATGTGTATATATAACAAACAGGATGGTAGGTAGGATCTTATAAGTGTCTGTGCCTACCTGCGCGTGGGTAAATAGTCATGAGAGGAACACACATGACAGATGCACTCTTGGCCTAGAGAATGAAAGAGTAGGTAAGGACAGGCTGCTTTGGTGTGTGTTTCAATGAGGGACGATTTATATAGGCTGTGCCCTCAGCCACACACATGTAGATGGAATGACCAGACAGTCGTAGGCAGGTAGGAATATCAGGACTCAAAGAGTGGAAAAACCCCTGTCTAAATTATCATCTATTTGAAAAAATATTAAATCTCTGTTTAATGCAACCTAACAGGAATGGAGTGGTGTTGAGACAGGCCCTTTGATTACGAGGGTTATTTCAGCTATTTGAAATTCAGGCAAGAGAAAGCCCAGACCTGCCCAGGTTTGTAGTGCTTTACCCTCCACAGCTAAAGGGTCGAAGGGATGCTTTGTGAAGCTGAAATAGCTGTTCAGAGAAGACATAAAATATGCAAAGTTATTAGTTATGTGTGGAAGCAGGTGTGAGCAGCCACAAGAATAAGCCCGGTAATTATTACAAGCATGAATATTTTAAAATACCTCTAGCAAGCACTGAACTGTGATCATGTTAAAGCCAAAGCTTCTAATTTGGAAACAGTTTGGGTGGAAATGGAGCTGTAGGAATTACTGTTTGTTTAAGCAAACATTGTCCAGATTTTAATCTTTCGTTTGCTGTGGTTAACTCTTACTTGTTTTCCCCAGGGAAACGTAGATTGCCATGTCCATTATTAGTTGCCTCCTCTTCCTTCCAGTTACTTCCACTCAAAAGACATCAGCCTTGGGGAAACAAAGACCATCCTTCAAATTCCCTGAAGCAGCAACATCAAACCCATGCTGTAAGAGGAAAGCATTATCTTCACATTAAAAGTATTCAGCAAAGAAGGATTTCTTTTCCACTTGAGCTTTCCCTTAAGCTGAGTGTAGGGAAGTATACAGAAGGCATGCAGAGATTCTCTCTCTGTCCCCAAGGACTTAGTTTGCAGGAGTTTGCTGCCTGAACTTGTTAGAATTACTCTCCTGCTTGTCAGTGAAGCATCTGTCTTCCAGTAGGCTGGGGGCAAATTTGCACCCCTGAATTTTCCAAAGTATTATAATTGCTTTGCAAGAAAGCCAGTCTCCTTGACAGCCTAAGTCTGTGCTCCTGAGACCCCAGCTTTCAACTCCAAAGGAAAAGCTTCCTCTGCCTCTGAGCACCCTACAAAACAGGGACCTCCTATGCTCAGTCAGCTTCAGGGAGTCAAAACTGTGCTGTGGGGGCTGGTGTGGCCCAGCCAACCTCCAAGTGCTGCAATCTGTGGATATACTCTACTCTTTGGGCTGTTGTGGAAGAAGTAGTCATCAACAGGTTTCTTCATGGAAGGTGCCTACAGGTGGTGAACTTGACCCCCCACACTACACAAATCATTATAGAGACTGATTAGGAATATTTGTTAATGATTTGCAAATGAAGTTAGGTGGCAAATAACCATTTCTGGTGAGTGGCCACACTTCAGGACACGTGCACTGTCTGTGAGCTACATGGGCTGGGGAGCTTACATTGGAAAAGTTGGTGCCTCCTGCACTATTAGAGCCAGCTGTCTTACACACAATAATTCACAGTAAACTCTCCTTATGTGAGTTGTTCCACTTGTCTTTCCGACTCATGCAAACTCTCTTAGCCTGAAATACCCTGTGATAAGAAAGGTCACAGTTACACTGCACCTTGACACAGAGGGACTAGGGCCGGCTTGTCTGAACCTCCCTCCTGTACCCCAGTTACACTTTGGGTGCTGAAGCACTATTCACATCCGATCTCGACCCCCTAAACGGGTGACTGGGTTGAACAAAACATGAACAGCAAGCACCTGTCTGTCCTACTGAAGCTGAATGTCTCTATCACTACATTGAAGGTATTTTTCCTGGGAGAACTCGCAGTGCTGTGCCAGAGTTGAGATGCTGGAAGTGGGACACTTCCTAGGCATACCCCACCCCGCCTTTCACAGACTGTTCTGTTTATTCCTCCATATCTAGAGTACTTCCCTCTGTTCACACTTTCACTGCTCTCCCTTTTTTATCCACAGAAGTAGCCTCTATTGGTCAGCACGGCAGGAAGAATAAGGAATTTTTTGTTTTAAAACAAACCCACCAGACTAAGCTGTGTTTTAGAACTGGGAATCCAACCGCCCTTCCTAAGGGGAAATGAAAGCTCTGCTCAGATCTTGCATGAGAAGCTAGAAGGAGAGTATTATGTAAAACTTTACTATGTAATGGAGGAATAGAAGCAAAAGTACTGCTGGTAGCAGTTCGGCTCTTGATGTCATGCTGAAAAAAAGAAACGATATAAATAAAAACTGTGATTTGTATTTCCAACAGTTGGGGGTTATCTTTTCTAGCCATGTGCAGCCTCTTTATCTCTTTTGCTTACCTTTGCAAAATAACCCACGGATCGCTTTCTTGCCGTTGTATGTGCCCTTCCTCCTGCACTTGGGCAATGCAGATACAAGGGAGAAGCAAATAAACAGTCCTCAGTGTGATGAGTGCAGTTTATAATTAACAGGACAGGGAAAATATCCTAAGCAGAGGTTTAAAAAAATTACTAGTCCTGATGTTGAAGTTGTTTCTAAATTTGTCTGTGAACCACTGATGAAATACAATGAGAAAAGTCTTTGTGAAGTAAATTATATATTATTACACTAAATAATAGGAACATGCAGTGCTCTAAGTATGAGTTAGGCATCCTGTGGTTGGCTTGCATCATATAAACATACTAGTCAGTCCAATGCTGAGAACAGAGCCAGGAATTCAGTAATCACTGTCCCTTGTCCAGCTGTAAGTGACTCCTAAAGCTCTTCGGTATAAAGGACAATAGGAAACTCACGTGAGTCAGGCCAACTGCCAGAGTGAGCTGTATATGATGAGTAATAATCTATTAGCCAGAAATTGAGAGTATAAATGTAAGGGCCACAATTAAAGCTCACTATAGTAGATTAGATTTTCCCATTACATTTGTTGGCATGTGATGGGAAAGGAAGACTCACTTCATGTACGTCCAAAGAGACACAAAACAAGTACATCATTGCTACTCAGGCTACCAGGACACCGCACCTGTTAGAATTTCTAACATTAGAAACTTTCAGTGTGGGAAACTTTCCTGTAAAACCTTCTGAGATTTCCAGGGTACTTAAGTGCTGACAACACCTTCGAGCTGTTCTTTCCCGTTGTGTAACATGGGCATGTGCTTAGGGAGATGATCATCCTACTTGCCAATTTGGTTCGGTTGTCAGCAGCAGATGTTGGGCTTCCTTCATTGAGTGTTAATCTACCAAGACTGAATATAACCTATGTCCAAATGGTTGCCAAGACAGAAACACACAACTCCTTTTTGATGGAATGCCGCTCACATTCTCCATCTACACATCCAGCCCCTTTCTGTGTTGAGTTCTGTACTCATGACAGGTTCAAATCTCCAAGTTTCGTTAATGCCACCTCAGTCACAAGAATCCCATAAAAAAGCAGTTCTCGTTTCCCTGGTTTATTCTATTTGATCCTGGCACAGGCAGATAATTAAAGACATTTTTTCATGTGCCTTGGTGCCCTGATTAAGCCTGTTTTCATTCCACTAAGTGGGTGTCTTCTGTTTTTTCCCCCTTCTGCTGCAAATCTAACAGCTTTCCAATCAGTGCAGTGGGCTAGTGAGACAGGGACCATCTGCACCATGCATTCTCTTCTGTGCAGAAGGTTGGCCTTCCACAAATGATAGCTTCTGCCAACAAAGCCTTTCTCGTTGACATTGTTTGGTCCTTCTGCCAGCTTTGTCCTCTTGAGACTAGAAAATTGCAGGGATGGAAGGAGCGCATCAGCCACCAGAAGACCCGTGAAGCATATTAGTGGGATTCCTAGTAGTGCTACAGCACTAGGATAACCCATTGTCTAGAGAGATTCTTCACCATTTTAATTAGCTCAAGGGTCCTTCCTGCTTCTAGACAATCCGATGATCAGGTGTTCAACCTTCCCCAGGCACCTAATTCCTCATTCCTAGAGTTTAGAAGAGAAGATGTTCATGTCTGAGCTGCAGTGCATTACGATACATGATGTTGGTGTGAAGAACAGTTTCTCACTGTCTTGTGCAGCACTGAGCTGTTATAAAAGCACACTGCTCCACAGCTGGGATGGCTGTTCCGTGTGCATCTTAAAGGTCAATCTGGGAAAACAGTTAAATGAATTATATTCATTAGCTGTCATTACAGGAGGGTGTCATTATATGAACATAGCGACTTGCTGACCTCCCGACAAATTTGGATCGTTGTGAAGCAAACGTAGGGCTTAATACTGGAGTGGATGGATTTCCAGTGGTCAATGCTCAGCAAAACAAGGAGTTTGGCAAATCAATCCACTTAATGAAAAGAAACCCCCCGGTTCTGTGTGTACTGAGTCATTGCACACACCTCCCTCTCAGATGTCTTCATGACCTAACATCATTTGTGCTTAATAACCCGTATTTTACACCCAACATTGTTAGGGGGAAAATATTAGAAAAATAATAGGCATTATTTAAATTACATTTTTTAATTATTTAAAAATACATTTTTAATGTATTTTAAATAATAATTTAAATACATTTGTAAATATATTTTAAATATTAATTTAGATGTTATTTAAAATGCATAATATTTAAAATACATTTTAAAATATTTATATTTTTAAATATATAAATAAATAAATAAATGAAATAAATGTTTTAACTTAACAAATACATTTTTAATTTATTAGAATAATAAATAAAAAGTTGTTAATTGTGCAAATAAACAGAAATTTCATTTCTCTCTGCATTACTTACTGGCCTTTGTTCACAGTAATGACTTTGATCATTTTAGGGTAGAATTAAAAATAACAGTTGTCCACTGTCAGTAGTTTGCTAGATCATCTAAATCCACATTTGATCAGCTTGGCTAAACAGACTGACATCCATAAGCCAAGCAGAACTAACAATCACATAAATGCTGTTCCCAAAATTCTAGAGGAATATTCTGCCTACCACCAGGCATGTTGGTGGGAAAAGCCCTTCTGAGACCCTAGACCTAGCATTTCTTTTAGACAGCATAGAGGTCTCTAAAGTAATCAATTAGGTATTATGCAAACTCTGCAAAAGGCCTTTATAGCCAAGAACTAGTCCTGTGATGGCCTTTACTTCTGTCTCTTGTTTCCTTCATCTGGTGGAAGATCGGTCCAGAAGAGAATCGTTGGTACCTTCAGTCAGAAGTAGAAATTAAGGCACCAGGCAAATTTAAGAGCTCTTTTCTTTAAAAGTTGTGGTTCGTGTGTGGTGACTCAGCCGGTCCAAGCCTGTTGTAGGGTAATTGCTATCTGAGGATTTTCCACTGTACTGGAGTCAAAAAGTTCGCTGAGTTCGGTAGTCGCTGTGCAGTCCATCCCATTCCAGCTAAGAGATGACCCTCAAACAAACAGGCACCTATCTTCTGGAAAAAACTTGTACAACCATTGCCTTAGGACTTGCACTGAGAATCATGGAATCACTCGGGATGGAAAAGACCTTTTGGATTGAGTCCAACAGCAGCTTTACCTACAAAGTTCACCCCTAAACCGTTCTCCCAATACCACATCTACGGGACCTTTAAAAGTGTTCAGCCATGGTGACTCAGACCCTTCGCGAGTTAGAGAGTGAAAGAAAGCAGTCCAGGTGTAGGCTGCTACTTTCACAGCCCAGCTTTTTCAATTCTTTATTGACAGAAGCCACTAGGACTATTTCCCTGACTAAAGACTTATTCAGCTTCTGAGAGCTGAAGAAACAGAGATTTCACTACAAATTGCTTCTGTTACTTGGCTCTTTCAAGGTGGATAAAAGAATCTGATTCCACAGAGTGTGTTAACATCATAAATCTACAGGCAGAAGCAAGTTTCCTCTGTCTCTGCTTCAAGCATACAAGAACTTGTGTAGGCTAGTAAGAGCTGTGTGAGGGCAGGCAGAAGTTGTGCTGAACCTGAGGTGATCAGCCTCTGCTATGTGAAAGTGAAAGGTGCACAACACCGAGCTCATAGCCTCCATGCACATTTACCCTACATGACTGATCATCATGTTTGGAAGAATCTGCTTCCTGAGGCTTCTTTTGAGGAAAACTAAGGTGCAGAGGATGGGAGGTTGATCCATTCAAAGGGGGATGTGTTACACATGACAGCGGAGCAGGCAGCATGTTCAGCATGCTTAGTGCCTGCCTCTGACAAACCCAGCTCTCTGCTTTTATGCTGCCACATGGCTCCTGCTCAAACTTTGTGGTACCTCTGAAATGAGTTCCTTACAGTGGGTCTAGGAGAATCACGACTGGGTTCTGATCATATCTGCCCTTCGGTGGTGATGTCTGTGCCCCCAGAAGCTTCTGCCTGGTGCCAAAAGAGAGATCTGAGCAGCTTTAGGTTTGTTTTAGGTTGCCTCAGCTGTGCAGCACTCCTGAAACGTACACAGCATAGCTCAGGGCTGGAGATGAGGGGTGGGCAAAGAGAATAGTAAATTCTGGGTGATAGCTGCTGGGCAGGCAGAGGGTCTGGTAAACTGATCTCAATCTCATTTGCACTGTGTCAAATACACTTTTACATCTGCATCCTCTCCCTTAATGCCTCCTCACACTGAATGCCTCTCCAGGAAGCTTTTCTGGATGATAAACACTGAGAAATCTGCAAAGATGAAGCAGCAAGTATTTAACAGCATGACTGTTTATATCCTCCTCTGTTAAAACAATTGCACTCTCGGAGGTTTTCAAACAGAAAAGCTGAAACACAGGCTGGTAGTCACCAGCAGTGTGCAGAACATGAGTTCCGAAACAGGAACCTGGATCTCAGCACCTATCCAGACCAGTCCGCATGGAAGTCCTTTGTGCTTCTCCCACCTCACACAATCAAAACAGCTCAGTCCTAACACACTCATTGCAGCTCTCTGCAGACCAAGAGCAGTGCAGAGCCATTACACAGCTGAGTTTCCAAAAGTCATGCCTTTCAGAAAGTTTCCATTTGAAAATTTTAAACTGAAAAATAGAGTGCTGTGCAAGGGATCTCCTCAGCTTTGCACATGAGATTTGTCTTTCTTTCTTTCTTCCTTTCTTCCTTTCTTTCTTTCTTTCTTTCTTTCTTTCTTTCTTTCTTTCTTTCTTTCTTTCTTTCTNCTTCCTTCCTTCCTTCCTTCCTTCCTTCCTTCCTTCCTTCCTTGCTTCCTTCCTTCCTTCCTTCCTTCCTGTCTTTCTTTCTCTCTCTCTCTTCCTTTCTTCTTCTCCCTCCTTCCTCCCTTCTTCCCTCTGTCTTCCTTCCTTTCTGCTTTCCCTCTTTCTATCTTCCCTTCCTCCTTTTCTTTAAGGGAGACAGACAGAACAGGCACTAGAGCACCCACTGAATTGAGCATTCAAGCAGACGGATGTGAACCCTTCCTCTTCCTCATGTGGGCTCTGGGTTTCACCCTGGCTGCCTCACTTTCCAGGCAAGCGATATATTTTATGGTGTGGGCTCGTTTTCGTTCTGACAGTAAGAGCCACCCCGTGGCCTGGGTTTGGTGGAGAAGCGCAACATCAAGGTGTCCCAGCCAGTACTCATTGCAGGTTGTTTCTGGAAAGGGAAAATGAAAGGGAGGAGATCGAGCCATTTTGGTCGGGCTGATCCCAGGCTAAAGGCATCCTTCTGGTGGGACAACCTGATGTGGGGGGGCGGGGGAGTCATCCGAAATACCAGTCTTTGAGCTGGCAGCAGAGGTTTATGTTCGAGTGCTGGCACTGCCACCACCTGAGGCATTTTCCAGCTATTTTTGTGTCTCTCATGGGCCCTGCCTGCTTAGCTGACAAAAATGTTGGCACAGGACCATTCCCTACAGTCTGTGGAGCTCTGGGTGCTCCCTGGAGCAGGACCACTACCTTAACGCGGTCCAGCCACGAGGACCACTCCACCTGAATACAAGCAGGCAAAGGCAGGAAGAGTTACAGCATCAGCAGGAGTAAGAGCTTCAAAGGAGCGATTTTAAAAGCCAGTGCCAGCAATCCAAGCTGAGCCACTTCCAGCACAGCTCTCAGCCTCCACCTGCAAGCGAAGCCCTTCTATTCATCTCAATTATCGCAGGAGTTCTCTATCTGCCTGCATAAATTTAGAGCTTTCACATGAAAAAGATGGGGCTCTTCTCATCGCTGGGATCTTTTCCACTGAGGGACTGATACTATTACTATTTACTACCAGAGGAACTTCTTTGATGCCATGGATGGATACCAGTAGCAGCCAAGCTGATACGATAAAATCAGCCTGCAGTGCAAAACATCAAACTTTTGAAACCCCAGCACTTGACTCTCAGTGGGGTTTTTCCATTTAGCTCTACGGAGTTCAGGTGTTAGGTCAAGTCCTGCCAGTCTGGGAGACACAAAGTTAGTGCCAGAGGCAGCTGATTCCAGCACCGTGCCCGTCAAGCAATGGGTCGCACACATTTCTAAATGCACAACTTATTCTGAGTTAAATAAAACTATTTATATTTTATAAAGCTGGAAGTAACTGTTCTCAGTAATACATCAGTGTGGTTTACAGAACCTTCCTTTGTATAAAAGAGCTGTGAACTGGTGGCACTAGATTTTATTTATTCCTCTTTTTTCCAGTTCATTTTTAGCTTTTTAGGAGACTTTTTTCCTCCTCCTATTTTTAGTCACCTTGATTCATGGTTACTCTTCCCAGATACTCACAGGAAGAGTCTTCTGAATTAATGGATAGAGCTAAACTCGCTCCCATTCTGCAACTAAATTAGTGCTTTACGTGCAATTATTTATGATGACTCCAAGCTGGCTTCCCACAGCACAATAAATCTTGCAGAACACTGTGGCATCACCTCTGCTGAGGCATTTCATGCTTTTGCCAGGCTCCTTAGATTGGGGAAACACTGTCCCTACTCAGCACGGAGCAGTCAGACTGCTGGCATGGGCAGATTTAGGGAGCAGTGTCCAGTCTGACAGAAGACAGGTAGGTTTTTCTAACAGGACTGTAACCAATACCAACATCTCCGCAAGTCACATCGGCTCAGTCCACTCTCAGTTCATGTGTTCCATGCCCTGGAGGTGCCTACGCTCTACAGGTGCCAGCTTTTCTCACTAATGCTGTTATGGGCATGTCCAGAAATGCCTCTAGAGCCACAGCACCCAGCTAACCCCCAGCCCAGCACTACTGGAGCCAAGGGACTCAGCTTTCTTGCACCTGTGCCTGTCTTGCCCAAGGGGTAGGGCCGGTGAACACTCACACACTGCAAAGTGCCGCGGCAGCAGTTGTTCCTCTGACGCATTGAAGAGCTCCTTGGTCAGGGCTTTTACCCTAAATGTGGGAAAGCTGGGTTTTACATCCTCCTGCTCCTGAGGAGATGAAAACCCACGCCCTTGCCACAATGCCAGGGCTGTTCTGGGTGAAAGTGCTCCCCACCCTGCCCTTTGAAGCTCTTCCACTCTACAGGAGCAAATCACAGCTTCACAACTGACGTGGAGAACATGAGTGAGTATGATTCTAAAAGCAGCTGTAGCCCTCAAGAGAGAAGGCAAGGGAGGTCTTGATGCCATTTCCCTCCCCTCAGGAGCATCTGGGTAAGATGTCCTAGGTCAAAGGTGCAAATGGTCTTTTGAAGAATGTCTGGGAAGAGACTTCCCCAGTTCTGCTCTATGGGATGCCGTGGCTGGCAGTGCTGTGTCTGACCCAATGCCTGTGTTACCCCTTCCTTGGCTGACACTGCCACTGGAACCCCTGAGCACCACTGCAGCTTCTCCCATCTGCCCCTCACAAGTTGCTCAACAGCTCCTCTCCCCAGAAAAATAAAACACCACCACCACCAAACCCAGTGCAGCAGCATTTCACAGGCAGGACATTCACCACCCTCTGTGTCCCAGCTGCCCTGTGCTCCCACACGCCACCATGGCTGCAGCCACCCCGCTGTTGGCCAGCAGGCAGGTTGTCCCCATGACCACCCTGCTGCCAGGTGGCAGGGATGCCCCTTGTCCCCACTTCCCATGGCTCAGCAGCTCTGCCTTCACACCCTGCTGAAGTTACTGTCTGTTTGACAAACGGCTTGTGGAAAATGGTGCTCTGGGTTTCTTCTTCCAGGGGGTTTGGAAAACACGCTGCATGTTTCTCCACAGCCCTGGGCTGCCCATTTCTGCTAGCAACTATTGTTTCCCAGGGCAAGCTCTGGAAGTGGTAGCTGCCTCGGGGACCCCAGTTCACACTGAGCTTTTCATTTCCCCCTGACTGTTGTAAATCCTCTGTTTCCAGCAAAGAAGTCATATGCAGCACTCATGTGCCCTCCAGCCCATGTCCTTTTTTATGCCATGGCTCAGATTCCTCAGCCCAGATTCCTTAGCCCAGATTCCTTAGCCCACTCAGTTGAACTACTACCCCTCTCAGATCCGAGAGAGTCAACTGGGTCAGGGGTGCCGAGGTTAACTGTGGATTCCAGCACACCTCTTTGATTTTCTCAGCCGTGTTTTTTGTGGAAGTGAAGCTTGCATCATCTGCCCATCTGCACATCTGCGACAGATACTGTGAGCTTCATCTCCCTGGTCTGATGTCAGACAACCCTGACAGGGGCTACAGGTTTGGCAGGAGAGAGAGGGCCTGGGAGTTCACAATTTCTCATCAACAGATGCTGCCAGCTGATTTCAGTGGTGAAATGTGTACGTGTGATGCATGATAGACGTACGTACATCATGGCCAGAGTGCTCCTCAGAAGAGAGTTACAGACACACCAGAAAACTACATTAAAATCACTCAGCTTGCAGAAAGAGTGGGAAAGTAGCCCTGGCTACTGCCTTTGCTCAGGCAGTTTATCACTGCAGGGCTAGTGTTTGAGAGGGCAGGACCTGCATGGACAGGTTTATGAATGCATCCTGTGCAGGAGAGGACAAAGCTTGGGCCTGGCTGGCTTCAGTTGTTTATAGCTACTCCAGGAGAAGTTAAGGGTCCATTACTAACAGGAGAGCTCCATACCCACCCCATAAATAACTGTGTGACACTGTTTATGGAATTCCTTTTGATTTGGTCATTTATAAGGCATCTAATTTTAACCCCTTTCCCTATGAAGGCAACTGTAGGGCTGTCTGCAGCTTCAGTATTCTCAGAGTACAACAGGCATGCGTGCTTTATTTTTCCTGTGGTTTGCAGTATTCATTACTTTCTTTCTGTTGTAGAAGCAGACTACACTGTAATCACTTCCAAATAGTCCCCTGACAAGGATAAATCAGCCTATGCTGAGCTCTGGGCTGCTGTGGCCAAGTTGCTGCTAATATCAAAGCCTGATTAAAAGTAGCTGGGGGACCTCAGCGCTGCTCTGCAGATACGGATGTTTAACATTTCATTACCAGAGTTTTATGCTAGCCTGGTTGGCATGGCTGAATTAAGACCTTTCCCATGCACCTCATGCTACAGAATCAGCTCTTGCTAGACTCGGGCTGGATCCTCTGTACATTCTCCTGGGCTGGCAGGTGCTGCTGGTGTGTGCAGTGAATCGCTGTTTACCCTTCGTCCAGTAATCCCTTATGTTGCTAGAGGATTTCAGCTCTGGCAGGGCTCATAGCAGCCCCGGCAGCCTGCTGCTCCACTTGGGTTTACCTCTGGCTTCCTGCATGGTTGAGTAACTGTGCAGAGCTGAGGACCATGGCCAGTTTGTTTCTAAATGGTCAACCCTGTCCTTGCAGGACCTTGGTGGGTGGAGACGATGGTCTCTTACAGTCCAGACCCATTCGGTGCTGTGGCTGCCAGGGATCACGAAGCTGTCACAACCGTGCCTTAAGCTGCGCTTTGGCTGTCTTCATGCATTAAACACCTGCACGTCCCAGCCTGACGTGCCTTCACCCTTGCAAAGAGTTATTAAAAGGAAAAACAACTGAGTGGCTTTTTCAGTTGGAAGAGAATCCCCCCTGTTTTGTGTCAGCACAGACAGTTCAGGAGATCCCACTGCTATCACATGGTTTGACAGACGGGGAGGTATTTTTTTGACTCATAGCCTGGGTTGTGTAGGGAGCAGCATGATCAGCACGTCTCTCTTCCAGGAGTACTGCCCCCAGCTCTGGAACTCCCAGTGTCAGAAAGACACAGAGCTGTTGAGGAGGAGGGACACAAAAATGATCAGAGGGATGGAACACCCCTCCTGCGAGGCAAGTCTGAGAGAGCTGGGGTTGTTCAGCACGGAGAAGAGAAGGCTCCAGCCCCACCTGTGGGTTTTCAGTGTCTAAAGAGGGCTTATTAGAAAGGCTGTGACTTTGAGATGCCTGTAGCAACAGGACAGGGGGACAGAGTTTTCAGCCAAGGGAGGAGAGCTGTAGCTGGAAAGTAAGACGTTTTTTACAGTGGGGGTTGTTGAGACACTGGAACAGTTTGCCCAAGAAGGGAGAGGTTGATCAGGTCTCTGAGCAGCCTGACCTAGTGAAAGACATCCCTACCTATGGCTGGTTGGAACCAAATAAGCACTGAAGGCTCCTTCCAATCCAAAAAGCTCTGTGATTCCATGTTTGTAAATAAAATCAACTAGCTGTGCTGGCAGGAAAGCAGTGCCTTGCAAGGCTTCAGACTCGCTCTGTGTTTATCCTTTTTGCTCTTGTAAGACTTAATTTACGTCCTAGCTGTGGCAGTGACTGATTAAAATCACTGCCTCCTTTCTTCCAGAAAGATTACACACCAGCAGATTTCAACATCCTTCATGCCATCACACCTTGGGAGGGAAAACTTGATCAAGTCCAATACAAAACTGTACTGAGATGAAAACGCTGGTAGATCATTTGGAATGACATCTGGAAGCTTTGTGAGGAGTTAACTAAGGGTGGCTAGTACAGGAATGAGACAGCTCATCCCTTTAATTTTAGGAAACACTACTCACATGAGAAAGAATGTGTTTGCAATGGCATCTAAAAATTGCATCTTTTCAGCTGAGGAGAGATAATGGTCCCAAATAATTCAATTTTCATGGTGTTTCCATTGGGAAGGATTGCTTTCAGTCCTTGAAACAGAGCGGTTTTCCCTTTTGCACACTTGAGAACCTCTATCACTCCATGTGGCAACAGAGCCTTTGGGGAAAGACCTGAGGCAAGCATGAATCATACAATCAGGGTATGGTTTAGACTGGAAGGGATCTGAGACATCACCCAGTTCCAATCTCCTGCCACGGGAAGGGACATCTGTTAGAACAGGTTGCTCAAAGCCCCATCCCACCTGGCCTTGAACCCTTCCAGGGATGGAGCAGCTTCCTTGGGCAATGTGCTCCGGTGCCTCAGCACCCTCACAATGCATGACTTCCTTCTTAGATCTAACTTGACTCTACCCTCTTTCACCCCTCACGCTATCACTGCTAGCCTCCGTAAAACTCAGCAAGCCCCTACAGCAGCAGCAGAGGTGAGATGACTGGAATCATTTAGTGTGGCTTGTTTGTTGCATCAAAGGACTCTCTCAGGATGGCAGATTGACCAAAAATGTGGCTTGCCTTTAGGAACTCACTAATCTTTGCTACTAACAGGGGAGAGAGGAGCTTCAGGTACAAGAAGGAAGCCCCAGCAACTGCAGAATGGTATGAAAGCCTTAGCCAGCAGCATCCCCTGGTAAAATCGCTCTGATATTTGGATTTAGACTCTGCATTCCGGTGGCACCATCAGAGCACACGAGATGCACTCTGTGCATGCTGCCCTGGGAGATGTATTTACAGCAGGAGACTGAATCTGTGGACAGACCCTGCTTTAGGGAGTCATCCTGCAATGCTTTTGTGAAGGAAGGTCAATTTAAGTGCTGCTGTTGGTCTCCTTTTCTTTCCTAGGGGCCATGTAAAGGTTAGTCCCATCACAACACTGATGGCCAGTACAGGACAATCAGGTATCTTCAGAGGAGAACCACGGATCCATAACAGCCAGCGTGCCCAGCCTGGCTGTGCCTAAAACCATTGTACTCAGCAGGCAGACACCCAAACCTACTTACTGAGGAGTGCTAAGGGCAGGGGACAGTCTGGAACCTGTGGCTGTCAGGAGATACAGGTTGCAGGTTGCCATCTGCCCACTGCTGTTGCCCAGCCTGCCAGCAGCCCCTGAGGAACCAAGGCAGGAATCCTCCAAAGACCCAAACACCTCTCCCTGCCTGTCATAGAACCATAGAATGGTTGAGACTGGGGGGGACATTGCAGATCGCCTAGTTCCAACCCCCCTACCATGGCAGGCACTCCTCTCTCCCACTACATCAGGTTGCTCAGAGCCTGGCCTTGAACACTTCCAGAGATAGAGGAGCCACAAACTCTCTGGGCAACCTGTTCCGCTGCCTCAGCACTCGCATGGTGAAGAACTTGTTCCTGGCATCCGATCTAAATCTCCCCTGTTTCAGCTTGGATATTCAGAAGATGTTCTTCACCATGAAGAAGACACCACTTAAGAAACGACTTGGGGTGGGTTGTGTTGGAGTGGGGCTTCTTTCTCTTGATTTGGTTGTCTTTTCCCAACTAGACAACCCCAGCAGTAAGAGAATGGAATGAATTAACTGGCTTGCCTGAAGGGTTCCAACCCTCCCTCTTAGAAGAGCAGCCCGCATGCATATCAGACCATGGAGTAGGAATACAACTTCCCACCCACTCGCCCTGCTGAAACCGAGATGTAGCACAACAAAAAAATCAGGATTCACTAGTTCCGAGCTGCTCATTCCTGCCACGACTGGGGCAGCTCCGGGCACGCACAGAGTCAGTGTTCTGCATGGGCAGAGGTACAGCCCCAAGGGCCCGAGGGGTGGCAACATTAAAAGTGGTGTCTAAAGGGGTAAAGTTCATCTGGGATTTTTCTGCTGGAAGAATCACAGCCCTGTGTTCTCATGGTGGTGGAGGATGGTGTTCCCACACTCCTCACCCCTAGCGCCAGCACTGAGCTCTGAGCTGCACAGCCTTTCCCAGCAGAGAGCATCTGCTGACTCTGCTCTTCGCCCCTCCCTAGAGGGGCCTTTGTGACCCCCTTGAGAAAGAGATCCCCCCTCACCCTCTCTCTTCTTCCTCTGGTCCATGTTCTGCCTTCCCCCAACGATTCCAAAGTGTCAGTTACAGAAAAAAACACTAGCCCTGCTTGTACTGCCAGGTCAGAGGAGCTGAATCTATTTACAGCACCTGAGAAACTGCACAAATATGTTTGTTCTCCTTCCTTGCTCTGAGAAATCCAAACCCTTCATTTTCTGTTGCACGAGAAGACACCACATAATGACAGCTTGGGTGGATTATTGCCCATCCACTCGGTGCTTTCCTTTCTTTCTGAGTTTATGCTGAAGTCTGTACAAAGCCTTTTTAAGATGCTGTATTTGCCTGAGAGATGTGTCCTGACTGAAAGAAGGGGAAAATCCCCACCTCAACTCTTTTATTTAACAAAAAATAAATCTTCTCAGGTACATCTGGTCCCTGAGGCGCCTTCCAACCCAAACCATTCCATGATGCTGTGTTGGAGAGGAGGAACAAACATATTCCAGGACCATCACAGCAGTCAGAATCAGACAGCTTTGTGTTTTTAACCTGATGTCTAAACGTCCACAGTGAGCCTAAGATGATGGAAAACTGCTTGGGATGTTTGAATTCCTTGGAAACAGAGGCACATAAGTTGGATTAAATCAGTTTCTAGTTTTGGCTTGTGTACCTGACAGGCTGTGTTACTCCTACTGCACACAGCATATTGGGAGCCTCGTAAGTCACTGCCCAAGCCAGAGATGCGCAAACCTATGCCAGCTCCAAACACGCTGCACAGGCGTGGGCAGGGTTGCACAGACCTCAGTCGTCTCTGTTCATCACGTAAGAGGCTGTATTTCCAAGAAAAATGACACGGTAGGATCTCGTGTCTGGTTTACACTGCTGTGGAACAGCTACAAATCACAGCACAGTAAAATACCAGCTGCTACAACTTGGAGGTTTTCACAGCCTGCCCCAGTTATGCAGGCTAGGTGATAGTGCTGACATTTTTATTGCTCCTGACATTGGTTTCAGCTGATACCATAGGGCACATCATGTTTGCAGTCACTTACGGCTACTGTGTTAACCCCAGCACCCAAAATCCCCCTCCTGATCTGTCCAGGTAGACAGACTCTTGTTCCTCTACTTCCCCTTCCTCCCAGTCTCTCAACAATGATGAACTTCGTGCATTTGCAGTAGCTTGTTGGAGCACACCACAAGTTTGATAGGAAGCATTGATCAGGTGGAAGCTCCTAAACTCTTTCATAAATAGATCTTTCCCTTTAGAATTTACTTCAATCCATATTTGGGATGAAAATGCACATATGCTCCACCTCCTTTCTTTAAGTACCCCCCGGATATTTGAACAAACACAATACTTAGCAGAGAGTCAGCACTGCTGACTGTCCCAGTGTCCCAGTGTCCCAGTAATGATGAGGCTGGAAAAGACCTTGAAGATCATCCAGTCCAACCTGAAACCAACCCAGTAACACTAACATCTGACATCTAGCTCATGCCACTCAGCACGTCATCCAGCCTAACCTTGAACACCTCCAGGGACGGTGACCTGATCACCTCCGTGGGCAGCCCGTTTCAAAATCTGATCACTCTTTCAGGGAAAAACATTTTCCTGATGTCAAGTCTAAACCTCCCCCGATGGAGCTTAAGACTATGACCCCTTGTCCTGTCTCCAGTGTCCAGGGAGAAAAGACCGACCCCCACCTAACTCCAACCCCCTTTTAGGTAGTTACAGACAGCGATAAGGTCACCCCTGAGCCTCCTCTTCTCCAGCCTAAACAGCCCCAGCTCCATCAGCCTCTCCTTGTAGGGCTGACCTTCCAGCCCCTTGACCTTTCTAGTTGCCCTTCTCTGGACTCATTCCAGCACCTTGACATCCTTCCTAAACCGAGGGGCCCAAAACTGAACACAAGCAGAGGCACATAGCCCTTTCTGTACCTGTCACCCCATCTAAGAAAGAAGAATTGCAAAACAACAGGAAATAACAGTCTGAGCAACTGAAGAGAACCAATATTGCCACTCGTTTGACCATGGAATGAGTGTCCCGGCAGATCCACTTCTCTGCTGGTTACTAACCCGGATGCTTTGGGTACATTAAAAAGTATTGCTGAACAGGAGTGACTCATGAAGAGTTTGATGCTTAGATCTTCAAATAAACTTTGTCTTGCTGTTAGCATTGACTGGTTCAATAGGCGTGCTTGACCAAGGTTGTGCCCATCGGAATCATTGCACAGATGAGGACCATTACATGCATTATTGTTTCGACAATAGGCTTTGTACCATGAGAAAAGCACCCTACTAAACATTATTTTAGTAAAAAATTATTTCTTTTATTTTTATGTGAAGCTCCTCTGGAATACTGAATTCATTAAACTGGTATGACCTGATCTGGGGAGAGATTTTAGGTCCCAATAGTAGAGACTATACAAAATTTTGTGATGCTTTTGCTTTAGTATCATAGAATCCTAGAATCCTTAGGGATCAGAAGGAACCTGGAAAGATCACCCAGTCCAATCCCCCTGCCACAGCAGGATCACTCAGACCAAGTGGCACAGGAGCAGGTCTGGAACATCTCCAGAGAAGGAGACTCCACAACTTCCCTGGGCAGACTGTGCCAGTGCTCCGGGACCCTCTCTGGGAAGAAGGTCCTGTTGATATTGATAGGGAACCTTCTCTTTTCCAGCTGGCACCCAGTGCCCCTTGTCCTGTCCCCAGATGACCTTGAGAAGAGCCTGGCTCCATCCTCCTGACACCCACCTCTCACAGATTTATAGGCATGAGTACCCCCTCAGCCTCCTCTTCTCCAAGCTCCCTCAGCCTTTCCTCATCAGGGAGCTGTTCTACTTCCTTCATCATCTTCAATGCTCTATGCTGGACACCCTCCAGCAGCTCTGTGTCCCTCTTACCCTGACCTGTAGCTCTCAGTCCTTTCCTCATCCATCCCCAGGTGGAGTTCCGTGCACTCCAGCTGGTCCCTGACATAGAGGGCAGCACACCCTCCTCACTTGCCCTGCCTGTCCTTCCTCAGGAGCTGACACCCTTCGTTCTGACACTTCAGTCACAGGAGTCCTCCCACCATCTCTCAGTGATTGCAGTGGGATTCTGGCCCTGCAACCACACACAGTTCTCCAGTTCTTCCTTTTCATCACCCATACTGGGTGCACTGGTGTACAAGCATCTCAGGGAGGCAGCCGAGTGCCCGGTTCCCACCCTGAGGGGGGGGTCACCTTATGGCTCTCAGAAACACCAGCACTCTGGTTCTCAAAGCCAGCAGAACTCAGCCGCGAGAGTGCTGAGATCGCAACACGCAGGTGCCCCTCTGGCAGCCCCAGTTCCATCCCACTCCCTCTTCAAACCTACTTTAAAAGCCCTGCTAAGAGCCCCTCTAACTCTTGCCCAGATGAGCTTCTCTGCTGAGCTGCCAGCAGACCTTGTGGTTTGTAAATCAATCCGTGGCCAAAGAACCCAAAGCCCTGCTGGTGGCACCAGGCTCAGAGCCAGACACTGATCTGCTGGCTCCTCCTGTCCNGTGCAGTCGGTCTGGTCTGCAGGTCAGGTCCTCTGCTCCTTGCAGGATGGAGTGGCTGATGACAGTGACGACAATCTTCTTTACTGAACTTGTTTTGATGCAGGGCATGGACGGACGAGACCTTGATGACACCTTCTGGGTGGAAGACCTTGGGGACTTTATTGTCCTCCTCCTTGTCCAGGCCCTCTTGCAGAGCTATGTACCTGTTCTGCACCTGGCAAGGAGGGGTAACCACTGGGGGAAGCACCTGTGGCCCCTGTCTCATCAGACAGGGACTACCTGCCATCGCTCCCTGCTCTCCCAGTCACCACATTCAGTGGGAGGGGGAGAGGACAGGCAGTTCTCTGTGGCAGGGGCTCTGTCTGCCTGCTGGGTTTCTTTTATGGGAGGCAGGGAGCCACTCCAAGCTCTCACACTGTCTCTCTCTCACACTCCCTGATAGCCCTCAACCTGCTCATCTCCTCCCTGAGCTCCACCACTAGGTGCAGGAGCTCTTCCACTTGAGCAAGGGTCCCACAGGGGTGCTCAGCACTGCTGTCTGGCACACGCTGCTGCCCAGACTTTGTGTGGCTGCATGTTCACACAAGACCCCCATCTGGGTAGCTGTTATAGCTGGTGGGTGCAGGACTGTGGGTTGCCATGGGTTCAGCGGTCACCATTGCTCCTGACTGACCTGGCAGCTTCAGCACCCACCTGTGCTGAGTGCTGAGTCCTGGCTGCAGCAAGGATCCTGGATGGTGACCCCTGTTTGCTCCTGTGCTGGGGGCACAGCAGCAGGTTTGGAATGTGCAGTGATTTGCTCCTATCATAGCAAAGAGCAGGCAAAGGCTTCGAGAAATAGTCAGACCACACTGGAATGAGATAGCTGATGTTCTCTGTGACCAGACTTTAGCTCATCATGTATGATAGCCAAGTGTTGTCTCAGACAGCTTAACTCCCACTTTGTGTTTTGTAACTGCTCTCTACAGAGCTGCAACGCATAGCTCACATCCAGCAGCCAGTGGACACAGGGCTGTGTGTGCATGGAACTGTGAAGCTGTGGGACAAGGGAGTGCAGGAACGTGTGAGCTAGGTGTCAGGTGTTAGGGTTACTTGGTTGGTTTTAGGTAGGACTGGATGATCTTTAAGGTCTTTCCCAGCCCCATCATGACTGTGATACTGGGATACTGTGTGGGGTGCATCCTCAACAGCAGAGGTCCACCAACACACTTTACTGTTCAGAGCTCACTAGTTCCAGCAGCGTGTCAGGACAGTGCAGGTATTTCCTTTCATTAGAGCAGGTAGTATTGAACTCCCTAAGTTTTAAGGGCCACACACACATATACTGAAGGGAAAGCAAGATAAAATGCAAAATGAAACTCTGGACAGGACTGCCCAGGGCACTGGTGGAGTCCCCGTCCCAGAGGTGTTTAAGGACAGACTGGATGTTGCACTTAAAAGCCCTGGTCTGACTGATGGGGTGATGTCAGCTCCTGGGCTGGGCTGGGTGAGCTCAGAAGACTTTTCCAGCCTCAGTGACTCTGTGATGCTGTGATCTTTCACATATACAGCACACGCAAAAATCCCTCGTATTGCAGCATTTGCCAATGCCCTTTCCTCCCTGAAGAACCCTCTTCACGTGCTTTTACGTGTCGTTAGCATGCAAGCCCAAAGTTCAGACTTGTCTCTATATTTTGATCTGTTAAGAAAAACAAGGATAAAGAGAGGAAAGCAGGCTCTTCTCTCTGACTCCTGAATCACATGCGTTCATTCTTTCAGCTCACTATGGTCCAGCTCTCAAGTAGAGGGAGAAAGTATCACACAGCTCTTACACAGACTCCAACACAAAAGAAAAGAGAAGAACCTTGGGCTGGGTTAGCAGCACAAGCTCTGCTGTGTCTCAGCCACTCTGTGTCACACGCAAAAGCCGTGGTCCTGCTGCAGAACACGGCTTTGCACCAGCTTTGGAGCTGAACCCTGCCGTTTGCCCGCTCAGCCACAGGAGATCTTGCAGCTCCACCGCTATTACTCATTGATTGCTTGTCCTGGGTCATGGATCCCAGCAGAGAGGCAGAAACACCTTTTAGTATTCAACTTGCCTACAGGTGAGCAGGGCCATGTGGAGAAGGGAGGATGGCTCCGTGGGGCGTCCCCATCCGCACTGACATCAGTAAGACGGATGGTGTTGCTCTCACTAGGAAGAAATGCATTCTTTATAAAGGAGGAAAAGGAAAGGGTAACTTATCACGGCCCGAGTGAGGCTGTGCCAGTACCAGTGCCATGGCATGATTGATTTGTTTGTTCTAACACAGCTTGGGCAGTATCAATGAGCTGAGGGAGGAAGATGAGGTAACGCTGAGTGAATTTCTCCATTATATCTTCCCTCCCCAAACCCGTTTGTTTTGGAGAAGGGCACATTTGCCAGATTACACAGAAGGGAGTGCATCTCCCCGGTTGAGAGAGTGTTCTGGTGGTGAGGCATGGGGTGGGGAATAGGGGCTTTCTGTTCTGTTCTCAGACCTGGCACACCGGGGCACATCCAGGCTGCAAGGAGAGCTGTGTCTGCCCAAGCCAGGGGTGCTCTTTGTGTTGGGGGAGGGCACGGGAATCACTCAGCCGCTCTCCTTTACCAAGTGTGTTTATGAAGGTGATGTTCACCCATGTCTTTAAGCTCTCTGAGGTGCTGCTGGAGCACAGTTATTCTCACATTTATGGTACAATCAGCAGCCCAAAACAGGCCCAGCTGGCCCTGGACACTTCATTGTTGTTTCAGTAGGGGCCATCTCTGTGATTCACAGCAAAGGTGCACTTGTCTGGGTTCCTTCTCCAGTAAACCTAGAGGGGTGCCATGGAGACATCACTCCTCTAACTCAAGGACAGAAGGAGAACCACCTTTGGAAACCACGGGCAGTTCAGCTCAGCTCTTTCTCTGTGTTGACTTAGAAGCAGTTGCCCAGGCTTTTCAGTTCATCCATTTCCATGAGAGCCTCACTTAACGACGTAGACTTTACACCATTATTACATCTCTTCTCAGTCCCCTGCCCTTCAGACTTTAAAACATCTGATTCCATCACATCTCCATTACAGACGACTTTCCTTCTGGTAGGTGTGAAAGATGCAAAGCCTGGGTGTGCAGTGCCAATAAGCTGCTGAATTTAACTTGCTGGGGTGCTTGGAGAGCCTGCTCCCCCATGATGTTCCCGGGCTGATAGTACATAGCTTGTATTCTTTACCTCCCAGTATGTCTGCCCCTCTTATTACTGATTTGGGGTATTGTCTAGGTAACCTGTTAATGAGGGGCAAAATGGGCTAAAGCTCCTTGTTGCAGTTTTTTGAGAGCTTTTACCATCATTCTCCACTCAAAGGGCTTGAATTCGATTCCCATCTGAAGGCAGCTCTGCTCACATTTTCCACCACATGATGTTGTGGAGAAAATTGCAAACCCGTGAAAACAAAAACAAAACACCACCAAAACTACCCCCCAAATCTGTGCTCAAAGACCTTGATTTGTTATTCCAGGCTTCAAAGCATTATTTTGCCAGGAAAGTGATAAAGGTCGTGTGCAAGGTCGTGGGAAACATGAGTCTTATTTTGGAGGTACTCACTCAAGACAACCACTTAAGCACTCTTCTTACTCAGCAAAACACTTGTGTTTACATCTCCTTATCATCTTCTAAAGCAGGTGGGCTGGAAAAACACCCCTGCCATAGGATCTCCACATAGGTTAGCAGCCACGCATGAGTGTCTCTAGACTAAGCTGAACGCAGAACTGGCTGGTTTTAACCTGTAGCAATGTCTTGAGAAGGCTTATAATTAAAGTCTTGAGTGTATGCCTGGCTTCATTCCTCTCAGAGACACTCAGAGCCAGCCTTACATTGCTCAGGACAAAAGAACAGACTGCATTAAAGAGCAATCCCAATTTCCTTAGTGCCCTGAGTGCCAAGGGCAAGTTTCTGGCTGGAGAAGGTCATACGTCTGGGCATTGCCCAGTCTCTGACTGATCACAGGTCTCCTTAGAGCTACCAAGCTCTACCTGAGGTGGCAGGCTGAGCTGCAGCAAAGCTGCCTTCATAATCCCAAGAAGTGAGCTCTGTAACCTAACAGCACTTCCTTGGTCCTCTGAGCGGATTAAGGAGGAGTGTGGAAAAGGAGGCTGCATTAAAGAGGAACAAGAAATAAGCTGTAAGGATGCAGTCGGTTCAAGAAGAGCAATACAGACATGTAATGCACTTCAAATTAATCCCACAAAAAACACACATAAAACTACTCCCAGCCTGTTTTCTACACAGATCCCATTAAATCTCTTCAGATTGCTTCCTTAAGAGCACTAAACCCTCTACAAACATAACTCACTTGGAAAGCAGTCAACCAGCTTCCCTACTGCTTAAAGCACATTAAACAAAGTGTGGCCATGACAGCATTGTATCCCGACAGAACGTGAAGCCTTGTCTACAAACTGCAGCCAATTTTGTTTGGCAACAGGGAACGTACCGATGTTCAGCCCTTTCCATGCCCACCCAGGGTGGGCAAGGCTTACATGGATCCTTGTGTTTCTCTTAGTTCCACCCTAACTGTGTTACACAGTTCCTGCAGCTCCTTCCCTCTAGTCGAACATGCAGAGTGCTAGCCTACTGAAAACAAGGGGGATTATGGTTCTGAATAATTCTGACTTCTTTTCACTTCATTTCTTTTAATAGCCCACCCAGAATGTGGAGGACAACTTGAGCTGTGGAAATACCAGTGTCCTTTCCCTCTCATTAAACTGGTGGCAGTGAAGAAGTACAACACAGTAATGATCACAGTAATGAAGAGGCTGGAAAAGGCCTTAAAGATCATCCAGTCCAACCTAAAACCAACCCAGTAAACCTAACATCTGACATCTAGCTCATCCCACTCAGCACCTCATCCAGCCTAACCTTGAAAGCACAACTACATCTGGCTGGAAATCCACGGTATCATTCCCCTGGGCTTGGCACAAGTCCCACATGCTGAAAGTGCAGTGTCACCTCTGTCATGGTCCTGCTGGGGTTTGCACTGCAGATGCTCATTAGAGGGAGGTTGAACAGTATTTCCATAGAGACTGTTAGGTAAGGAACATCAGCCTCACACAAGACTCTTATAAACACTTGGGAGTTGAAATGGCTGATGAATGGTAGGCAAAGTTGCCTATTTGGCTTATAAGTTTGATTGCTTTTTCACTCCACTCATTCTTTGGCTGAACAATTTCCAAATTTAAAACACTCAAAAGACAATACCACATACTCATCCAAACTCACCTGCCAGCCCAAGAGAGGCAGCTCCACACACAATGCAGCATAAATCAAGTAAAGTTACACAGGAACATGCAGCTGCATAGATCTGACTTAGCGCATAGTAAATCTGATGTGTGGCCACCTCACTGCGCTCCCAGCACACCTCTCTGATACCAGTGCTTGGACTGGCTGCACTGCTCTGCCCAGCCCCAAACAACAGCACTAGGAACTGATCAAATGTAGAGTAGCCTTCCATTCTTCAGCATGAACTCAGATATCAGTGGTGAATTATGTCTTCCATGGCACACCAAGGGAGTTCCATCACTTCCATCATGTGGCAGCACTTCTAGTTCCAGATCAATGGCTAAGAGGAGAGATAAATTTTGGGAAGGCACATTAAACTGCAGACAGCAGTCTACTAAAAGAGTATGTAGGAAAGACTGGATATGGCCCTTAGTGCCCTGGTCTAGCTGATGTGGTGACATTAGCTCATGGGCTGGGCTGAAGGAGCTCAAAGGGCTTTTCCAGCCTCACTAATTCTGTGACTCTGTTATAACTCACATTAGGTTGTTCAGTCCAACATGTGTGTACCCCAAATTCAGTTAGTCACCCTGCTGCACCACCACAATTCACCACGTCAGCTGGCCCATGGGGTTGCAGTGACATGCACTTCAGTGATTGCATTTATTTGCACTGGTGGAAGACCTCAGTGACACTGAATTACTTCAGCAGGGCCAGGAAGTTCAACCTGTATCTTTGCGGTCTTTGACTTCCCCACTTGTATGTCACCCTCCAGAAATGCTCAATTCCTTTTTTAGCAAATAATTTACCAGCAATCTGGAAAAAAAAGTCAAAGTCATGGACAGGGTTTATCCCAGAGCAGTGTACTGTGACCTTATCAGATCAACCTGTTGGCCCCAGTTTTCAAAATGTCTTATGAGACTCACTGGCCGGTGTTAACAGCCATGTACAAAGTCACCAGTGAGGACAGGTATGTCTGTCACAGAGGCACAGATGAGGTGATGACTGTGAATCTATAAAGCACAGGTTAGATCAGAGATAGAGGTTTTTTTCCCAGATAGGCTCTTACAAATGATTTGGGGGTACTGGTGGACAATAAACTGAGCATGAGTCAGTAATGTGCCCAGGCGGCAAAGAGGGCTAATGGCACCCTGGCCTGGATCAGGAATGGTGTCGCCAGCAGGGAGGGAGGTTTTCCTCCTTCTGTATTCGGCTCTGGTTAGACCACCCCTGGAGTATTGTGTTCATTTCGGGGCCCCTCAGTTCAGGAAGGATGTTGAGGGGCTGGAACAAGTCCAGAGAAGGGCAACTAGAATGGTCAAGGGGCTGAAAAGTCGGCCCTACAAGGAGAGGCTGATGGAGCTGGGGCTGTTTAGCCTGGAGAAGAGGAGCTCAGGGGTGACCTTATCGCTGTCTATAACTACCTAAAAGGTGGTTGGAGTCAGGCAGGGATCAGTCTTTTCTCCCTGGACACTAGAGACAGGACAAGGGGTCACAGTCTTAAGCTCCATTGGGGGAGGTTTAGACTTGACATTAGGAAAATGTTTTTCCCTGAAAGAGTGATCTGGGTTTGGAACGGGTTGCCCACGGAGGTGGACGAGTCGCCATCCCTGGAGGTGTTCAAGGTTAGGCTGGATGAAGTGCTGAGTGGCATGAGCTAGATGTCAGATGTTAGTGTTACTGGGTTGGTTTTAGGTTGGACTGGATGATCTTCAAGGTCTTTTCCAGTCTCATCAGTACTGGGATACTGGTATACTGTGATGAGCTTTTCATAAAATATTATGGGAAACACATACGTGAGGATGTTAGCGCTGAGATTTGATTTTTTGGAGTTATTGTGATCATGTAAATTTATGCACATCGCTGCAAAATGGCAGAGTCACAGGAATTCCAAACAAATTCTATTTCTGAGTAAAGGGTTCTTTGCTCTAGTTTATACATCTGCAGCTTTTAATGTAAATACACTGCAGTAAAAATCTTAAGAAAACTTGGCATTCAAACTTTCCTTAAGTAGTTGAGAAATTCTTAGCCTGAAATTGTCACTTAACTGCCATTTCTGAAAGGTAATTATATGCACAATATAAACCACAACGTTAAAAATAAAGGGGCTAAATTTATAGCAGATTATGCAATCTCTCTTTACATTAATCACAGTGTTCACATGCATGCTTTATGTGGCAATTCCTTTTAGCCTGTATTTATTTCATCTTAGTCCTTCCTATTGTTAAATTTCCTCAACTGTACTTGCTATTCTTTTCAATATTTCTCCACTATTTTCTTGCACAGTTGCGTTACAGAAGACTTTTCTAAAAAGACTCTTCTTCCTCTTTAGGAGACTCCTGAATTCAGCACAATTCTAATCAGCTAATAATTTTACAGTCCACAGTCTTCTGCTGTTTGGTTCATTTAAAGGAATTAAGAACAGCAAGAAGCAAGATCGTTTCCTTTAGTGTTTTGCCAACTGATTTTAAGTGTCTCCAAGTTTCAGGCCTGCTCAGGCACTGGTCTCCCCCAGGCATTGCCATCCCCAGGCAAGATGCCAGTGGAAAAGATGCTTTTGAAAAATACACGCTTGTATGTGGAAAAGGACTGGGATAAGGGGCACCGGGCTCCTTCCTCCGGGCATCTGCCCCATGGCAGGTAGTGACCCCAGTAGCTGACATAGCTGAATTCACTCATATGGAGGAGGTTTCGGCATACTGTCAGTCCCAGGTGCTGCACTGAAGAGAGTTCCCTTTGCCTGGTAGGGTTTCTTTGTCCTTCGTGGAAGCTCTGAGCAAACCCAGTTCTCAACATCTCTTCCTCCCCACCTCAGGAGGAAGACGTTTAATGCCACAAGTTTAATGAAAGACTCTTCATTCCTTTCTATTTATATGTTGCTATTGCTCCAGATGAACTTCTCTTAGTTTCTCACAGAACTCACTTTTTCCTTGACATTACTCAACACTGAAAGCACCTGAGCTTTCGCTGATACAGACTTTTGGTCCTCCCTATCTCCAGTATTATTCCGGATCTGGTTCTTCAGTTGGTTGGGTAAAGGAACATATCTCTCTGAGCCTTTTCCCCACTAGTAAAACAGCATAGTTCCTGGTCTACCCCCATAAGGAAATTCCACCCTACTCACACATTTAAGCCCTTGAACATTTCATTGCTCTTGATATCTTAAACAAATCCACAGGTTCGAAAACTTGGCTTATTAGAGTTTCCACATGTGCATCAAATGATGAAAGCTCCTCCTGTGGAGAGCCACATCACATGTGTTGCTGCTTGTTTGGTGGCCTTCTTATCCTCAGCCTTTTTATTTACTGGAAGCTTTTCCTGACTTCCTTACGGACTCACTGCGTTGCTGGGAGGCCTTTGTTTGCATTTCTGTTTCTGATAGCTGCCTCTTGTATGAAAATCCTTCTGAAAGTGTCTGGTCAGACAGCAAGTAGTTTTCCCTACTCTTTTTTTACTTAGAGTTGGTTTTTAATGAAGAACCTGCTTTAACATGCACGAAGATGGCATCTTAATTGCTTTCGCTCATTAAAAAACCCCAAACAACCTCAATACCCTCAAGTCATTCACCATTTTCTCTTATTTCTTAAAAGCTTTCTTTCTCACCCTGTTGGCTCTCCTGCATGAAAACACCCCAAGCTGTGCCCTCTTTAGCTCACATGCACATTTGTGGATTTCCTGTGCAGTTCAGTCGCTGCCTGAAACTTCTTCCAGGGCTGCAAATATAAACTGAGACTGCCACCAGTGCATCTGCTTGGCAGCAATGTTTGTGCCAGCAAAAGCCCGATCTTCAGAGTACTTAGGATGACCAGTCTTGAAAAGGGTGGAAGACGAGTGCTTTCATGTAACAAGCACAAAGAGGCTCTCTCTAGAACTTGTAGGGATTGCTGATTTTGTTTTCTTGAAACATCTCTCTGTTGAGTCAAGGGGTTGGACCTGGGCTTTTCAAAACTGAGTTCAAGCAGCAACAAAATAGGTAACCTTCTGCCTTACCATCTCTAACTGAGGAAACAATTGCAGACACGTCGTGCGGTGCCTGTTCAACATAATGAAGTTCTACTGGGCTTGGCAAAACAAAGCAAGGGCAGAAAGGAGTCTTTTTCTCACCAAAAGTTTCACAGGCTGCAGTTTTGTCTGCAGAATGGCAAGATGATTGACTGGCCAAAAGGCACCGGATCCTAACTCAATCATTTGGACTTGGCCTCCTTCCCCGGTCAAACTGCCCCTCAGAGAGAAACACAAAGCAGACCTGGGGACTTAGCAACAGCTCAAGTTCTGCAGCTTGGGGGTACAAAACCATCTTGTGATTTCCCGTGAAGTCAATCTTGTGTATGGCAACGATAACTCTCGTTTGCCGTCCTAGCCACAGACGAGATGACTCACCAAGCATGCTCTTTTCTGACTTCTGGGGTTTTTTTAATCTGTGTGCCATGGTGTTGAAGTGCCAGCTATGGTTTCTGCCCTGCCCTTCTTTTCATTTGCCACTGTCTGCACATGTAGCTGTATTTTAATAAATTAAAAGAGTTCCTCCTAAGAACCCTTATTAACAGCTTACATGGGTTGCACAGTCTTGGCTGAAGATACTTCATTCCAGCTTGAGACCTGGGACGTCAAACTCTTCATACATTAACCAACTGGCAAAACAAGCACAGCAATGAGACCTCCAGTCTCGCTGCAGGCACAAATGATGTTGGAGCTACTCTTTCCAGGGTGAAAGGAACCTCTTCCCTAGTTCATTATGCTGCAGTAAATATTCTGAAGTCACTGCAAGTCCCACCAGGGCCGAAGTCACTAAGTTCCCGGGATGAAGACCTAGTTCACCAGCATTCACCAGCAAACCCAACATGATTCTGCAAAGCCATAAAGCCAGTAACTGCAGCTGGTTGTCAGACAGACCAGATCTCCCCCAGGTGGCAAATGCTGTGGCTAGTTCTGCCATAATATTCTCCATGTACAGGAAGATTCTGCTCGCAGCTTGCTCCCCGAGCCCATCGACCCTTACACATGTGCTAATTTCAGGCAGGTGCTCAGGCATCTCCAGTGGAGATGCATGGCCGAGGGAACCTGCATGCTGATGATGTTCTAGATCACTGGAACAGGTTGCCCAGGGAGTTAGCTGTGGCCCCATCCCTGGAAATCTTCAAGGTGAGGCTGGACAAGACTCTGGGCAACCTGATCTAGTTGAGGATGTCCCTGCTCACTGCAAGGGGGTTGGACGGGAAACTTGTGGAAGTCCTTTCTCACCCCAACCACCCTATGATTCTGTGTTTCATGTTTTCCTCCAGGATATTAAAATTATAGCTGAACATGATAAGAGAGGCTAGAAGACACACTGTAGTGATTTTAATGACAGAGTAATCAGTTTGAGTGAAAAACAATTGCGCCAAACATCCTCAGTGTCTCCTCTGTATGTGAACAGAAACTTGGGAAACCCAGAAACCCCTCTGATCTTCTGCTCACTACAGGGTTTTTACAGCCATTAGAGGTCAGCGTGGGTTCCAGCAAGCTTCTTCACTAGGAAACAGGCAGCCAACCCACTCTTTAGGGTTAATGTGAAACCCTAGTAACTGATTACATGATTCCCTGGGATGAAAAGTATTGGTCACCTCATTGGGAGCTGGAAAAATGACCAAGTAAGGTGAATTATGGTTCAATGGTTGTCTGTAGAAGTAGAAAAAAAAACTAGTAAAGAACATAAGAAAAATAGGTAGAAAGACTTAGGCAGTGCTTAAAGGCATAGAGTGACTGAAGTGATAGAGAAGTGAGAGCTGGCTCTCTCAGTGTTAAAAGAAAATGCCTGATGGTCCAAGTTTGGAATAAGTGCCTTTGTTGTTCTTGTTAGAAGAGATGTCTGTTGCAATGGAAGGCAGAAGCCTTGAGATGCTAATGACAATGGCATGACTTGCTCAGGAGTTCCAGTCATTGACGAAGACCCTATTGTTCTGGGTGGGGAAACAAAAGAATGGCTCTTTCCTCAATAAATCTGTGACATACAAGCCAAGGGTGGTGGTGGAAAAGAGTGAGAGGGAAGAGAGTTATGGACTGTCAGGACAAAAGAGAAGCGATGAAAAAGCATTCTCAGTGGTGCTAGCAGACACCAACAGTCCACTTGCTAGGGCAGCAGAATTTGATTTTGCCTACTCTGCTGGGAAACCTTGAGCTGGAAATGTGCAAATACATGTCTGAAAACCTAGGATGTGGGTGGTGAAAACTGGCTGCTAGAGAGGATGGCAGCAAGCCATAAGGCAGCTTGAGAAGAGCAAGAAGCAGCTCATTTGATGTGGCAGTGAAGAATGAGCCCACAGATGAGCAGAAAGGGAAAGAGTGCCTTAGGAACAGGCAAATGAGCAATGCAGATGCCTTCTGGAAAGATAGGAGTAGGGCAGCATCACACTAGCCAAAGAAAGAGAAATGAATGCTGAGGGATAAGGGTTCATGGGTACTAATACAGATCTAGATTAGCAGGAGAATTTCTCCCAAAGGGATTACAATGAAGAGTTTCTACATAGCCTGGATCTGTAGAAGTGAGGGAGGCACTGGGGACAGTGCTCAGAGTGCAAGGATGGTGATAGGATGGTCCACGAGGCAGTGTACAGCCATCAGGTAAACTCTGACCTGGAAAGTGCAGTATCAAACACAAGGCAAATGTTCAAGGCCAACAGCAGGCAGTCACAGTGGAGGGGTGAAATGTGCTTGTAATGCTTAGTGGAGCTGTAGCAACAACCACAAGTCACAATTTACATAAGATGTTATTGCACAGCAGGTTCCCTTTATGCATTACAACACAGATGTGTTTTAAAGTGGCATTTGAAGCCAGATGAGTTGAGACACTGGCATGCCCAGACAAGTGGAAAGCTACTAAGGCTCTGCTTCTATATTAGTACCTAGAACTGGAGCCAGCAAAGGACTGAATCTTCTGGTTATGCATCTGGTTTTAGGTTGTACATCATTTCTTGACTAACCTGCTACTAAATGGTCAGCTAAATATTTACTTGCTTGCAAGATCACAAGCAGACTAATGTCAATATTTTCCTTTTAAACTATCCTCAGCCTATTGCTTAGTCCTAAATATGGAATGTTTTTCCACTTTACACAGAATGAGCATGATGTGATGAACCCGAAGTGAGGGACTGATAGTAACATGTGTGTTGCCATGAGCTGTCTGGGCAAGAAAAAAGGACAGTGAAATAGTGCAAAACTGTTCATATGAAACCTTTGAAGATCAGGACAATGCTGGTAGGGCACAGAAACTCTCTATCACAAGTCAAAATCCAGTAGGAATGTATTTTCTTGTAAGAAAACTGAATGACAGAAAGCGTAGGTGCACTGTTGGAGAGGTGCTTGCTCTCTCCCTCCGTTAAGGCACCCTTAGTCCCTTGGACCATGCTGGAGAGCTATCGCACCCTTGCACAGTACTGTCCTATGCAGTGCATTCCACATGCTCTACTGGAGACCTGCTCCACCACACCATCTCTTTCAACTTACAGCTTGTTCCCAACATCAAAGGAACAAATTGTTGATGCAAATGAAATGAACTCCTTCTCCCCTATTTGCCATGGGCACAGAGAACAGCTAGCTGGGTATGCAGGAAGCTGCTGTCACATTGCTCTTGTCTTCTTTTTCTAGACTAAAGAGAACCACCTCTCTGGATCTTTCCTCAAGAGGCACATTTTCCATGTCATTCCTGTTCTTCTCTGGATTCTCTCCAGTTTGTCTCAGGCATTTTTAAAGCACAGTGCCCAGAAGAGTACACAGTACCCATGCTAAGCACCCCCAGAGCAAACAGAGTAAACCAGATTGTCTTTCCACACCTTAACAAGAGATACTCTTGCTATGAGATTCATCTTCCTTCAGCCGCACAATGCATCTCACTCTTACAAAGTTTGGAAGCCTTTGGAGGTGGTATGGTGCCCTAGTTTCTTTCCCCTCCTTCACCCCACGTAAGTATTTCCCATTTTGTATTCATCCAGTGGATATCTATGGCAAATTACACTTGTCTGCTTCTCTGAATTCGAACTACTCCTCAGATCATCTCTCCAGCCTGTTATACAGTCCTCCAAAGTGTCGGCGCTTCCTAACTGCTGGTTTGACTTGAAGATCCAGTACTTCACCTTCCAAGCTCTCATAAAGACATGGAGTAGAACCAGACCAAGAAGTGGTTCGTGTCAGAGTGAACTCAACTACACCGTGTTTTCCTAGCTTACTTATGGAGAAGAGCACGCAGTACAGTTTGGAAAGCCTTCCTAAAAGCAAGATCTAGCAAGTCTAGTGCTTCATTCTTATCCTTCTGACCAATTGTTCTGTGAAAGAAACATCAGACGGGTTTGTTTCTGATAAGTCCTTGCAGCACTTTGTTACTGCTGTGCCACATTCAGAGTGCCCGCAAGCTGATCATGCTCTGTACTGTTCCATCTTCCTTGGCACCTCCAATAGCTTAGGCTTCCATTTACACGGACAGTTGTTCTAGCAGAAATTCTGCATCTTTCAAATTATTCTGTGTTCATTGAAATACATGGTGGTGGTCCCCTGATCACTTTTGATAGCCAGTTAAGGGTTGCAAGTTGTGTTTGCCTGCCTGCTCTTGTTAAAGTGTTCACGTTCAGTGACTGTATGGTTTAATATCCCTCACAGAAAGAGTTCTGTCCACATCATACACCAAGAACTGGGACCTGCAAGGGCTTGAAGGAACAACAGGATAAAAACATCTGTATTTTCCAGTCCTTGAAGAGTACTGAGGAACACCTACTCAGTCAGGAAGCTTGCAAGGAACTTGCTTGTAAGGAAACTTGCAAGTGCATCAGTGGTGTGGGAAGGGAATCCATGGTCCAAGCATTCAGTGGCTGTTCTGATTGCGTTAGTATCAATCCTAACACAGAGGGTGAAATGTAGGGGCCTGTGTGACAACCAGCAGTTAATAATTACCTGGCAACAAGAATACATCAAAGTATTTTCCTCACCCTTTGTATTGTCATTAGTCACTGTTTAACGTGGCATCTAAAGCTGTGATTATTGCTTATCTTGCTGATTAGTTTAAGGATTAGCAGTATTTCTCTTATCAGTTATCCCACCTCTGCCACTGAAATACATCAACACCTATCCCGAATGGATTCAGACCAGCAAAGTCTTTAATAAATGCCATGTATTATCACGGGTCCTCTCTTGGAGTAACAGAAGGCATTGGTTTAGCTTAGATTGAATGTTTCTGTTCTTGAAGATTATTTAATTAAAAGGCAAGCAAAAGAAGACTGTTCCTGCTCTAGTTCTAAAAATAGGACTCAGATCCTCCCTTTGATGTGACATTGATCCAGTTCACAGGGCACTGAAAACCATTGCACAGAGGGAACCTATCTCAGTGAAGAGATGTATGTTGCATCATCCCTTAACACCTACTGCTGGCTAAGGGACTTGGAGAGACGTTCATCAGTACGAGCACCAGCTGAGCACAGCTGGCACGTAGAATGATATGCACAGTGCTGAACAATGCTTTCCCACCACTCAAAAGCACAAGGCTTCTGTAATGTCAGCAGTGACGGCAAACAGGAACAAACAGCTTTGTGCAGTAGGAAAGGAAAAAGAGAGACCTGAGCGAGTAATAAAACCTGATTCTTCAGGCCTTCACACATATCTTTATATCAAAAGCAGTACCTCCGAGACAGACAGAATGGTATCAGAGTGAAGGATAGGAGGTTGGAATAAGACTCCCACAGAAGATAGCATCAGTGCAAACGGTATGCTACCAAGGACAGAAGTGCTGCAATGAGGTGATGCCCGTGAGGGCTCTGCTGCTGCCGTCTGCATCTCCATTTCAAGCACAATACTGTTTCATATAGTCTTTAGACTTTACTGTAACCCCAAAATGTGGCTTAGTATGCGAGAATGTGTACAGAGTGGGTATCAAAATAAACTACTGGTGGTAACCTTCTGCATCAATTCAAAGTGAAAATTTTGGGGAAATCTGCCAGCTATAAAAAAATAAACATTGCTGGTTAATGTCCGTGGACTAGAATGAGCTCAGCCTGAACAGATTTTATTTACATAAGTGCAGAAGCAGGTTCCATTTGCTATTAGATCTCCTAAGGTAAACTTTCTTATATAAACTATGGAATCTCCCACTAAAATAGCACTGCGAAGGAAAGAAAGCCAGCATTTGGGGCTAAACCAGAAAGGGTGTACTTGTTTTGTGAAACACACACTAAACCTCATACTTTTGCTGATCTCTTCATCCAAGGATCACAAAGGCAGCCATCACTTATAATAGCATCTCCATCTCCATCTCCATTCTGTATCACCGTGCAATAGGAATGGACCTGCAGAGCAAAGGAATTATCATCAAGTACCAGATGTTTCCAGCACCAAATACGTTGGGACTTGTACTCTGGACTAGTTTTAATGCATTCCTGTACTCTGGACTGGTTTGAATGCATTCCTGTAGATTGGGCTGCATCAGCTACACAGCCCGGTTGTGTCTTCCAGCTGAACAAAAAAAAGGGCTCAGCCAGCCCGTGCTGAGCCTTCTACATGATGTGAACCAAAGGGTGGTAATTGGGAAGGATGAAGAAGCCCACTTCAAAAGCATGCCCTGATCTGAAATAGAGCAGCAGTAAAGACACACCTAGGGAATTAAGCCCTACCCAGCAGCCGAGCGTGCACGGTAGATTTCATTAGCCTCATTCCACAGGCAGCAGCTGGAGGTACAGCAGATTTATGTGAAAAGGAAGTGGCAGAACCATGAACAAGGTTGAATAATGCACTGTCCTGAGAAGCTGGGCAGCAGTGGAGTGGTGAACTAATGCAGATAAGCAGTATCGAGAAAAACAAAGCATAAACAGAAATTAGAGGGTCCAGCTTAATTAAGTTGTCTGTGAGTGATCTCGTATAGCCTCTCCAGGGTCAGTGATAAGGAAGATTACAAAGAGATCCGTGGTGAGGAGTTGCAACTTAGAAATGAGCTGTGAGACACTGATCTAGGTGAGAGGCAAAATGAGGGCAAAAGGAACTGCTTGCCCTAGCTTGTCATCTTCAGATGGAGCAGTGGATGGAGAAAACATCCCCCCCACCACCAGCCCATCATGGCTAGCTCCAGGAGTAGCTATATTCATAGAACCATTAGGAACCAGAAGGGACCTCAAAAGCTCATCTAGTCCAATCTCCCTGCCACAGCAGGATTCAAGACCAGAGCTTCCAGAGGAATTCACAGAATCCAATTAATGGAGTTCAATGCCAGCAGTTCAGTGACCTCACTACCACAGAAATTTGTGTGCTGTTTTAACAAGCTGTAGGAGCTAATAATGTCTTACTTTGTGTCATGCATTCTGCGCTTATCAGAGAAAGCTGAGCTGGCCAGTGCTAATTTTGTATGTCAAATGTTTGTCAAAACAGGCTGAGGGAGCTGGGGCTGCTCAGCCTGGAGAAGAAAAGGCTGAGGGAACACCTCACTGCTCTCTACAGAACATAAAATCATTAGGGATCACAAGGGACCTCGAAAGATCACCCAATCCAATCCCCCTGCCTCAGGAGGATTACCCAGGTCCCAATAGTAGAGACTATGCAAACTTTTGTGATTCTTTTGCTTTAGTATCATAGAAACCTAGAATCCTTAGGGATCAGAAGGAACCTGGAAAGATCACCCAGTCCAATCCCCCTGCCACAGCAGGATCACCCAGATCAAGTCACACAGGAACACAGCCAGGCAGGTCTGGAACGTCTCGAGAAGGAGACTCCACAACCCCCCTGGGCAGCCTCTTCCACTGCTCTGGTACCCTCCCTGGAAAGAAGATCCTGCTGAGATTGAGATGGAACCTCCTCTGCTCCAGCTGGAACCCAGTGCCCCTTGTTCAAGGGAGGCTGGAGTAAGGCAGAGATTGGCCTCTTCTCTTTAATGACCAGTGATAGGACAAGAGGAAATGGGGTCAGGCTGTGCCAGGGGAGGTTCACATTGGATCTTAGGAAAAATTTCTTCCCAGAAACAGTAAGGAGGCCTTGGAACAGGCTGCCTGGGTTGAGGGTGGAAGCACCATCCCTGGAGTGGTCCATCAAACAGGCAGACAGGGTGTTTCAGGGGATGGGTAGTGGTTGAGGGTTGTAGCTGGGCAGTTGGTCTTGTTCTTTTCCTACCTTGATGATTCTATGATTCTGTGGTATTATGTCAGCTAGACTTTCAATTATTATGTGGCTGGCAGAAAATACAGACATCCCAGATAGACCAGTGCTTGGTTTACGCTTATCCTGCATTTTTAACCAGTGAAGAACTTTGATGAGTACATTAAGGACATCATTCTGAAGGGCCTAAAAGCAAAGAGTTACCGTATAATCACTGGCACAAGGAACAACCCAATTCATTGGTAGACTCACAGGAAGATAAGAAGCCTTAGTAGTAAAAGGTCTCAGGTCTCTCATTTGCAGCAAAAGACAGCAGCAAGGATTTGTCATAGAACCATAAAATCACAGGGTTGAAAGGGACCTCCAAAGGGCATCTAGTCCAACCCCCCTACAAAAACAACAGGGACACCCTCAACCAGATCAGGTTGTCCAGAGCCCCATCCAGCCTGACCTTGAATGGCTCCAGGGATGGGGCCTCCATCCCCTCTCTGGGCAGCCTGTTCCAGGGATCCCCCACCCTCAGATCCAAGAACTTTTCCCTCATGTCCAACCTCAATCCGCCCTCCTCCAGCTTCAAATCATATCAAGAGCCTCAGCCATAGTGACTCTAAACAACCATTCAGTAATGTGTTGTGAATACAGAGGCAGGCCTCTACCTCCTCTTCGTGAATCCATATGTGCTGCACCTGGAGGAACAATAATTTCTGGAAAATGTCTTGCTTTTTCTCTCCTAAATGATTTTATGAAGAAGATGTCTTGAGTCTCTATTTGTTGTCTACATATGCATTTGAAATTCTTAGATCATTATATGGAGACAGCTGATTAGAAGAATTAGGTTTTTTGTAGTGAGTATTTTATAACTTTCCTTTACAATTTTAGTGTCTGATTTCTGACAAAATATTGTACTGATTCTGTCACTATTCTATGAAAAAGAAATCCACTCAGGTTCCTCTCCTCCTCCATCTCCACCAAAGTTCTTTGTCCTGTTCAATAGAAGTAACTGCTTCACAGGTTGCATCAGCTGTGTTGGAAGGATCAAGCAGGGTGTCCTGTTGCCACAGCCAGAAGTACTGCAATTCCCTCTGGAAATTCTACACCTTCTCTTCATCCCTTCAGCTGAGCTTGAGCATGATGCTGTCAGGTGATGCATATAAGAGTCAGTAGAATAGACAGCCATACCAAGATGCTGCATTTGTAGGTGCTGTGGTCTAACTACAAATTAGTCTCTGTCTGATATTTCCCCAAAATTTAGTCGGGGGAGGTTTAGACTTGACATTAGGAGAAGGTTTTTCCCTGACAGAGTGATCCGGGTTTGGAACGGGCTGCCCACGGAGGTGGTTGGGTCACCTTCTCTGGAGGTGTTCAAGGTTAGGCTGGATGAAATGCTGAGTGGCATGAGCTAGATGTCAGATATTTAGGGTTACTGGGTTGGGTTTAGGTTGGACTGGATAATCTCTTCCAGCCTTCATCATGACTGGGATAGTGGGATACTGGGATATTTCATTTCTCTTAGAACATTCTTTTGGGAAACTCTTCATTTAGAAGACTTTGGTAGAGAGCTGTCATACCATGATAAATGCTGACCAAGTGGTACTCCAAAACAGGATAAAGGTAAGGTGATGAAGAGGTGGACCATCCCCATGAACACTAGGATTTTAGAAAAATCCACACATCCTGTGGATTTTAGAAAGTGGAAAGAAAAGTCTTGAGGTTTCCATAGGGAAGCTTTCAGCAGTGTCCTTTTCTTTTTCCTCCATTGAAATGTACAGATAACTGATAAAGCTAAGCTTGTGGAAAACAGCAGCCTTCTGTCAGTCCCTAAACTGTCATCTTCAGATGTCCACCTATCTGTCTTCCTTTTGTAATTACACAACCTACTGAAGACACAGCTTGGCTTCATAGAAGGAGGCAGGCTGCATCAGTTGGTTGGTCTGGAACATCTCCAGAGAAGGAGATTCCACAACTCCCCTGGGCAGCCTGTTCCAGTGCTCTGGGACACTCATAGGAAGAAATTCCTGCTGATATTGATAGGGAACCTCCTCTGTTCCAGTTGGACCCATTGCCCCTTTTCCTATCACCAGATGACCTTGAAAAGAGCGTGGCTCCCTCCTACTGACACCCACCCCTCACATCTTTATAGACATGAATGAGTTCCCCCCTCAGCCTCCTCTTCTCCAAGCTCAAGAGCCCCAGCTCCCTCAGCCTTTCCTCATCAGGGAGCTGCTCTCCTTCCTTCATCATCTTCGTTGCTCTACGCTGGACACCCTCCAGCAGCTCTGTGTCCTTCTGGAACTGAGGGGCCCAGAACTGGGCACAGTACTCCAGATGCAGTCTCACCAGTGCAGAGTAGAGGGGGAGAAGAACCTCCCTTGATCTGCTAACCACCCCCCTTCTGATCCGCCGCCCCCAGGATGCTGTTGGCCCCCTTGGCCACCAGAACACAGTGCTGGCTCAGAGTCACCCTGCTGGCCACTAGGACCCCCAGGTCCCTTTCTCCTCCACTGCTCTCCAATGGGACAGTCCCCATTATTATTATTACTGTATTTTAGATCTTTGGATTACTTGACCTTCAGTGTGATATGCTTCCCCTCATTTGGTTTGATAGGTGGGGAAATCTAGGAGAGAAATCAGGAGCAGAAATGCACTGCTGGCTAACTCATCATATCCTGGAAGCTGCAATAGAGATTCCTCTGCCCAGGAGAAGCGAGGTGAACTGGGAGGGGAGCTGCAAGCTGCCTGGCTTAGAATGACACCAGAGGCAGTGACCTAGAAATCTTACGTAGGTGGGAAACAACAAAGCCTGAGAGTTGCAATAGTGAATTGCTCATCATTTGCACAAGGGGGTGAATGTCATTCTTTTTCTGGCTTGTCCCAGTGTCCCAGATTATTCTCACCTTCTTTCTGTCTTGGAAAGAACTTTCCTAAGCCAAAGCAACTCTAGTAGCCTTCTGAGAACTGCGCAGCGTAATGGCTGTATCGCAGACATCCTTCTCATTTGCAGTCTGGTTTTCCCACTCTGGAAACAGAATTATCCCAAAATAAACAGCAGGCAATGAGAATCAGAGGGCCCTGCAATAGCCATGTCCTTTTGTAATGATTTGCTACATCCTTGTTTGGCACGCTGGGTTTTGTTTACAGAAACGTGGTGCTATCACAGATCAGAGTCTCCACAACTTAATCCATCCTTAACAAATGTTGGAATTCATACCAGCGCTAAAAAGTTTCAACCAAAGTTAAAAATAAATCTGCTCAACAAGGTGAACAAAGCACCGTTCATTATAAAGAGAGGAAAAAAAACTTCTCCCCCAAGTCTCCTCAATTAATGTCTGTTTAGAAAACAGAACGAACACCTTCACAGGCAGGACAGAGCCGCTTTGTTCTCTTGGCTGAGCATTGCATCATCCACGTGTGACCATACTGGACCTCATGGACGACGCAGGGCCGAGCCTGCTCAGCAAAGTTGCTCAGTGGGGATTGCAGGGCTAACAAGCAGATTTTTAATAAGAGCGAAAGTCGCAGCCCTCTCAGAGTCAGGGACCCATAGAGGACCGTTGTGTTACTATGAAACTTACTGAAACTGGTGGAACCACCCCAAAAAGTCAGGACTTGGGGGAAAATCACATTTCTGATGCTCATCTTGCTGTCTGACCAAGCAGACCCCTCTCTCAAAGACCCCAAAGGTCTGCTGACAATTCTTTCAGCTCATGATATGTATTGAAGTAGATGAAATATCATTTCTCTTCACAACCTTCACAAGGGCTGTGATCCAGGGCCCTTCAGGATCTTTCACATCCTCCAGAGGAATTCCTCCCCTTTCATGCACTCACAATCCTTTTCAACTGCACCAGATCCAACTGACCTGTGGTCAGAAGCAGGAAGAGGGAGTAGAAGCAGCATAAACGTGTTATTTTAGATAGCCCTGGGGAAACTCTTCCCAGCTCTCTATCTCCTCCTTTACAGAGTGCTATTGGTGTTGCAAGACCACGAGTAGTTTCAAAGGAAATGACATGTCTCATTACAGTCAAAATTCAAGCTAAGTAATTGAAACTACTTAGGGAATCCTTCTCTGTCCACAAGAACAGCTTTCTGTTTGGCTTCCTCTGCCTCCCTGCCATCCCAAGATGTGACAGCAGTCCATAGCAGGTGATTAGCCACGCTTCTTCCCAGATTGTTTCTAGGACACACCTGAGGGGAGGGAGCCAAAATCAGGACTGAAAGTAGGTTAAAATCTAAAGACTGTAGACAGGTATAGGAGATTAATTATGCCTCTGTCTTTTCTATTAAAGATGCAGTCACTGGTCCCTGCAAAACGAGCAGGTAGCACTGTGACATGCCACGTGCCCTTGGCAATTAGACTATTACTGATAGGGAAATAAGACATCTCATTATTAGTGCTTTAATCACAATGAACAAGCCAATTGTATTTGTAATTAAATTAGTACATGTAAGCCACTAAGGCTAGCTTTGCAATGATTGCCATGTGCAAGAGTAAGAAGAGATTGCAACTCGATCAGCAGTGTCACTCCAATGTGATACAGTCATGGAATGGTTTGCATTGGAAAGGACCTCAGAGACTATCTAGTTCCAACTCCCCTGCCACAAGCAGGGACACCTTTCACCAGATTAGGTTGCCAGAGCTTCATCCAACCTGGCCTTGAACACTTACAGGGATGAAGCAGCCACAACCTCTGTGGGCAACTTCTTCCAGTGCCTCAGCACCCTCACAGGGAGGAATTTCTTCCTAAAACCTAATCTAAATCTCTCTTCTTTTGATTTGAAACTATCCTCCTTGTCCTACCAATAGAGTCCCTCGTAAAGAGTCCCTCTCCAGCTTTCCTGTAGCCCCCTTCATGTACTGGAATGCTGCTAGTCCAAGTGATGCCACTGACTTGATACTTAGCAGCAGCAAAACTAGAGTTAAGCTCTTGCCCACCACCATTACACCATGAGGTGGTTGCAATTCCATTTTAAAGCTTTATTTTTGTAACTCTTCCTTCTTTTGAATTGATTGCTCTACTCAAACAGCATTGGCAAACAGCTGACAGGGTCTGTCTAATAGGTATCTCACAAAATACTTTCTTTGGTCTTTTCCTAATGAGAGTGATGCCTCTGCCTGTCCCCCTTGGAGGCTGAGAGGCAGTGCATCAGCACCAGTCAGAAAGTATGTGTTTCCTGGCTGGGCAAACAACCAGCTGTAGGTGTGTACACTTCTTACTTAGCCCAGGAGAAATATGTATATTGGCCTGCTGGCTGCAGCTGAGAGATCCAGACTGCTTTTCAAGATCTCAAGCAAGCCAAACAGGATGTGTCTACTCCCTGGTGTAACTGGTTTAGTTTTAGTAATTACTACTGCTGGGAAGGAGGAAATAAAACCAAGCATTTACAAAAGGAAAGGGACCTGTGTGCCAGAAGAAGTGGCATGGTTTAATTTTGATAAAATTGGGTCTTTAGGGGTTTATCCAATTGTCTGTGCTGACACTCGATTGACAAAGAATGAAATAAAGCTAGCACTGCATCACACCAAATACCTGAGCTTGAGTTCTTTTTCCCCTACACAAGGCTTTCGCAGTTGTAGTAATTTCAAGTGCTACTTGAAACCATTGCAAGTCGAGTCTCCAGGCAATTAAATACCTGAAAGAGTTGGGTGTTTTTAAATGACATCTACCAGGTCAGGTATCGCTGAGTGCAAGGTGAATGTGCATAGAAGGCAAGTGCATAGGAAACCCTGTCTTGGTAATGCAGCAAGCCTTGGTTGCTCTTCAAACCAGACTCACTAAATTAGCTCAGAATCGTTATTACACGACCTGTGGTTGTATTCCCCTGCACACCAGGACATTTCTGCGATGAGCCTACAAAACTCTTTGTTTTACACAGCTCCTGGAGTAACAACCCACAAAACCATTCTCTACCAACAGCACTGAATGGGGAGATGGGAAATCCAGATGGAGAGATTGGCACCTACATTTGCATTTCAATAGCTCTTTCTATTGAGCCACTTAAAGTCTTGATAGCCCGATCCCACTCCATTGAAACTAGGGAGGACAAAGCTCTCACGGAGGTGACAGGAGGTTTAATCTGTCCCTAACTATTGAAAGGCCAGATTCTGGGATTCTGACACCCACTGAACGAACTGTGCGGATCCCCTCAGATCCTTATACCTGAAGTAAAGGTCTACTCGCTCTCCACGTGTCATGAATCTCATGGCACAACACTGAGGTCCATCAGTAAAACGAGTGGACTGGTAAGACGGCAAAGAAACTGTTCTGGCAGGGCATCCCATCCAGCTACCCCTCAAGCAGTTAGGAAACACCTCATGTATTTGTAATTTCTGATGTTTTTATGACTTGATGGTTTTATGACCTTTGTATGACTCCTCACCATTTCTTCTGTAAGGTTAGTCAGTGCAGTCACCTGCCTGGTTTATCTTTGCTGACCGGATGCTAGCATTTTGAACGTAGCTCCCAAGGAACTCTAAAAAGCAGTTTTGGGTATCACACTTCATAACAGTGCCTGAACTGTGTGCAACCACCTTCCTGAATGGTTGACAACTGACGAAACGCTCTGAATAAGCCACAGAGGAACCTGCAAACAAAACTCAAGGGGGTTGGTTGGTGGTCAGTTTTTCTTTCACAAAATAACTGAAAGAAGTTAAGCATTTGCTCCCTCAGGTGAGGAAAAGGAACACACTTTGAAAGCAGAAGGGCAAATTCACACTTGACCAGTGATGATCACTAAGAATGGAACACAAAACAGAGCTCTCAGGAGAATCATAGAACCATTAGGGATCAGAAGGGACCGCGAAAGATCATCCAGTCCAATCCCCCTGCCACAGCAGGATCACCCAGACCAAGTCACACAGGAACACAGCCAGGCGGGGCTCGAACATCTCCAGAGAAGGAGACTCCACAAACCCCCTGGGTAGCCTGCTCCAATGCTCCATTACCCTAACTGGGAGAAGTTCCTTCTGATATTGATATCAGTAAACATAAAAATTTTTAAAGATCACAATCCCAGAATCATACAATCATAGAATGGAAAGGACTTCCAAATGTCATCTAGTTCAACCTCATGAAACAAACAGGGACGACTCCAACCAGAACATATTGCCCAGAGCCCCATCCAGCCTAACCTTGAATGGCTCAGGGATGGGACCTCCATCACCTCTCTGGGCAGCCTGTGCCAGGGATCCCCCACCCTCATCATAAAGAACTTCTTTCTAACATCCAATCTAAATCTCCCCTACTCTCATTCAAAATATCTGCCCCTTGTCCTGTTGATTCACATCCTCGTGAACAGTCCATCACTAGCTTTTCTGTAGTCCCCTTCAGGTACTGGAAGGCTGCTATAAGGTCTCCCAGAGTCCTTTCTTCTCCAGGCTGAACAACTGCAACTCTTTCAGCCTGTTGTCCCTGGAGAGATGCTCCAGCCCTTTGATCATTCTAGTGGCCTTCTCTGGACCTGCTCCAATAAACCCACATCCTTCTCATGTCCACTAACCCAACCCTCCTAAGGCCACCACTAAACCAGCTCTTTAAGTTACAGATCTACACAACTTAGAAAGATGTGCAGGGATGGCCATTCGACCCCCTCNGTAAACATAAAAATTTTTAAAGATCACAATCCCAGAATCATATAATCATAGAATGGAAAGGACCTCCGAATGTCATCTAGTTCAACCTCATGAAACAAACAGGGACGACTCCAACCAGAACATAGTGCCCAGAGCCCCATCCAGCCTAACCTTGAATGGCTCAGGGATGGGACCTCCATCACCTCTCTGGGCAGCCTGTGCCAGGGATCCCCCACCCTCATCATAAAGAACTTCTTTCTAACATCCAATCTAAATCTCCCCTACTCTCATTCAAAATATCTGCCCCTTGTCCTGTTGATTCACATCCTCGTGAACAGTCCATCACTAGCTTTTCTGTAGTCCCCTTCAGGTACTGGAAGGCTGCTATAAGGTCTCCCAGAGTCCTTTCTTCTCCAGGCTGAACAACTGCAACTCTTTCAGCCTGTTGTCCCTGGAGAGATGCTCCAGCCCTTTGATCATTCTAGTGGCCTTCTCTGGACCTGCTCCAATAAACCCACATCCTTCTCATGTCC
>VZRI01013227.1:246963-257609 GCA_013397515.1 Upupa epops
CTTCTCTGGACCCACTCCAGGACACCAATATCTTTCCTGTAGTGATAGGTAACCCAAGTGAAAGCTGCGTCTTCACCAGCGCTGAGCAGAGGGGACAATCAGTCCCCTACTCTTGCTGGCCTCACTATTTCTGATGCAAGGCAGGATAAAAGGCCATCGGCCTTTTTGACCAGTGGAGCTCAGGACTGGCTCCTGTTCAGCTAATGATCCACCCATACCCCCAGGTCTGTTTCTGTCTAGCAGCTTTCCAGCCACGCTCCCCAGTGTCACAACAACCCAGCCCTGGGTTGTTGTGACTCAAGTGCAGGACTTGGTGCTTGGCCCTGTTGAAGTTCCTACAGCTGACCACAACTCATGATACCCCTGTAGGGCCTCTCTGCCCTCAAGCAAATCAACACCCCCACCCAACTTGGTGTTATCTGCAAACTTACTGAGGAGAGGTTACTCCCTGTCATCCAGATCATCAGTAAAATTCTTAAACAGGATTGTTTCATCTCAGGACAGACTGTGTGAACTTTACCTGCTAGAGGCAATAGCAGTGTCTCTGCCTATTTCAAAAACATTGGTGTCAATACCAATCTTTTCATGAACTTCAGTTCTTCAGTGGACTGTCTGGCCGTGATGAGAACCAGCAGGAGTCTGGCTAATACTGGTAGACAAAAAAAAAAGACAAAAAAAGACTTGAAAGACAAAAAATAAGGCAAAATCTAAAAAAGTCCACATCCTCTACAGCTTTAGATGTTCATTTGGACGTTCATCCTCTTGGAAACCCTCTGTTTAGTACCCATACCACTGTAGGTGGAAATATAAAGGTAAACAAAAAATGAGGTTCGCATTTTTCACAGCATTAAAACACAGCCTGACTAACTTCAGGTAGAGTACAAAACAACAGGTCAACAGGATCATGGCTTCTGACTCAAACACACCTCCAGTACACCCCAAATCCTTCAACACCCTCCTGTGCCCCACGGGCCATGGCCCTGCCAGGTTTTCCCTCCCATACATCATAGAGGTTTTATTGTTTCTCTGATCTACTCCAGTCTGCAGGGAACTGTGATTTTCAAGACCCGCCTGGCTGTGTTCCTGGGCGACTTGGTCTGGGTGATGCTGCTGTGGCAGGGGGTTGGACTGGATGATCTTTTGAGGTCCCTTCCAATCCCTAATGACTCCATGATTCCATGATTCTATGATTTAAGTGCTGCTTGTAATGGACATCTTTTCAGGGACATCTTTGCTGTCCCTGGAAAAGTGCTCTGAATACAGGGAGGCAGGAAAGGGGTAGTCTGCTGTGAATTTTCACTGGTTTTTATTTAAGTAAAGCATTTCAGTTAGTTAGTTAGTTAGTTAGTTAGTTAGTTAGTTAGTTAGTTAGCTAGTTGGCTGAATAGGGTGAGACACGTCATCTCTTACGTGACATAAGGACTGCCATCCTTTGCTGCTGAAGGCACTGGCAATACAAACCAAAATATAAACAGCCATGGGATAAATAAGTGTGTCGAATGGATCTGTTCTTCGAGCAGCACCATGTCAGAGCAGATGCAAACAGCCAGGCATTGAATTCATTAGCTTAAACCAGCACATATATCACATATTTATCTTATGAATATTGAAATGTTATATATTCCACACAACTTTCCACATGATTCCTTGAAGGGACCTGCTATTGATGCAGGAGGAACCCTTCAATCTAGTATTTTCCTTACTGTGTAGAGCTGTGTTCGGGGCATGGCTGATGGGAGCTGTGAGGAGAAGGCACAGTAACTCCAGTAATGATTATTGCTCGACTTAAAATAAAGAGCAGCAGCCTTTTAATGACAACATCAGTTCAATGTTTGGATTGTTTCGACTATTTGTAAGGGGCTGACATGTTTTAAATTACTAAGCAATGTGAAAATACATCGCTAGCGTGAGGCTGTTGTCTGTGTAAATAGTTGAGGGGCAGTCACCCGATGACGGTTAATAAGGTAACACAAATTCAAAGCTGCATGTGTTGACTCGTGGTTTCTAAGATGAGGAATTTAAAACCATGAAAGAGTGACAGAATTGATCAGGACATAAAAAAAGCAGCTCACAGACTGTTTGTGTCTTGCGTATCGTGAACAGATCTTTGAAAGTATTCATTGAAGAGAGATGTGATAGTGTCCATGTGAAGTATATGAAACGCGTGGCATAATGAGGCACCTGAGGAGCCTAGGTTCAATACCTAATATTTCTGGGTTTGCAGAGATTGAATTGAAGAAGATCCGAATAGGCTGAGCTGCTCCTTTGTCGACTATCCCCATAAAAAAAGAGACTGTCATCTCCCATGTGTTCAAATACAATCCCATCAGATACCATAGGAAACACATCCACCACTCAGAGGTTAACACTAGGACTGAGGAGTGACTACAAGGGCTCAACCCCCAGAACCTTTCCCTTTATTACTCCACAGTCCGCCTTCATTCACAGACCTGGTGCTGAATTGCTCTGTTTGGACATTTCCTGGGTAGGTGCAAGTGATCTTCCTCAATGTTCTTGCCCATCTTAGTTGCACAACACTAAACAGCAGTGCAGCTCGCTCTGTCCTCCTGCCACTGCAGGGGGGTCCCACAGCCCACAAAACAGGGAGCTGGGGGATGCAATGATTTTGTGCAGGAGCTGCGACGGGATGGCTTGCCTTGTGCAGAGCCCATCACAGGTACCACAGGGCAGCTAGTCAAAAGGCTTCTGGAAGCCTTCCTCTGCATGCTGCCATGGAACCAGGTAAATCCTGCAGCACTGTTCCTTCTGGGCAATGCCTCAGAAACCTGTCTTAGTCTTTTGCAGGAGACTTGGGAGTAACTAAGCACATCCAGGCATCACAGCTGGCTTTGCAGAGCTGCACAGAGGTCTCTCCTGTGTGTCATTTACATAGAGGACAATCCTTCACATTTATTGCAAGCTAAGCATTTCCATCAGCTGATCACATAGTTTGCAGTGGCTATGAAGGCTTTGACCTAAAGTCTTTGCTGAGCACCCTGACCAAACAGCTTAAAGGCTGGACCATATGGCCCAGTGAATATGCATTGCAGATGTGTGGGGTGACCAGTTGCAGGGAGGTCCTCAGGCAGTATTTTCATTTCATTTTACTAGTCGATCTCCTGCAGTTTTACTGTTTCATTACTCTGTGGACAAAAACACTCAGCCTATGTTGCACACACTAAGGCAGGGGCTGTTCAAGAAGAAGCTGACTCCAAGCACTGGCTGTTTCGCAGTGCTACCTGTACAGATAGCACTTTTGCTTAGGATATTCTAGTGACTAGAATTTAAGCCATAGGATATGAAGTTGATCAGAGGGCTGGGGCACTCTGGCTGAGAGAGCCAGGGCTGTTTAACTTAGAGAACAGAAGGCTACAGAGAGACCTAGTAGCAGCTTCCAGGACATGAAGAGAGCTACAGGAAAGCTGGAGAAGGGCTTTTTACAAGGGCTTGCAGTGAATAGACATGGGGCAATGGCCTGAAACTGAAAGAGGGAGGTTTACTTTGGATGTTAGGAAGAAGTTCTTCACCATGAGGGTGCTGAGGCACTGGAACAGATTGCTCAGGGAGATTGTGGATGCTGCCTCCCAGCAAGTGTTCAAGGTCAGGTTGGATGGGGCTCTGGGTAACCTGGTCTGGTGGGAGAGAGGTGTCCTTGCCCACAGCAGGGGGGTTGGAACTAAATGGTCCTCAAGGTCTCTTCCAGCCTAAACCATTCTGCGATTCTATGATTTGATCACCCAGACTGAGAGTAGAACTAGAGGCTCCTGGGTATTGACCACTGGGAGCTCTTGTCTGAATGTCTTCACTCCCGTGGAGTATACCTAGCTGATTTGCCAAGACTTGCAGGAGCCTTGAGTATTTCCCCCAGCCCTCCCTTACAGCTGGGAAAGCACTTACAGTGGATGCTGGTGTTTCCAAAACATCATACAAATCCGACAGTCGTATCTTCAGGTGCTCTTTCTAGCAGACTTCATCAGTCATCCGCACTCATGCACGAGGCCAAAGTGTTACCCTGCTATTCTTAGAAGAACAGGACTGTGTGAGGCATGCCCACGATGAATTCCAAAGTAGGTGGCTATAAAGTCACCTCTCAAGGCTAGAAGGTACACCTACGAGTTTGAGAGAGCCAATGTGGTGGAAATACAAGACAGAGACTGCAGTGAAGGGTTTCTGAGCCTGTAAAGAAGGAGATTTGTATGCTTTCCAGACAGGCCAGGGTACACCCTGGGCAATGTCCTTGCTGAACTGTTTCTAGGAAAAGTAATCATCTGAGAGTGAGAAGTCTGGCTGTGCTGGGTGGCAGTGTGTCATTCTCCAGGCCAGGTCACAGCTGCATAAGCACTGAAACTATTTCCATGAAGGGTTAGGCAGACAGTCTAAACTTAGAGCAGACACCCTCTACCCTCACTCAGGACAATTGCGGAGAAAACCCACCCACCACTCCACAGTAGTAGAAGATGAAAACGAATCCAAAGATCAAACCTAATCCTTATGTTCATGGTTTGGTGCTGTGAAACCTCACACTGGAAGAATCTGTTTCTGGACTGCTAAGAAAGTCCCTGAGGAATGATGCTTGTGATGTGTGAAATAGCATACATGGACACCCCCTGCCTCCCATCCTCAAAGTAACCCCTGAGCTCTGCATTCACACTCAACCAACCTTCCCCTATGAGGCCACAGCCCCCCCGAGCTTTATCCCTTCCACCCTCCATCCCCACCTTCAGCTTGTGCAATAGGTCATACGCAAGGCTCGAGGTTTGGAAGCCACATCCTGCTGCAGGCTGGCTGTGCTCCCTAACACCACACTTGGGGATGACTGCACTTCCAGCAAGTGGAGTCAGTGTGCATGACTTGGGTTAACCATTGGCTTTCTGCACTTGGAGCATCAAGCAGCGCTGTTCTGCGGGTTCAGGGTCCTTATTAAAGCTTTTTCTATGTCTTGCTGCCTGGTTAGACAGAGAGAAGAGCATGGTACCAGGGCATAACTCATAGGAGTAAAGTTACTCTATGGAATGTCTCTGGCAATGGGGCCTCTACCACCTCTCTAGGCGGTCTGTTCCAACCTCAGATGCAAGAACTTAGTCCTCTGTCAGGCCTCAATCTGCTCTTTTCCAGCTTCAGCCCATGAGCCCTCATTCTGTGGTTCCCTGCCCTTGTGAGCTGTCTTCCCCAGCCTCCCATGCCTACACAGGGACCTCTGAATGCAAGCACTTTTTTGGGAACGCCTGAGCTGTCCTCTGAGTGTAGTGCTCACACTGCACACTTAGTCATTTTCATTACTTTTAAAACTTAAAACTGAAATGGATAGAATTTGAGGGCTGGAGTGACCCAGGACAATTCTCCTTTTAAATGGAACAGTTTGCCCACCCAGCCATCTGTTCCATTAGCACAGAGGCAAGCAGCGAGCGTGCTTTCCCTTCTGGTGAGGAAGACTTGCGAGCACTAGCGATTCCTCAGAACCCGGGAGGTGTTTTTCAGAGAAGCCTGATTTTCACACCTGCCTTTGCTGGAGGGAAAGAGCTAAAAGCCTCACAGTCCCCCACCAACATCTGCACAAACATAACTGAGGGAGATGCTAACTCTGATTACCCCAAGCCTTTCATTTCCTTTAACTTCTGTCAATGGACCTGGCTCTGTTTTGGGAGATGCTGAGGCTGTGACACCTTTAAGTAGGAGCAGGAAGGGGGCAAGCAAGGGGTAGTTGCTATGTATAGACAGTGCAGTCATTGAGGGACCTTTAGCCTGTTTATCTTTCCTTAATAAAGATTTTGCCGTTGGTGAAAGAATGACTTTGTTATTGCTCACCAAGCTGCAGCACATGACCCAGCTTTTTCTACCATTCAAGGAATGTAATTTTAACTAGATTGAGACTCCTCTGCACGGCCCAGTGCGATGCCCACTGGAATGTTCAGCTTAAATAAATAAATAGCATGAAAATCTAATCATGGAAAGTATAGGTGTTAAAAATAGACTGAGGTAGCGAAGCATCGAAAAAGGTATGTGCAGGAGGGATTCTGCAAGCCAATTCATCAGCACGGGAGCAACCAGACAACCAATGCTGGCGAGGATTCAGGCACGTAAGCATCACTGCCCAGCCTCCCCACCCTGCAACAGGAGTTAGACCTGTTTCTCTTTCTCTTGCACTTCAGCCACCTGCTTTCCCTTCAATCAGATTCTCTGTGGGAACATGAAACACTCATGGAGCTACCTGCACTAGGGGTGGTACCCAGCCTGGAAACCACCAAGTAGAGCATTTCCTACCCCCGCGCGACAGCTGTTTGAGCATGAAGCAGTGTGGGAAAGGATTTTGCTTTCCTTGCTTTAGCAGCTTTTGATGCTGACTGCTGTTGTAAAACCTCAGCAAGCAAAAGATGTCCTCGATCCGGAGGGCAAGGACAATTTTGTCTCAAAGGATTTCACCCGTGCCTGTTCCCACTTGTTTTCAGTACCCAGCCTTAACCGTAGACCCATCACCGTCCCTGATCAGGACGTAATCTTTTAATCAGCTCATTTAATGACAGAGGAGTTGCAAGCTGCATTCCCTATCAGGTTCCAAGATCACATACACACTCTAGTATTTGTGATTATTCATGAATGAAAGGAATATTCCCTTTGGAGCAACGACGTTTGGATTTTCCAGGAAGAACCAGGGGGAACAGGCAAGGGGGTTGGCAATGGTGCATCATGGAATCTTCAAAGCAGGCTGGAACCCAGCCAGGATTGCTCAATTCCAACAGCAACTGCTACAAGGACCTCCCTCCCCATGGGGTATGGAGCATTTTCCAGATGAATGTGTTCCTCATTTCACTAGCATTTTCAGGTTTGGTTCCTGAAAACCTTCTGACCAACTGCCCTCACGTGTACCGGGCACTCTGGGGGGGTTAAGTTCTGTCTCTGTGCTTCTGCCAGGCAAAGGACGGTGCTGTCAGGAGGGAGGACAGACCAGGTACTCAGCCATCTGCAGGTTTTAGAAGCTATCTGTTGTTTTCGTGTTTTCTGGGAGTGAATAAAGGAAGGAAAAGAACCTACGAGAAGTGTGAACCCTGGCGATGAATGTGAAGGAGAGAGAAATGTGCAGGAGGCTTCCAGTCCAGCCACCTGTGAAGGAATTAAAAGGCCCATGTAGGTGTCAACATGAGCACTTCTCTGACACTCTGGTTCTAAAACGTTGCCAAATGAACCCCTTGCCCGATGCATCTGACCATTAAGGGATCAATTACCCCCTTTGCATGCAGCTGCCAGCGGCTGGGGGTAGACTGCAGAGCTCACAGGCCTGCTATGGCTCAGAGCAATGGAGACAGAAGGGCTAGTGGCACTTAAAGGTGAGACCCACAGAGCTGTAGATGGGTTCCAAGAGGGTAAGTGAGCCCTAGTAGAAGATGCCATCTGGTTGTGCTGTGTCCATGCTAGCTCCATCTTGGAGCCAGCAGAGCTGGGGCTGGTCCCTCCCAGTGACTCAGTGCAGCAGGGTGGGACGGCTGCGGAAGTGGTGCTGTGGCACCTAGGGCACATAACTTGCTCTTTGGGCACCCTGAGTCAGCCACAGCATCCCTAGGATGTGGAAATATTGCCCCCGGTCCTAGGGCAGGATGTACCTCTGGAACACCATCCCATGCTCCAGCAGGTAGAGTGCACTTGACCACTGAGCAGAGATAACAAAGGAGGCAGAGCCAGAAAGGGGTTCAGCAGGGAGTGGTAGCTGCTTTGGAAAATGAGTTCTGAATGTAGGGAAAATAAACAGGAGAATAAGCTTCTTCCTCATATCCCTGGGCTGGACAGCATCCCCCAGCGTGGCTCTGTGTGGTGGAACCAGGCAGCAGACCACATTTATGGGTCTGCTGAGATAGGTATTCATCACTTGTGCCCAGAGAAGCTCCATGGGACTCTGAAGCTTCGAGTTTCTCACCTCCACACCTCCTCCACTGTAATCTCAGATTCAAAGTGCCTTTATTGTTATACATAGGAAGATCACAGAACAGCAGCTTTAGTGTGACTCTTCCTTTTCAAACATCCGCTTCCCGGTTGTCAGCTCTTTTCCTACACAACCTCTGGTGTTGCTGGGTCTAGTCACTCCCTTTCCTTCCTCTGGCTCTCAGACCACTGTAAAAATAGCTGATGTGGAAGACTAATTTCTCTTGCAAGAGAACTGAGGCAGCTATGGTTGCCTGAAATGTGGAAAGGCGACTGCCGAAATGATTCATCCTGCTGCTCTTCCACAGCCCTTCGCTTGCTCTGCTGCATCTCCAAAACACTATTTGCAGACAGCTTGATGAAAGTGTCCTGATGCAGCACAGGGGAGAGCAGAGGAAGCTTCAGGAGCACCTCTCATACACTTGAGGTCCTTTGCTGACTTCTCCTTAAGTAGTCTGGGAGCAGCTACCTGTGCATGCACCTACGTATGAACACAGACATCGCTGGATGTTACGCTCTGCACCCAAAGCAAATGGGACGAGCAGTAAATAAGAGCAAAGAGACTGAGTTCAAACCATTGCTCATCAGTAAGAGCTCACTCTGACATGTGGGTATGTTTAGGGGGTTGTATGATATGTAAATATAGCAGGGAAGAACACCAACTTCAACCCCCCTCAGCCTTAAAATGGGGCAAAAATCAAGACAAGGGGATAGACGCTTTCATTAGCTGCACGAGGAGAGGAGCTCGTGCTGCCTGATGGCAGATGAGGAAGTGTAGTCCCAAGGTTGCTCTTGGACTGACCATCAATACTTGCTGCTGTTTAACAGGGAATCCCTCTGCCCTATGAAATTTTTATAGGAAAAATTGATGTGGAAAAGGCAATAGAGCACATTAGCCCTTCTGTTGAGAAAACAGAGCGTACAAGGCTGCAGGAGATAAAATTGTTAAAGGTCAGAGATATTCCAAGTTTCTTCATACAGAATGTTCTGCTCCCCTGCCTGTGGCGTTTGCCAGACCGAATGGGCTGCTACTGCTCTTCCCTTCTCCTGTCTATAGTTCTGCAAAGGCTTTCTACTGATGTGGAAAGGATACCCTGCAACCAGCTCCAAGCTGGTTTAAAAAGCAGCTGCTGAGCACTCATAATGTTGGAAATACTTTAACCTGTGCTTGGCTGGACTGTCAGGAACCAGTGGTGCAACTTCAGACCTTCAGGTGGCTGCTCCGGACTCTCACTGAAGTCTATAGAAATCTGCTTAGTGCTGCACTTACTGAGCCTGTGCTTCTCTCAGCTTCACCAGTCTAAGGGATTTTTCACTAAAAAAGTGATAAATTGGATGTATTCTAGCCACATGAGGATGAAGGCTCCACATAATCAGGTAATCTACCTGTGATCTGCTGCCAGCTCCACCAAGACGTGGTTCAAACTAAAATGTGTTCAGAGAGCTGAAGTAGTAAATTGCCAGCAAAGAAAGCGTTCTGCTTTCCACCTCTTAGAGAGACTGGCTGCCTACTGGCTGTGAATCCTGCTCCTCGTTGAAGCACTAACACAGCATTTTCGATGTCATTTTGCAGGGGTAGCCCGTGTTGTGCATCACCTCTGGGGTTGCTCAGACTCCCTCTCTGGCTCCTGCAGCAGGCAGCGCTGCAAATGCGTGCAGCACCCTAACAGGTGATTTCACAGCACAGGAGTTACACAGGGCTGTCAAAGCACTCTGGAGATGAGAAGTGCTGCATCAGTGCAACTCCAGCTATTATTCACACAGCACACATCATCATGAGTGGGAATCTAGCTTTGAGTTCCTTTGGGACTGAGGTGGGAGGAAGATTTGGACCAACTCCACATCCTCACGCTGTTAAGGCACCTATCAAGATTCTAAGTTCCTCTGCTGCCTTCCACAGTGATCAAATACTGTGACAAGGAACTGATGGAAGTGAATGTAGACTCTTAGGAGATGAGATACAGGACTGAGTTAAAGCTGTCAGACAAAACTCACAGTAGTTCTCACCTGTGAGACTCTTTCTGGATGAGATTAGGAGAGTTCATTCACTCCTGAATGAAGGGAATAGCAGAAACACCGGTTTGTAATCAACAGGAATTTAATGGAGCAGGACACTGAGATATGGGGGGGCTCCTCACCACATGATGTGAGGAAAAAGTCACTGCAGGAACTTTCTTCAGTACAAAGCATTAAATAACTGGTGTGAGGCTGACATGGCCATAGTTTAGGTGGGAAACAAACTGTAAGATCACTGCATTTAGCCATTAACCCAGCTCTCGAATCCCACCTCTAGATGAATTCCTAGCATGTTCAGGGATGGCAATTCAACCCCCTCCCTGGGGGGCGTGGGTCAGTGTCTGATGACCCTTTCAATAGAATCCTTCCCTAACATCTAACCTAAACTTTCTCTGGTGCAGCTTGAGGCCAAGTCCTCTTGTTCTATCGCTTATGAGAAGAGACCAAACTCCACCTCTCTGCAGCCTCCCTCCAGGTAGTTGTAGACAGCAATAAAGCCTCCTTTCTTCTCCAGGCTCAACAGCAGAGAGTGGTGGGAGAAGATGCCTGTATGGGGAGAGCGGGGAAGAAGAAGAGTAAGAGGATGTTACAGCTCCCAGACCAAGACTGAGACAGAATGGAAGAGGGGTGAATTTCTAGTTTTCCCTGACATCCATCCACAAATCCCTTCACATCTTTATAGCCAGACTTTTCAGGATAAGGACTAGCTTGTCTTTAAG
>VZRI01013227.1:258115-283752 GCA_013397515.1 Upupa epops
GGGTGGGAATCCAGACCCACTTTCTCTACTCTCACCTCCTTTGAACATGAACCCACTCAATGAGGGATTCACTGCTACAGTCAGTTCAAAGTCCACAGAGCAGAGGAGTACCCACAACCAAAATAGAGGCAGAAAAAAACCCCTCAGAGGCTGACAGATTCACAGCTGGATACCCTGTGAGGTCCCTCCTGACCATGAATATTCTGTGCTTCTTTGATTGTGTGAGAAAAACCGACATGGATTTGAATAAAAGAAGGAGGTGAGTACAGTGCAGAGCAGGGTTTTCATCTCCCGGCACTCCACAGACATTCCTAGCTCTCAAGTGAACCTGGTCCGATCAGATATGAGTCCTACCCTAGTAATACTTGGCCTCCACACACAGAACCCAGGTGACAGTCATGCACTTGGCTCTACATTCAGCTTTCAGTAACTACCATGAGTCTCCCAACTGTGTGGCCGAGTACACTCAGCCAAATGCTTTGAAGTTGGGATGCACAGCTAATTGTGAATATTCCCCTTGGAACAGGGAAATGCAAAGTGCAAGCAGAGTCTGTGTTTTGAAGAGGCCTCTCAGCTGAGGACATCCTATTATATGTAAATTCTGCTGAGAATAGCATGCAAATTTGATCCTTAGTGAAGGTTTGAGCTTCTCCAGGACTTCAATTTGAGCCAAGCTCCTTCAAAGGCAGCAAACTCTTGTGACTCAGCAGAAAATGAAGCTGAAGCTGAAAAAGCCTGTTGCAACAAGGACTGGTGGTTTTATGATGCTCAAGTATCCAGAGGCTTTTCTAATCCCTTAAGCTATTTTCTATGCTGCTTTCCTATTCAGTGACTGGCAGATGTGTAAAAGGAACTACTGCATCCCTGCTTGCACTGCTTTGCTATCAACTGCCAGAGAACCATAGAATCACAGACAGGTTAGAGTTGGAAGGGACCTTAAAGATCATCGAGTTCCAAGCCCCCTGCACGGGCAGGGACACCTTCCTCTAGATCAGGTCACCCAGAGTCCCATTCAGCTTGTCCTTGCATGTTTCCAGGGATGGAGCTTCCACACCTTCTCTGGGCAACCTGTTCCAGTGTCTAGTTACCCTCACACTAAAGAACTTCTTCCTTATCTCCAAAATAAATCTCTCCTCTTCCAGTTTAAAACCATTGCTCCTTGTCCTCTCACCCCCTGCCCTTGTTAAAAGTCCTTCCCCATCTTTTCTGTAGCCCCTTTCAGGTACCCGAAGGTCCCCACGGAGCCTTGGGTTGCTTATGGTTTCTCCTATGGAGCTTCTACTGAACAAGAAGGATGCAAAGACTCCTACCAAGGCAAAGCTCAAGGAAGATCTCCTGAGAACAGTGACACATTCAGCAGCATGGGGAAACTGCTTAGGTGTTTGGGACACTAAAAAGTTGCTAGTAAGGATGGGAAGAGGCAAAGTGAAGATTTCACTTCTCAGCTGTCCAAGCCAGCAGAGTTAGACAGAAGCACAGGATCACAGGATGGTTTGGGTTGGAAGGGACCTCAGAGGAGGAGAGGCTGATGGAGCTGGGTCTATTCAGCCTGGAGAAGAGGAGGCTCAGGGGTGACCTTATCGCTGTCTATAACTACCTAAAGGGGGTTATGGTCAGGCGGGGGTCGGTCTTTTCTCCCTGGACACTGCAGACAGGACAAGGGGTCATAGTCTTAAGCTCCATCGGGGAGGTTTAGAGTTGACATTAGGAAAAGGTTTTTCCCTGACAGAGTGAAACGGTTTGGGAACGGGCTGCTCACGGAGGTGGTCAAGTTGCCATCTCTGGAGGTGTTCAAGGTTAGGCTGGATGAGGTGCTGAGTGGCATGAGCTAGATGTCAGATGTTAGGTTACTTGGTTGGTTTTAGGTTGGACTGGATGATCTTTAAGGTCTTTTCCAGCCTCATCAGTACTATGAGACTGAGATCATCTAGTTCCAACCTCCCTATTACGGGCTGGGACACCTCTGCCTAGGTACATGTTACAGAGTGCCCAACGCTCCCTTATGTAGAGTGTGTAAATCTGGCAAGGACATCCCGTAACTACATTTCGTAACATGCATGGGGTTAATATGCCTTTGTGCAATGGACAAAGATTTTTCTTTCTTTCCATAAGCTTACCTCAGTGAAAAGAAAGCCGTGAGGAAACGGTATGCTTACACACAGTCAGATGCCCACGGTGCAGGATCTGGAAGTCTACCAAGCTTACACAAGATTTCCCTTTGCAGGTATAGCAGTGCATATCAGATGTCACAGTACATCTTTCTGGATCCAGCTGCTTAAGTCTGGATTTGACAGGAACTGATCCAAATGGCCAAAGCCCTGGAAGTCCTGTGAACATTTTCTGTCAGTTCCAATGAGAAGTACGAAACTGCAGTCTAGGCTTGTTTCAAGGAGCAATTCACATGCCTGGATGTTTCCCCTGTATGCTGGCCTCGTTGTGCTACGCACATTTCATGAGCAGATGCTCAGTCTTTTTAACTGATGAGAGTGTCCACAGTCACCAGAAGGCCATTGCTTTTGACCAGCTGACTTCCCCAACTGTGTATTACTAATCCAGCAGAGCTTGTCTCAGACTCTCTGGCTCTCGATCCAGCACCATAGCTCTTCAGTGCTTCAAAGCAGTTAATGCAAAATGAGCTCTGTAGAAACATGTCTGTCTTTGCACAAGGCGCCTTTGCATTGCAAATTCCAGCAAGTCAGTAAGCTGGATGCCATGTCATGGCTACCCTGGAAAATGAGTGAGGACAGACACTTGGAAGGTGGTTGTTTTCACCAAGTTATGAGCAGCTGTTACCTACTTCAGCAGCTCCTGGACATAGTACCCACAGCTAATGCTTACCATGCATACATGAGCGTGCCTGTACTGCTTCACAGGGTCACCTAGTAGTGCTGCACATTGCAGACTACTAAAGACAGGTCAGAGACCAACGCTCTTCTTTTGTGTCCAAATAGCTCTTGAAAATGTTAGAAATGATCCAACAGACACCCAAATCTTTGATAAAATACAAAGATTTATTGGTTGCGGTAATAAGGAATGAGCAAGCGGCACCGGGTGCGTGGGAGTGGGTCACTCCTCCAACACGCACACCTTACAGTTTAAGGCAGCAACATTTTATACCTTATTTCATACACATTATCACTTCAAAGGATCCCCTATATCAGTCTTCTCTTTGTTCACATCTCCACTTCTTAGTGAGACCCAGGATCCAAAGATAAGGTGGGAGACAATGTTCTTGGCCTAATCTTATTTAAAAGAGATTAAGTCTCCATACATTTCGCAACACTTTACAGGTCTTAGATTGCTCAGTCTCCCCCCATCCTGTTTACCGTTTGTCCTGCTGAGTTTCACTGTTTATTTTGTTCATTCAATAGTTTTCCACAATGACAAGGGGGGATATTGTTTTTACTTTGACACGAATCATAATATAACATCTCACAAAAATAACTGCAGGAACCTACAGGCTCGTCCTGTTTCAATCTAACCATGTGCTGGCATCATGGAATTTACACCCCACACACCTTCCAGGACTGAAAGAGTCTGAGTGTGACAATGCCCTCGGGCACGGCCAAAAGCGCATGGTTTTAACTCAGGAAAAGGCAGCCCTCTCTCTGCAGAGCTGCTCTCACAGCCCCATGTTTCTGGAAATACTGTGTTAGAATAAATTGGAATAAGATGGAGGACCCTCAAATAGTTTCAAGGAGCTGAGCCAGGGAGTACATCCAGCTAGGCAGTGACTTCTCAGATGTCTTCTCATTCTTCTAACTTTGTTGGACTTAGAAATGTAGTGCAGGAGTAGTTGAACCAGCTTTGTACCATGAGGACTGCTCAAGGGCCATGCCCTCCACCTCAGAGCTGCCTGGCAGCTCTAACTGCTAAACGGCTGGAGTGAGTATTGTGAGAAGGAAAGGAAGAGCTCTTCAGGGAGGCTATGGTCAGTGTGTGCTCACCTTGAGGTTCCATGATCCCACAGGGATTTTAATTTTAGACTGTCTGTCACTTCTCCTTCTAACTTCACTAACATTCCAAACTAGCAGGGCAAGGTGAATGCCTTAGGATGCATTTGCTTGTTTTAAAACCCGTGCAAAAAAGGATCAAAGCCAATTTCTAATTCTTTTAAGTTTTTTAAATGTGGAGGTCTGTGCTGTCTTGTTTGTAACTGTTTTTCTTGCAAGCGCCTTCAGGGAGGTGTATTTTTACAACAGCTTCTCCAGTTCATATTCAATAGCCAACACCCTTCTAGAGAGATGCCCTGGCAGAAAGAACTGGATGAATGGCTAAGATATTGTCACCACGATGGCTCGATGCAGGCAACAAACTCCCTCCTCAGAAACAAACCCAGGTGGAACAAATGGCTCGTGGAATGTCTTCACCCCACACAAGCATTACCACCAATACAATCACCCAGAGAGTCTTGGTACTGAGGCAGTTACCCAAGAGGCCCAAGGAGCGGAGTCTTTCACTTGGGACAACCAGCAAGTCTGGAGACACTAGATTTTTGTCTCTGGGCAATCCCCTCTCTGGCTGTCTCTGTATCCTCCTTCCAAGGACAGGATCACCACAAAATGCTTGTGATACCCTTTCTTCTGTACAGGCCAACCAGGACAAGCCAGCTCACACACAACTCATTGTTTAAGGAGAAGTAGTCGTTCCTTGTGCTGGTGCTTGTGTAGGATCTATCAGGGATGTAAATCTACTACCACTGAGTATCTCTCCCCTTCTTTACTAAGAGGAAGGAAAAGAGTTTGCACTTCAAATGGCAAACAGCTTTGAAAGTTGAAAGCTGCGTAAGACCTGCAAGACCATTAAATTTTAGTTTTTCAAATAAAAATAGGAGTAGAACTGCCTTTCCTTTAGAGTCCTAGATGCACTTCTTCCTTAGTGACAGTGACCTAAATCCCAGTCTTATCAAAATCACCACCAAACATCTCCCACTGACTCCGGAGGCAGGAGGATTTCATGCTAGAAATTAAAATTGTCAGTTAAGCAATCTGGTTACAGGGGGAAATGTAAAGCTGGAAGAGATTATTTAAGAACATCAAACCTAGACGATAGAAGCAAGCTGGCTTGAAAACTCCCGCAGTAGTACCTCAGCACTGTATTTTTATACTAGTTTGTAAAGAGACCCTTCTTTTCCGAGGCTCACAGCTAGATTTTAATTACAGTAGCTCATGCTGAGAATGACTTTGTTTCAGAAGTGGCACTAATGATGCCTGTTTCCCCAGTGGTTTGAGGGTATCTGAGTCTGGTTCTGTGAAGTTGCAGTTCAAAGTGAAAATCCAGATGGATTAAATCAAGAACGCTGCTGAAATGCAGAACGACCAGGGACACAAAGGGAAAGAAAGGAAGAGGGAAAAGGGGAGGAAGGAGTTTGGATTAGAAGGCCAAAACAAAAAGGTATGGGGACATATAAACCAGTAAAAGACAATTAGAAAATACATTTATACTAAATTAAAACTTTATTGACTAATGTTCTCCAGACAACATGATCTGACAGACTGCAGTTGCATACATGCGATGAAGTTGAACACAACAGTAGTTTAACATGGAATGCCAAACAAGTTAATATGCTGTATTGAACGACACAAAATTTGTCAGTGTTGCTGCAAAATGAAACCAAGCTCTGCATTTCGATGGCCAATCTGTGTTCGGCTAAGAGGCTACGTGCTTGAAGGAACCTGTAGATTTCATTAGCATATATTTCAAATAAATTAGCTAGAACTGTACTCTTTAAAAATCCTTTCAACTTCAATTGCATTTCAAACAAAATCTAAAAGTGTAAACACTAAAGTTGCTAGAGCCATCTAGAAAGACCTGCAAACTCAGAGTGGACAATACGGTTTCAGTAAATATGAATACTTAGAACAAGAAAAATACCAGTTACTGCAAGAGTCATGTAGGTATAGTCTATTATTAATCCACCACGAAGCTTCTACGTTCCTCACAAAAACAAAGGAAAAAGACTAAAGCTTGCTTACAGTACTACCTCTTCTATCATTCAAGCATCATTATTATCTATCAGGGAGGTTTGCTAGGTGACCTAATGGGTCTTTTCCACCATTAACTTCTACAAGGAAAACCACTCACACCCATAAGAACATGGTTCACTACAGCTTGGGCTTGATCCTGTGGCCTTCATTCAGGCAAAACTCCCACGGACTGAAAGAGAGAGATTTTTCCAGAGCAAGATATCCAGGATTAGGCCCTTTTTTCACTTTTCATTTTTAAAAAAGCATCTGTTTAGGATACGTGGACAATATACTATAGAATTAAAAATATATAACGACACGTGCTTCACTTGCATTGGAGGAATCAGAGAATGTAAACACCATAGTGCCCTCTGTCTTCACAAAAAATCCACAAGAACGTGTCATCTGCAAGTAATCCATGTGCGTTTATTGCTCAGGGTGTCCTTCTGAGGGTGTTCTGTGCATACCTTCACATCCACAGAAGTATGGATACCTTAAATAGACACAAAGGTCGCATACAATTCACCAAAGGCCGTTGCTTGCCAGTCTTAGTGCTTAAATCCGCAGACGGCAGCAACCCGGGGCTGTGTATGGGCTAATGACACCACACACGAGCAGCAGGTCACCAGTATCGCTGTGGGAACTCACAGCAATGAGTGTGGAGCCCTGCCACGTACGCACATCACAGGAATCTACCTATGTGAAGGGCTAAAAAAGCAGGTGACCACAGTGGTTCCTGGTGGGCTACGTCTGAAATTTGAGTTGAATGATTCAAAGGCCGTCGATTGTCCCCAGAGGAGGCTTTCAACAGCCTACAGGACCATATAGGAAATCTTTACCTTCAAAGTGCACTTTCTAAGACTGGAATGTTCTTGACAGGGAAATGATCAGAGGCAATCCTGGACTTTTGGGGTTTTTTTTTCTTGAATAGGAAAAACGTTTTCGTCCTCAGCCAGCACTTCCTCCTGACAAAGCGAGTTCAGTTATTATTTGGTTTAGTATTCAGAAGACTCTTTAGGAACAAACACAATAGTACAGACACTCACACACACACACACTCAGATATTTACAGCCTTTCTAGAAAAACAACCCCCTACCTTAGCACTGACTACCTTTTTCCTTTTTTTCTTGTTTTTTTAGTGTTTAAATTCTTTAAACCAGCTACATTAAATACCAATGTGTACTGTACCACCCCACACCAACCCCACATCCCTCCCCAGAACAGCAAGTATTTTAAAAGTTTGTTCACTTGTTTGCTTGTAGGATTGTTAAAATCTGCTGCTTCAGACTGTTAAGTACCACCTCCACTGGAACAAGATCAGCACTGACTGCATCTTCCAATGCGTGATGCTTCGTAGTTGCGCAAATACTGCAGCAAGAAGCTTAGATCTCCAGGTCATCGGGTCGAGGTCTGCTGCTGGCTCGGCTGCTGGCTCTGCTGGGAGGCCTCTGATCCACAATGGTGAGTGGCTGCAGCTCGTGTCCCGACGCCAGTTTTTTAGTGTTCTGGTGCTCATCAGAGAAGTCAAAGGGCTGGGCATGCGAGTTGGAGATGGTGCTGCCAGCCTGCCCCATTCTGTTCTGCTCCGTGCTGTAGTTGGCCCAGTTTTGCTCGCTGGCTTGCTTATTGTAGTTACGACAGGAGGAATTGTTCCTATCTCCAGTAACCAGTTTGTACCCCGGGGGAGACATGGGAGACAAGGGGGCAGTCGGCGAGGAGCAGCCATTGTAATAAGCATATTTGGGGGAGCCACAGTCCTTGGAAGGGCTTATGGCAGCGCTGTGGGAGTAGGGGTCGGTTTTCCCCTTCACACGATCCTTGACACCCTTGAAAAAGACGTAGAAAAGCTCAATGATGTTCAAGGCGAGAGACACCAAAGACACAACCAGCATGAAGAGGATGAAGATGGTTTTCTCAGTCGGGCGGGAGAGGAAACAGTCCACTCTGTGCGGGCACGGGTCACGCTCACAGGTGTAGATGGCATTCAGGCTGAACCCATAGATGTACCACTGTATCAACAAGAAAGCCACCTCGAAGACAGACTTAAACAGGATGCTGATGATGTAAGTACGAAGCAGCCCCCCTCGCATCTTCACTTTGCCATGCTCTTCAATCCCATACTTAAATTTCTTAATTTCAATTTGCTTGAGGTGCATATCCACGTTGACACCATCATTTTGGACCACCTTGAGCTCTTCTTCTCTTTTGTTCAGCTTCTCTTCTTTCCTCATTACGTAGAACACGTGTGCTAGGTACAAAAGGGTCGGAACAGACACAAATATGATTTGCAGAACCCAGAACCGTACGTGCGAGATGGGGAATGACTTGTCATAGCAGACGTTTTCGCAACCAGGCTGTTGAGTGTTGCAGCGGAAAGCAGATTGTTCATCTCCCCAGGCAGACTCAACTGCTGTCCCCAACAGCAAGATTCGGAAAATGAAGAGGACAGACAGCCACACTTTCCCTCCTGCTGTAGAATAGGCTTGAACCTTGTCAAGAAGTTTTCCTAATGCGCTCCAATCACCCATCTTCACCGGATTCTGGCTGCAGAAGGACACAAAGAGAAGGAACAGTGATGATTCAGATGGATTCAGCACCTTCGATACACTGAATCACAGGCAAACGCAGTGAGCACTGATGTCAGGTTTGTTTTAATTCACGTGTTTTACATGGTCTGGTGGGAAAAAGGGACTTTCTTGAGTCCGCATGTAGAGTGTGAAGTCAGGGAAGCTGAGAAGAGTAAGATATAACATCTCAGTATCACAGAATCACAGTGCTGATGAGGCTGGAAAAGACCTTAAAGATCATACAGTCCAACCTAAAACCAACCCAGTAACCCTAAACATCTGACATCTAGCTCACACCACTCAGCACTTCATCCAGCCTAACCTTGAACACCTCCAGAGACAGCAACTCAACCACCTCCATGGGCAGCCCGTTCCAAAACTGGATCACTCTGTCAGGGAAAAACCTTTTCCTGATGTCAAGTCTAAACCTCCCCTGATGGAGCTGAAGACTGTGACCCCTTGTCCAGTCTCCAGTGTCCAGGGAGAGAAGACTGACCAAGTCTCGGAGCACAATGAAAAAAAGAGGGTTTTTATTCTACTCCAACTTTCATAAAGTCCATGAGAACCCTCAGTTGCCACAGAGTTGGTTCAGCCTTCCTTGTTGGTAGCCCCATCTGAACGATCTAACCCTGCCTCAGGTAGAAAATAGCTGGGACACTGTCTGCTGGGGAAATACGTAGTGGCCCTGCCTGGAATAATAACAAGATTTCTCCTTCAGCGTGATGATTTTTAAGTTCATGCTTCGAGATCACCAGCAGTCAAAGCACAGGATAACCTGAACACAAAAGATTTCACTAAGTCAGTGTTTGGGTTGGGTACTTGAAATTTTGTCCTTGTAAACGCACGTGGTCTGCTCTGCCGCAACACCCCTTGCCTTTCACTACATCTCTGGAGTATGTTTCATCGTTCCTAGTTATGACAAATTCACCCCATCCTCAGCTTCAGACAGAAGCTGGCCGTCTCAACGCGGTTTATGCGTTAGAATTTGCAGCAGGAAGGCCAGCGCTAGCAGCCCTTACCTACACTCGCACGGAGGAGTCAAAAATAGCCACAGAGCTAAGCGCGGCGCAGACCTGGTTTCCTGTTTATCTGCGGCTTGCTTAATGTATTGTAGTTTCAGCTTTGTATCAGCATCTTTTTGTGTTTAAATTCCTTTGCTTTGTTTTGAAAGGAAAAAGTATTCGGCGAGGAGAGAAGGTAAATGAGCTCTTTCTGTTTGTACGGCAACTCCTAGCATGCGGTTTGCATTCCAAGTGTTAAATGCTGCTGCTGGAGTTCAAACTGTCAACTTGAGTTTTTATGTGCCCTTTTTCTGGGACACGGGGAGCTTCTTGGGAAGAAGGGGAAATGCATAGCACTACATAAAAGACATTAGAGGAGTGACATAAAAGGAATTAAATTATTGACTTCTTAGTTTTCCCTAGGACTCTGGAATCTCACAGGTCGCGACTTGAGAAAGGGAACCTTATCTGCTAAAAACTTAAGTTTTAGCTTGCCCCACATGAACAAGCCGGTGAAATCGGGCACTTGAAAGGAGAAAAAACAATCACAGAGCTGCTCTTTTAAAGCAGACACTGCTGGGTGTCTGTCTTTGTCCCATGCGTGCTGAGTAATCCTTTCCTAGTGTTGGTAGTTTCGATACCATCCCAATTATTTCCTGCCCATCACATCATGGATCTCTTTCCTAGCGACAGTCATTTCTAGAAAAAATAATGTCCTTTTTCAGACAATTCATGAAATAGGAAATTTTAGCGCCACTGTGATTTTCTTTCAAGAAGCGGTGACTCACTGGAAACAAAAGACCATAAGGCTGGCAAACTCAGCTCTAACAGTGGGTGCCAAAGGAAGACAGGCTGTTTCTGCCACCAGAAAGCAGAGAGGAAAGGGAGTGTTTCAAGCACTCCTCCCCAAAGATGTCGATTATCCTTGAACACCTGAAAAACATCCCAGGGCCATTTCCTCAGCCCAGCTGGTTCTGGAGGTAACCTACTGTGGGGCACAGAGACCTCTCCTCTTGCTTAGCTCTTCACATGAATGAAGACCCATCAAAGGGCCCTGCCTGCTCCAGGCTTTTAAACCTCAAAGGCCTTGCTAGGAGGAGCAGGCAGCACAGACGGTGACTGTCCATCTCTGACACTTCCCTTCACCATGCCTGGATCCTGTCCTGCCCAGGAAGCCTCATTTGCCTTAAAATTCTTGAGGTGGCAGAGAAGGAGCTGGGCACACAAGTGCATCCATCTCTGGGAAGACAAATAAAATGTGACCATGTTCCTCTTCAGGCTGGGATTGTAAAACAGAACAGCCTGTAACTATACAACACAACGTTTGTTTTACAGCAAGCTACTTGCTCTATGTCCTAGAAATGGACAGAAGGAGCCTTTTTCAAGTAAAAGCTGCTTGGTTTAATCACTCAGCTTCCCAATGACTCCAAACTACCGCATTAACAGCCTTTCCTCAGGCTCGACCTTATTTTTTTTACTGTCCAAGTGTTATTTCAGATTGCAAGTTTGATTAAGAACACAGAGGTGTTATTTCTGGGCAGCTCTGCCTTGTTTGGTTTTTAATTGCACTCCCCACTGGCCCATTAATGCCCTGCGATTTGCTTCAGTTTTAATCCCACACCTGCGGTATTTTGAGAATTTACTACTCATTTTTTAATTTGCTCCAGCACGCAGCATCGCCGAGTTTCATTTATGTCCTCTGGCAATCTGAGCTCCAGGAGGAAACATTCCATGCTAGAATTACTCATACATAGTTTTGAAAAGGAGCCTTTTTTTTAAAGAGATCAGTCACACACTAGCCTTGGCCACTCCAAACCCCCCCATATCAATTCAAAACATCGTGCTGTTAATCAAATAACCTCGCCGTGGCACAAATATATTACTCGTTTGCCTAAGTGGATTTGACTGCGTTATGAAACACAACGCTTTGTGTGGAGCAGAACATTCATTCAGTTCTCCGAGCTCGTTTAGTCGCAGGGCACGGAAAGCCCGTTTCATTCACCCATTACTGTGCTTTACCAGGTACAAAATGAGCTTGTGCATCAGACAGTCGCTTAGTTGTGTGAATAGTTTGTAAAGGATGGCAGATAACCTTTGAAAACTCTTCTTTAGCATTCTAGACTTCTTCCAAATACCTTAAGTGAGTCCACTGAGTGACATGGGTCACCCTGATCAATTAATGTACTTCAGGAATTCAAAAGATACGACTGGTGATGAATATGTGTGTTTCATTAGTTCCTATTGATTATTTCATTAGTTCCTGCTGATTATTTCATTAGTTCCTGCTGATTATTACTCAACAAATGCTGGCCTAGTCAGGTCTTGTAAAGATGGACTTTGTCCATGTCCTAGTGTGTGTGGGTAAAGACAGGAAAACTAATCCCAGCAGCAGAAGACAGGACAGCACTCATGCACTTGGGTTCAGGATGGCCACATACATAAGACCTTTCACTTTTAAGCTCCAATTAAAAATTCTGGAAGTGGTTGTGGTTTTTTTTACAGACAGCATTCTGTAAATCAGAGTCATCTGGCTCACATTTTCCAGAAAGAATAATGCAAACTCAGTGCTGTGATAACTCGCCCAGGTCTGACCACAGTGTTAGGAGGTCACTTTCTAGTGGATGGAAGAGGAGTAAGGGTTAGAGTGGGATCCACAAGGGGATTGTGCAGCTGAAGCAGTTGAGAAATAGGCCAAAGCTTCAGTTTTTCAGCATTTCCTACCTTCTAACATGCTCAAACAACCCTCAATAGCCAAAGAAAAGAGACCGTGCTGGTCCTCAAACATCACTCAGCTGGAGCATTTCCCAAAAGCCTCACGGAGAAAGCAGTGGGGACAGTACAGCTGGTAGGGATTGGATGGGTTGGAATAGGGAAGACCAGTTTCCTGAAATCTTACAAAAAAACAACCCAGCCAATGTCTTCAGACATTCAGTCCCCTGGGAGGTGTAGTTCACTTGTAGGTCTGCAGATGAGCTTAGGTCATCTCATCCACCAGACAACTGCGGCCCACTCAGTGGTTGCAGCAATCAGAATTTAAAGCACCAGAGCCATGTGGGTTTTTTTTCAGTGTCCTCTGGTACTGCTGGTGGTCAGCAGCTCGTAGGTATATACCCCCCAGCCTCTGCCCCTCACACGCTGTACCCTCTGATCCTAGCTCAATGCTGAAGCCTACATGCAAAAAGTGACTGTAAGCGCGTACTTACAAAGTCTGCTCTGCTCGCACAATCCAGGTCTGCCTTGCTCCCTGTCCTGGCGTGCAGATTCCCCCTGCTCCTGGGTATCCCTCACTTCATGTGAAGAAAAGCTGAATTCTCCGAAAGGCCTTTGCGCCCTCAGACACTCCTGGTCAAGGGTTTGAAATCTGGATTTCTAAAAGGTACAGGGGGCAGAACAAGAGACCAAGTGCCTCCACTCAAGACCAGTTTGGGGGTTAACACAGGGACGAGATACCAGAAACCAGCACAAAGACAGCAATGGATCTGATGAAACGACCTCATTGCTCAATGCTGTCTAACCTTCCCCATGGCCACGAGAATCCTTGGCCTAAACCGACGCTCGTTGCAGAGACAAAACTCATCTTCTGGGCTTGCACAACAGGAGAGTTAACTTTACAGGGTTTAATCTGTCTGTGCTCCCCACTATGTTAGAGCTCAGATCCGTGTTGCAAATCAAATCACTTGTGTCCCTCTCTTGTCTCTCCTGAGCTCAGCCTGCCGTTCCCATTCCTATGCTCCTTAGGTACCGCGGGTCACTGCCAGTGTTTGGCTTTCAAGTTCCTGAAGGAAACACTGCAGTAAACATCCTAAAGACTAGAGGCTTCAACGCTGTGGCGCAGTGTGCTCTCCAGATGTTAAACCCGTCGGGATGAACGCTGCGTGCAAGTCTTCCAGCTCGCTCACTCCCGCTCACAAACACACACACACACAGCCCAGGCAGGAACTACATGTCTGTGACCTGGTTTTGTGTCCCCAAGCAGATATTTTCATTACAAGTCTCACACACGAGAAGCAAAAGGATCTCCCCAGAGAAGGGAAGCTGGCCGGTTACCTCAAGGCACAATGTGAGGACACACACAAGCGCGCAGTATTCTTGTCCAAGAGGAGAACATGGTCCTCGATAAGACAGACTGGACTACATCTGCTTTCAGCTGGAGGCTTTTCCCTCTGCCTCCTCGTGTTGCTCTTGCACTACTGGCAACAGTCGCCATAAGAAATCTCTTGGAGTCTTGTAAAAACTTGGCAATTCACAGCCAAGAGACGCTGCTCAGCAGCTTCCCCCACCCCCGGCCCTCTGCTTTGGGGTTTGGTATTTCAGGTAACAAAAAGGGAAAGTGTGGCACTGGGATGATGACACATACTGTGGGGACTCTTCTGCCCGGACAACTTTCATTTCTATCTACCCCAAACTGCGGACACTGCTGCCAGCGTGGTGAGGCATATCCCGGTATCTTACATTCCTTCCCGAAAATCCCACACCGGGGTTGCTAAAACACAGTAACTATACACAAACCAGGTTAAAAAACCATAGCCCACATCTGGATTATATCACCGCTAGTTTAAAAGACAAAAAAACCGGGGGGGAGAACCCCAATTTATCAGGGTGCCCACGTGAAAGTCACCGCTTCAGGAGCTGCCGCACTAACAAAGACCCTAACGAAGACCCTCTGCTCCGCACAAACTGCCAGGCATCGGGCAGTATTTGCACATGAAAGCAACATGCGGGGGGCAGAGCGGGTCTCACCCGGGGTGAAGCCTCTCCTTTGGGAGCTCCTGCTGCAGACTGGGGACAAGAGGAGAGCCTGGAGCGCACCTCTCGCCCCTTTCTTGGGAGCCGAGGGCTGCCTCTCGGCCGACCCCCAGCAACAAGTCGCCGGCTCAGCCCTACGCTCGCCGCTCCCCGCAGTCTCTCCTCCAGAGGAGCAAGGTCAGAAGTTCTTACAGGGTAACAGTAGAGAGAAGGAGAGAAAGACGACACAAAAGAGCCAGGGTTTCCTCCGGGCTTCAGCTCAGCCCTGCACGGAGTGTTTTTTTGGAGCTGGGATTGTTAAGGAAAGTTCCTCCAGCAGTGCAACCACAGCTGGAGTAGGGGGGTAGGGGGAAGTGAGTGTCTCCAGCAAGAGGGACGCAGGGAAAGGTGGAAAAAGGGAAGCTGCCACTTACCCGTACTGATCCGCAGTGGAACTGGATCAGAACTTTGCTGAGGAGGAGGAGGGCTACAGGAAAACGGACGAGCACGTTCAGGCGCCCGGACCTGGCTATTTAAACCTTAAAAGTCTAAGGCTGGATTGTGTTTTTCATCCTTCCTTCCCCGCACATGAAAGAAAAGTGCTGATACCTCGTAAAAGTTTTTTCTAACTTGGAACACTGGGAGAGCTTTTAACAAGTTTGCAGGCTCCGAGGGTGGAGAGGGAGGGGAGAGGGAGGGGAGGCAGCCCGGGAGGAGGGGCTCCCTGCAAATTGAGAGAGGAAAGTGGGGGAGGAGGAGGAGGAGGAGGAGGGACCGAGGGGGAGAGAGAAAGAACAAACTAAAGGCACAGCAGAAACCAGCCCGGGAAAACGAGGCAGCGAAGGCATCCTGCTGATGCAACAAATCTGATCTAAGGGTGGCCGGCAGCCACCCCCACCGCCCACCCCATATCGCTGAGGGCACCAGGGCGATGGAGCTCTGAGCTTGCCTGGGACAGATGAAACAACTCAGCTCTCTGGTGTGAACCACGAGTTTCACCACTCCGAGCGGGCAAAACGCGTGAAAAGGATTAATGGGCAACCAGTGTGAGGCTCCTGGATGCTGGGGCTGGACCGCATGGCTGCTGCCTCCATTCCTTCCTCAGCATCACGCAGAGGAGGAAGCCCTCCACTCTTGAGTGTGAGCACAGCCCTGCTTCCCGAGCTCAGTTTCCTTGACGTGCACACATGAAAGTCCACCCCAGGAGCGGCTATTCCCGCAGGAGATACCCATCGCACATGTTTTGGTTATTGTTGGTGTGTCCGGCTGTGTGCCTGTGTCTATCCCATGGGGGAATTGAAGGAATGACCTCACATTCCAGGAAACTCTTTCCAGGAAACCTAACAAAATCAAGGGGAGTACACGGAACCATTCCTCAATCGTGAGAAGGAAGGGTCCTAATCATTCCTGCCCCTGCCTGTGCAGCAAGGTTGGAACCATAGCTTTAAGGTCTCTCCCAACCCCAGCCGTTCTATGATTCTATGGTAAAAGCAGGATCCAAACCCAATCTTTTCCATCAGAATGAAACGAGTTTGGCTTCACTCCTGGCTAGTCCCTGCTTAAATACTCATTTAATACTCCCCCCCATAGAACAGAGATGACTTTATTTCTCTGCCAGCAATAAGCATGGAGTCCAAACTGCATGAGAACCTTGCCTTGGACTCCTTTGTGTCACGGGGCATCAGCTCCTCTGTGGGACGGCTTAAGAGCTCCTACAGAAGCGTTTGGGGAGCGATGGTTGTCAATGAAATGTCATGTTTTGCCTTGTCCTGAACTCGTTTGCCTTTCAACCCAGGCTGTCCTCTGGGTTCAGTAGCATGGATGAGCATCTTTTATTCTCTACACCTGAAAGGAGTAATGGCCATCAAGAGGCTCCTCTTTACTACAGTTTCTTTTGAAACAATGAAGGTGACACTCTACAACACAACCCGCACATTACTGCTTATTTTTCATAGCCCTCACCCACCCATTTCCCCCCCAGAACTCTCCAGAAAGAACTAAGAAGAGTTTGTTGTAGAAATGTTCTCATCAGGGGGTTTTGAACCCGAGAAACAAACACAAGGTTCTATTCCTGCCTCTGGAGCTCTTTACACAGACTGCACTGCCTCCTATTTGAGACGAATTGCTAATACACTACAGGCGTACACCTTCTCCTTCCTCCAGCCATGGATGAAGACCTCTGGTTTCCCCTCGATGTTGGTTGTTAGTTCTGTCAGCTTTTTACTGTGTGCAAGCACATGGCAGAAATAAACCTCTTCTGCAAGGTGATTGAGTACTGTTTTAAGGTTGCAGGACATGGTTTAATGGTGACAGGGCTAGGAGAAGGTTGGACTTGATGATCTTGAAAGTCTCTTCCAGCCCAAACTGCTCTGTGAGTCACAGTTAGAGAGAAATGGAGCTTTGTGCTCAGCAGGCTGGGGACTCTTTGTGAAAACGAAAAACGTGCACTCTGCAAACCCGAGCCTTTCACTGCCTTCAGGACTGTGAGCAGAGCAGACACAAAACACTGGGTGCTCTAGGATAAAGTACAAACCCCACCAATAAAGCTATGTGTGTGGTGATGCTGACACAGTGAGGGGATTAAGGATGTCATGTTTGTTGTTGCTGAAAAACCCATCACTCAGGAAAGCCGAATTCTAGCAGGAAAGGGAATCCTTGAATTCTAGCACAGTAGACTACAGCACTGTAACCCCCTATCAAGTTGGCAGGATCGCAGGGTCTAGCTTGTCCGATCTTGCATTTTTCTGTGTCTTCCTGAAAGAAGAAAGGAAGAAATTCAGACCCTTCTGGGTCTGAAATGCTTTAAACATTCTGTTTTTAAAAGAAGGGCTGGGAAGTGTTTCTCTGTTTAAATGAACAGCATTGGTGAGAAGCTCAACACTGTTTAAAATCCACTTTGGAAACCTAAAACGCTTTTGTTAGCAACAATGGAAGAATGGCTTTGCAGTAATAAGAAGGTTGCTATTTGGTTTTGCTGTGGCATTATTCTCATGAGAAGTCCCACTTCATGTGGATGAAACCAGAGCACTATCTACATCTCAAGTTTCCACCATGATGGAGCATAGAATTAGAAAGAATTATTACTAGTCCTGATAAAAATGCCTCAGAAATACCTCCTAGAGAACAGAAAGGTGTCTCCATGACCGTGTTTCACAGCCTGTTACCAGCTCTTATTCACGTTCAGATGATGCAATGATTTGCCATTTCCCAGCGACAGGGGGAAAGTCTCCCAGTCGTTTGCATTGTAATGGAAATGAGCTTTTCAGGTTGAGCAGGTCCCTGCAGTCACACACAAGCCCTCTTCAGCAAAGTTGTGTTCGACAGGACAGCGAGGGGCACCTGGACCTGGGACACTTGCAAGCTTGTTCTTAGTTACAGACTAAGAGAGCGGCGAGATCACAGTTAGGTCTGCAGCCTCGCGGGGTGGAGCACAGACTCCTTTCACAAGCGAGAAATGAAGATTTTCTGAGAGCTCTGTGGGCCCTGTCCTCCTGTCCATTGACATTGCGCCTTCTGGAGCACACAGTGCTGCCTTGTGAAGCAAACTTGCATCAGCGCTGGGCATCCAGAACCTGTTTGTCTTTGGTTTGGCAGGCCCTGGCAAAATCTGAGAGGGTTCATTTGCACTGCGACCCAGAGACAGTGCTGGAGCCGGGGCTCCATCAGAGGCATCTTTAGGCTTGAACCTCAGGGTCACTTACACAGGATGCCTTTCCACCCTTCCCTGAATCCTTGGCTGAATCAGTGAAGAAGTTCAGAGCTCCCAATACTGCTGATGCTTCTCTAAATTCACATAGCAGAGGGAGTAATAAATGGAATTATTTAGTGTTCCCAGCTTTTGACACAGATCAATGATTCATGCAGAACTCAGACCACTGTTTTCTACTTATTACCTGAACAGGAACACACAATTCTAGACAGAAGTTTTCCTCCTAGCACACCCAGGAACTCAATCAAAATCATGGTAGTAACCCAATGCCCCAGGAACACCCTAGTGAGCACCTCTTGGAAGTCTCTCCCGTCCCTTGACCATTACAACATTTCCTGTTGATACCAGTGGGGTTCATGGTGTAGTCCCAGTTAAGCACTTCTGCAATTCACGGAGCCCTTGAGACGAACAGCAAGTCTTTGCTTGTTTGAAAAATTCACGTCCCACAGCTTCCATGCAGGGGACCGCCCCTGGCCTGCGCACTCTGGGAGAGGAGCCCATGGAACGAGTAAACCGAGCTGAGCTGAACACACACAGGCAATACAGACTCCCTTGGGCACCCTTCAAGGCAAAGGTGCCATCGCTCATGTCCCTGGATGGCACTTCTCCACATTCTCACCAATATCCTTTCTCACACGTTTGACTTTAAAGACAGACCTGTGACAAACGGGGGCCCCGCTCCGTGCCCACTGAGGCAAAGCCTCTCAGGATGCCCAAGAAACAGCAGTGCAATTGTCTTTGTTACCTAAGCACAGGAATGTGCAGTCTAATAACTTCTTTCTTTTTTTAAGCAGCCAGTGGTTTTCTCCTGTTAAGGAATCTGGGTCACACAGAAGGCAGCTTTGAAGTTGGTGGCCACAGTGTTTGCACGTTCTCTGAGCTGGAGTGACTGGGCTGGAGCCCACTGGAAACTGCTGCATCAAACAATTTCTGGGCTGCAAAGCACAGCCTCCCCTCCCCATGAGTTTTAAAGGGTCATCTCTTGTACAAAGCAGAGGGAATTAAAGGCAACTGCCATCCCTCGAGGTTGGCGCTACCCCCCCTCGAGTGGCACAGCACACAGCACGTAAGGCAGGGTATGTCTGATAATTGCAGTGGCAATAAAACATTGGATCATCTGTTCTTAGAGAGCATGCTCCCTGCTCCTTGTTGAGACTGGTCTCAGGTTCATCTGCTGCAGGGCTATGGGAGCGAGCTCTTCCCCAGAGGAAAAGGAGGCTCAGTCACGCTAAGACAGATCCTGCACTTTGAACAGATGACCTGCTGGAAACACCCCGAGGCTGCAGCACCGCAGCCGAAAGCGTGAGATACGCTGGGATCAGAGCCCAGTCCGGCAGAGGGTCACTACTTCAGGAACACTTCCCTCTCTTGCAGTCATCTGTTAGAATCTCAGTGTTCTATAAAGGCCAACACAGACCAAGTCACCTTACACTGGGGTCTGTAACAGAGATGGGAAGTTTGTGATGGAGGCTTGGGGGTACTGGTGCACAGTAACCTTAGCATGAGTCAGCAATGTGACCAAGTGGCAAAGAGGGCTAATGGCACCCTGGCCTGGATCAGGAATGGTGTGACCAGCAGGATGAGGGACGTTATCCTCCCCCTGTATTCGGCACTGGTTAGACTGCATCTGGAGTGTTGTGTTCAGTTCTGGGCCCCTCAGTTTAGGAAGGATGGCGAGGGGCTGGAACAAGTCCAGAGAAGGGCAACTAGAATGGTCAAGGGGCTGGAAGGCCAGCCCTACGAGGAGAGGCTGATGGAGCTGGGGCTGTTTAGCCTGGAAGAGGCTCAGGGGTGACCTTATCACTGTCTATAGCTACCTAAAAGGGGGTTGGAGTCAGGAGGGGATCCCTGGACACTGGAGACAGGACAAGGGGTCACAGTCTTCAGCTCCATCGGGGGAGGTTTAGACTTGACATTAGGAGAAGGTTTTTCCCTGACAGAGTGATCCAGGTTTGGAATGGGCTGCCCACGGAAGTGGTCGGGTCACCGTCTCTAGAGGTGTTCAAGGTTAGGCTGGATGAAGTGCTGAGTGGCATGAGCTAGATGTAGATGGGTTGGTTTTAGGTTGGACTGGGTGATCTTTAAGGTCTTTTCCAGCCTCACCATTACTGTGAGGCTGTGAGATTATTGGCAGCTCACCTGTGTCACACACAGCTCAGAGATCAAGAAGCAAAACTTCCTAAAGAAAGGATCCATCCTTGAAGAAAGCTGTGTTGACCTCTGAAAACAGATAAGTGCATGCTTCTTTTTAAAACTTAGGAGGATCACGGTGAAGGGAAGTAGAGTGCTCAAAGTTAGGGGTGGGTTTTTCCTCTCTGTTCTTTGAGCTGGTCGGTGCCTGCCACTTCACAGCACTGGCATCTCAGCACAGCTTCTTCAAGGTGGTACCCAGCCTGTCGCTTTCCCTGTTCAATTTAGAAATATGAATTCGCTCCTGCTTTGCTGACAGACAGAAAGGGAGAAGGGCAACACATGCAGGCTCAGATGCCCCTCAGCTGTGACAAGCAACATCTAAACCTAGGAGAAAGCTTAACCACCGTGGGAATTAGTCTGAAAGCATTTATCCCGGCTCTGTATCTGGGATCAATGTCTCCTCTGAGCTGCTGCCCAAATGGGGAACCATCGGAGCAAAACTTCAGCTCAAGTTCAGAGATCCTTATGAATCTGGCTCCACCTTCTGTACACAGGGAAGCGAAACACAGTCCCATCACCTCATGAATGTCAGTTGTGCTTCCAGTCTATTTTATTTGCCAACCCACCTCCAGAAATCCTGCCCCGAAGTGGTTCCGTGGCAGTTTGCCAGCTTTCCCCTGCAGCCATGGTGAGGTTCTCAGGGGCTGCTTCCAAAGGATGGGGGCTTCTTCAGAGAAACATGGCAGTTTCAGGACTTCTAAACCATAGAGTGATGCAGTGGTAAGATGAAGTAGTCCTTCACAAAGCTGTGCTTCTGCTCCTTCAGGGAGTCTTTAATGCCAGAACACATTAGGGATGAACTCATGTGTCGGAACACAGACTGACAACACCTGTTCTTTACTCAGTGGGCAATCCTACCGGCAACAGTAAATCCGCACACATCAAGTACTACCAGCAGTGCAAAGGCCAGCAACCCAACTCCAAAAGAGAAACCTCTACAAATGAAAGAAGACCAGGACAGGTCACTTGCCTGGAATCCCACCTGGATGGAGACAAGTTGGAACCCTGATGGAAGAAAACAACATTGGTTGTTCCCAAACCGAAACCGAGCTGTGCAGTCATCAGTCGATATCAGAAACTGTTGGTGCTGCTAGCACAGCTCTCCTAATTTTTACCCTCTGCTTTACAAATCTCTATGGCCTCTCTGCAGTAGTCTTTGAAATCATACAGACATTGAGGAGATGGGCATGTGGGGCTGAAAGTTTGGCTGCTTTGGCCATGCCAGAAATGCTGAGAGGAAGCTCCCTTCCACCCAAGGAATCTCACCTGTTCAGCAGTGCTCTCAGAATAACCTCAGGTTGTATTTGATTTCATTTTTCCTCTTGTAATTTAAATAATGACAGGATTTCAATCAGCACATGAATTAATGTGACAGTGGGGTTGCAGTATTTTGGTTGCAGAGCATTAAAATTAGGTTTGGCCAGGCAATGTCACTGGTTATGGTGATTAAATTGTGCCGCTTCAACACGTAAAGAAGACTGAAATGTAGCCCAAAGCACTTTTTTGCCAGAAGATGCAAATGAAATTTGCATTCCCATTTGTCCACAAGTTGGTTTATATTTGGAAGTGAGTCCCTTCTCTTCTGCCACTTCCTACATGGAAGCAGGACTGGAGATAATCATTTACAGGTTGGCATGTGGTATTCCACGTATCTGGGTAAGATTTGTCAATTATTCATCTAATTCAATTTTTTAATTCATCACAAAATTGGAGGATGGTGGAGGGCAGCCTTTTCCTGCAGATACGACGGGGTTTGGTTTGACAGACTGGTTCACTCACACGTAGCTGAGCAGCTGTTCCCTCACTCGCAAAAAGTCTGCGCTTTTCGTTTTAAGGTCTTCTCCCTGGAACCAGAAAGGATGGGCTTTCCTCTCACTTTGCTTTCTAATGCTGCAGACAAGAGATACGTAATGTTACCTGGGAAATCGGGGCTGAAACAGACCCCTATAACGATGGGGGGTGGAGACAGGGTGTGTGAGACACTCCTGGCTCGCTGGGTTTCTTGATAGCATTTCAGGGTGTTTCCCTCTCGGATCTCCTGCACTCTGTTGCCCTTTGCTGCACAGCAGCAGCCACGTTGTCCAAACTGACTAGAGGAGCATACCTGCTGCTTGCTTTTGGCAGTCTGCAGGACTGGTCGTGTCACAGAATTAAGAAGGGTCTGCAAAGAACTGGGCAGGAAAAAAGATTTACAGAGAGTCAAGCAAAATTATTAACAGAGTTGACTACTGGTAAAAACACAACTTGATTAAAAATACCCTACTAATGAAGGGCTTCCCATTACAACAGCACTGGGAAAGCACCTGGAAAATCAATCTACTAGAATTACCAGGCTCTGTTGTAAAATTTTCCCAGAAGGGGATAATCCAGTATGAGTCCTTTTCCCAGGCAGTAAAGAAGATCAAGTCCAGCAGTCTGCTCTGAACTGAAATGTAGGTACCTTCATTGAGCTAACTGATCAGAAATCTTGAAATAAAATAAGAAAGAAAGAGTTGAGTCACGCAGTGTGTCGGTACTTCAACGCTGTGTAGGACAAGGCATGAAGAGCCTCAAATCCCTGACTCCACTCTTCAGGCTGGGAACTGCTCGGTAGCTATTCCAACACTGCTCAGCAAATACGAATGGTGCCCAAGGGAGAACATCCCGAGTGAGATAACGACATGTTCCAGGCATTAATATACACCACGGTGTATCAGGAGCATGCCAAATGCATAGGGAATACAATCAGTCAGAGAAAGCAGCTGTAATGCATTGAGCTTTAAATGAGTGACTGACTTAGCAGATGTTTACAGCTTTCTGAGGCTGCATTCACACAGCTTCCATCCACCCATCCCCAAACTAGCACTGGCATAGCGCCCCTAGGTATGGTTCTTGTAAATGTGATCACAGGAAAAACAGAATCACAGAATTATTGAGGATGGAAAATCCTCTGAGCTCGTCCAGCTCAGTCCAGGACATCACCACAGCAGCCAGACCAGGGCACTCAGGACCACAGCCAGGCTGTCCTTACCTCCAGGGATGGGGACTCCCCCACTGCCCTGGGCAGTCAGTCCAGTCCAGGCTCTGATCACCCTTTCCCTGAAGAAGAGCATCCTAACATCAAATCTAACCCTCCCCTGGCAGCTTCAGGCCCTGCCCTCTCATCCTGGCACTGATTACCTGGGAGAAGAGAGTGACCCGAACCCAGCATGGGTACCAGTAATCTCAGACTGTCACACACTTACAGAGCTTTCAGCAGACAGCAGTGAACAGTTAATTCAGAGCTCTGCAGTCAATCAAGTTTCTATCTTGCACGGTTTTCTGCCTGAAATCTAAGTAACAAACAGTCAGCAAAGGACCTGCTTATGTGAAAAAGGAGTCCTTAGACGAGTGAGTTCTAACAGTGAGTTAGCATAAACCCTGAGATGAAAATGAGGGGGGAATTACAGAGAATTGTGTCCAGCAGATTGAGAGCGGTGATTCTGCCCCTCTGCTCTGCCCCAGTGAGACCTCAGCTGGAGTCCTGTGTCCGGCTCCAGAGTCCCCAACACAAGGAGGATGTAAACCTGTCGGGGCAGGTCCAGAGGAGGCCATGGAAATGCTCAGTGGGCTGAAGCCTCTCTGCTCTGGGGACAGGCTGAGAGACTTGGGGTTGCTCAGCCTGGAGAGGTGAAGGTTCCAGGGGAACCCTCTAGTGATCTTCCAACCTCTGAAAGGGGCTGTCAGAAGGCTGGGGAAGACTGTTCCCAAGGCCAGGGAATGATAGGATGAAGGGTCATGGTTTGAAGCTGGAAAAGGGCAGAGTGAGGTTGGACAGGAGGAAAAACTTAAATTGAGGGTGGGGGATCCTTGGAACAGACTGCTCAGAGAGGGGATGGAGGCCCCATCCCTGGAGCCTCCATCCCTGGAGCCAAGGTCAAGCTAGGTGGGGCTTTAGGCAATCTGGTGTGGTGAGTGATGACCCTTCTTGTTGTAGGGAGGTTGGACTGGATGACCTTTGGAGGTCTCTTCCATCCCAACACATCCTGTGATCCTACAGACATGAGGAAAAAGTCCTGATTTTACCCAGTGATTACCCCACCCTGGAAAAACATGAACTCTGCAAAGCTTGGGCAGCATCTGTGGTGCTGGTCATGCCCATAATGATCCCACATAACGCTGCCTGCAGTGCCCTTCCCATCCTCACTCTGGCCAGGCACCCCAAGTCACTGAAGTTCCCACCCCTCTCTCCCTACAGAGTCATCTGCTCTGCATTTTCCAAACCAGCACAGGATGGGGCTTCCTGGCTTGGGCCACTTTGTGCTCCTGCTGATTATTTAATGATCAGAGCACTTGCCTCCACAGTGCTAAACTGCCTGCAAGCCCTGCTGAGGCTATAAAGTTCAAACCAGTAGCTTTCTAAGCCGCTGCTTGAATTAGTGTGACAGAGGACAACTGAGGGACAGCGGGTGCCTCTTCTATTCCCACAGGGAAAGCTGCAAAGGTGTGGCACTTGGGGATGCAGTTTAGTGGGGGATTTGTCAGCCTTAGGTCTGTGGTTGGTCGGTCTTGATGATCCTAAAGGCTTTTCCAATCCGAATCATTCTATGAGTCTGAAAAAGAATTGGAAAGTTATCTTGAGAAACAATTCAGAGAAGAAGTAATTCTTTAAAGAATAGTGACAGACTCCTGTTTGAACCAGTACTTCAGCCCCCAATGCTGTACCTAACACCCCAATGCTGTACCTAAACCCCCAATACTGTATCTAACCACCCCAATACTGTACCTAACACCCCAATGCTGTACCTAAACCCCCAATACTGTATCTAACCACCCCAATACTGTACCTAACCCCCCAATACTGTATCTAACCACCCCAATACTGTACCTAACGCCCCAATGCTGTACCTAACCCCCCAATACTGTATCTTAGCCCCAATACTGTACCCAACCCCCCAGTACTATACCACATGGGTAGATCTTTGCATCTTTGGTTCCCTGCCCTAACAACAAGTTGACTATTAGCTGGAACAACCAGCTTCCCCAGCAGCCTGTGACGGAAATGTAGAAGTCTCAGCGTGAAACTGTAGTTGTTGTTGCTATGCAATCTGCTCAACCCACCCACTGCGGCTGAAAAGCGCTGGCCTGTGTCTGTCAGATGCCTCAGTGTTTGCATCATCATCACCCAGCCCACTGCCTCATCTTGTCTGTGATGTGACCGTGCACTGTGAGCTTCTGAAAAAGTGGTGGGTTGCGTACAGACATGATGTCAGACAGGCATCTGGGAATCGCTCAGGGCTAGGAGCAACCTGAACTAGGGAAACGCATTGCAGTCAACCCTATACAGCTGCAAGTGTGCCGAGCTTCTTTAGTCTCCCTTGCAAAGTCCTTGCTGAGAAGGATGCTTCCTACAGACAGAGGCCCCAGGCTGCTTCCTGCCGTCAAACCCAGCGTGATCCTGCACAGTCAGAGCTCAAAGCCATGAAAGACATCAGGAAAGCAGTCCTGTGGAGAGGG
>VZRI01013228.1:2901-15315 GCA_013397515.1 Upupa epops
AGGGAAGGGAAGGGCATTCTGGTGATGGAGGAGAAAGTGAGCTTGTGAGATCAGCCTAAAGGAAGAGTCCTTGCAAAAGCATGGTAGAGTACATGGAGAGAGGAGAGTTCTGTCTGTGTTCTGTGGAGAATGACATGCCAGAGCAGAGGTGGGCCCTGAGGACATGGAGTTGGCTACTTATCCTTAAAGTACTCATTGGCTCTGAGAAAGGAAGAGCTGGACTGGACTCATTGTCACTGGATGACCCACAGAAAACCCCCACATTAATGTGAGAAATGCGAGGACTTGTCTCCTGTGAAGGAGAGGATGCCACATTGCCAAGATGAAATGGGCTGCCAGGGGAAAAGAGGTAACAGCTGGACACAGGCAAGAAAAAGCCATGTGCTTACTCTCTGCATGTTTGGTGTTGGTGTGTTTCGCTTGTTTTAATTAAATATATTTTGTTGCTTTTACCCCAAATCAAGTCTGTCCCTATTACCTGGCACCTATAAACAAGGAAACGCTTCCTGTTGTTTTGAGCTTATTAGCACATTAAGTAAATTAATAAGCTAGTCTCAGACCTGATCATTGTCACCAACCAGTGACAAAAGGTTTGTCAAAAGATGAATTAATTTGATGTTCTTTATAAGAGAGCAGTAGGAAAGGAAAAAGCACACATTTTGAAGATGACACTTAGGGAAGTGGTGAGGTACCATGGTGAGTTTAAGTACAGCCATGGACTCGGTGTCTAACTTGGAGAGTTAGACCAGAGACCATGGCAAAGGCCTGTAAGGACATGGTGATTCAGACACTGTGCAGTAAGAGGAAATGTTTTTCATTATGTAAACAAAGACATTTTTGTCCTCCTGCAATGTTTAATTGATCTCTGGAACTCACTACTGTAAAGTATCTCTGGGCATGCAATTTAGTGGAAGGAATATGTAGTTGGGAATATCTCACAGAGGATAGCTGTGTAATGGAAATACTGCATAGTGTAAACTCTTATACTTCAGGGTATACAATCAATAACTGCAGACAGGCTTATACGACAAAATGAGTTGGTCAAAGGGGATTCTTTTGTCTTCCTCTGAGGAATCCTTGGAGGAAGGATACAGGATTAAAAACTTTGCTAATCAGATTCTGCTTCAGACTTCCTATATCTTAATAAATCTTTTCCAATTCTGAAAAGAAGTCCCCCATCTCCTACAGGTTATATGCATTTCAATAAGAACAGTGGTTTTATTTAAGTGAATGTTGTTCCTGGGAAAAGGAAAACGATCCAAACAAAAGCAGAAGGCTGTAGTTTAGCAGTCTGGTCTATCTGCAGACAGCTAAAGGAAATGCAGTAGTTGATAGTCAAAGCCATCTCCCATAAAAACACTACTTTAATTACAGAACTCACTGAGGTTTCCTCCAGTCAGGTCTGTTTGGCTATGGAGCTTACATCCAGATTTACAGAAGACAGAACTGCCTTTTCTACTCCTAATTATTACAATATTTTTAAAATCTGAAAATCTATACTTAAAGATTATAAATCCCAACATGAAGGGTGATTTCAAGGGAAATTGCTTACAGACTGATGCATCTTGAAGCTTGAAGGGCACTCAGCTTCCTCAGGGGCGTGAGGTGCTCAATAGGTGCTGTTAAGTGGCATTTTGGTGCCTTGGATTTTAGATCCTCAGGTGGTGCACATTCACAGCTGAGACAAAGAGAACTGCATTTGATTAACTACGGTTTAAGGAAAGAAAGTAGGGTCTGGACATCTCAGCTGGTATCTTTAATGAGAGCTCCTGAATTCTATACCAATAAATAGTGATAGTAAAAGGTCTGAAGAGGAGAACAGTAAATCTTCAGGATGGTGGGAACTTATCATGGAATTCCCCACCCTCTGATGAATGTATCCACAAATAAGTGATCAAATTGAAATGCTTCTGGTTTATAAGCAGCTAATCTGCAAAGAATTCTCTCCCTTCTTCCATCGCCTTCACAACATTATTTTGCTTTCTATCTAGATTTGTTTGTTTATTTTTCTGTGGCCTCTCCCTAAGGATATAACTGCAGATGGATGAATTATTTCATTTTATTAAATATTATTCTTGGCTTTTTGGAGATTTTTTGTTGTTGTTGTTGTTGTTTTGCTAGAATGATTATTCCTCCTGGTGTTATTTCAGTTTTCAATTACAACTCGTGTGTGTATGTGTCTGGTACACTACCATTTTGTAAATGGATGTATGCACTTACTGTTAATTGATTCCCCAAATAAACCCAAATGCCTCGACCAAAATAATGTATTATATTTCTTGCATGCTATTGAGCTGGATGGCTTCCAGTTTGGCATCTACTGCTGCACCAGAGGTGGGCATCTTTCTCTCCCTTTCTTCCCTGGAATAAACAGAGATGCTCACGTCACTTTTCTCTACAGCTCTGGTTGATGTCTCTGAATAAAAGTGGCCCAAGCTGCACTTCCAAGTATGTATTTAACTATCTAGTTCTTTTAAAACATCATTATCTCTCAAGTTGAGTGAGGTTTTTCTTCCCTGAAGCCAGGCCATTTTCAAGGTAATTTTTCAAAAGCAGGTCTTGTTGACCTCTATCTACTCCCACCTGTTCTCAGAAATAAGAATTAATCCACAATTGGTTCTTCACCAGTTTTTGCAGTCCCATATTTTTTCAAGCTTTATTTTGAAAGCACAGCTGAACCCTGTGATGGTGGGACAGTGTACTCCAGCAGGTTTGAACAGGTCATCTAGTTCCCTTTTATGCCAAGGAGAAAAGAAAATGCCCTTTCAACTGTGATTCATCCCACATATTGCAGACATCTATCTTAAGAGAAGATGAATCATTTCCTGGAGGTGCTTCTCTCAGAATGTCTCTCCATTTAGGAAACATAGAAAACTTAAGACAGTAAATTTTGGATAGCTGAAAAGGTGGAGATGAATCCCACTGTGCACCAAGAATCAATGACTGCTGTGTCATTGAATTCTAACTTTCAAATACTGTCAGCATTTCTATCTTGACAACAAAACTCTTTTTCTTTGGGATTTCTACCAGTAAACAATTACTGCCATTTTAACACAGAACTACAAAGACCGTTAAACTGCCCCACTGTGCTGATAGCTTATGGACATCTGTGAGGGGATTCAGTTGCACAGTCATGGGCATCTTAGTGTTGCTTTAGACACTGAGGGATTACATGTCTTACCTCTGGATGCCAAAACAAGACAAGTTTTCCATAAGATTGTCCCCAAGACGATAACTCTAAAACAAGCCTAGAGCTCATCAAGATTGTGATAAATGAGAGAAGCAAGAGGCTGGAAAGGTGAATAGAATCATAAAGTCATAGAATGATTTAGGTTGGAAGGGATCTCAGAGATCGCCCAGTTATAACCCCCTGCCATTGGCAGGGACACCACCTCTCACCAGACCAGGTTGCCCCATCCAACCTGGCCTTGAACACTCCCAGGGATGCAGCAGCTACAATCAACCCAGGCAACTGATTTCAGGGTCTCAGCACCTTATGCAAAGAATTTCCTCCTAATATCTACTCTACATTTCCCCTGTTCTAGCTTAAAGCCATTTTCTTCATTCTATCACCACAAACGCTTGTAAAACAACCTTCCCCAACTTTTCTATAGTCTCTCTTCATGTACTTGCCCCCATTAGGCATTGGGTTGCCATAGGTGCTTCAATTCTCCTTCTGCTTTATGTATCTGCCTCCCACCATAGTGTTAGTACTCAAGGATTTGCCTTCTGAGGTCCATTTGGTAAAGGCTTCGCTTTCTGCTTATGGATTCAAAAGCAACATTAATCTTAGAAAGCCTCCTCCAACCAATATTTATTTGTGGGAAGACTAGTGCAAAACAGAACAAGCCATCTAAGACTTAACTGATGCTCACCTGTGCTGAAGAAACCTGAGCTTACTCCCGTCATAGGGTCTATCTTGTCTGCACAGCCCCTGCCAACATGCAAGGGCAGCAGCTGAGGTCCTGGAAACTGACTCATGCAGTGGCCTCGGCTGAGCATCCTGCTAATTAACATGGCCTTTCAGCGGGATTAATTATCACTGAGCTGATAGAGCACGAGTGCTTTTGGCTGCAGCATTAGCTTGTTTGGGACCTCTGCGTGATGCTGTGTTATGTACTGCAGTCAAGGCCAGAGTGAGCAAGGAAAATGTTTTGATGGTGATTATATAATTGTGTTGATAGCAGAGGCTAGACAGCTGGAAGGGAGTAGAAGAAGCTGAAAATGAACTCTGTGAAACATTTCCTTGGTTTAGTAAGTGTGATTTTAACCTGTGGAGCATAATAACTTCCCGTGAGCACCTGAGAAACCTACACTGATTATAAAGCTGGTAGCTCTTCATACCAAAGCACAGCACAGCATTAGATTATTGAGCTTTAATACAAAGCCAAGGAGCATCTTTAAGATATGTCAGCAGCTCTGTTTTTCTGCTGCCAAAGCTGAAACCATCATCTTCATAGATTCATAGAATGGTTCAGGTTGGAAGGTACCTTAAATATCATCTAGTTCCAACTCCCTGCCATGAGCAGGGACACCCTGCATTAGACCAGGGTGCTCAAGGCCCCAGCCAATCTGGCCTTGAACACTTCCAGGGAGGGGGCAGCCACAACCTCCCTGGGCATCCTGTTTCAGTGTCTCATCACCCCCATAGTGAAGAATTTCCTCCTGACTTCCAGTCTAAACCTCCCCAATTCCAGCTGGAAACCATTCCCCCCTGCTTCTATCACTCCAAGTCCTTGGAAACAGCCCCTCCCCAGCTTTCCTGTAGCCCCCTTTAGGTACTGGAAGGCTGCTATAAGAGCTCCCTGGAGTCTCCTCTTCTCCAGGCTGAACAGCCCCAACTCTCTCAGCCTGTCCCCATAGGAGAAGTGCTCCAGCCCTCCAGTCATCCTCATGGCCCTCCTCTGGACATGTTCCAACAGCTCAATCTCCTTCCTGTGTTGGGGGCTCCAGAACTGGATTCAGTACTGCAGATGGGATCTCATGAGAGCAGAATAGAGTGGGAGGATCCCCTCTCTCACCCTGCTAGTCACACTTCTCTTGATGCAGCCCAGGATGCTGTTGGCTTTCTGGGCCACAAGCAAACATTGCCAGCTCATGTGGAGTTTTTATTTGACCAAGACCCCCAGGTCCTTTTCCTCAAGGCTGCTCTCAGTCTGTTCCCCACCCAGCCTGCATCTGTGCTTGGGATTGCCTCGATCCAGGTGCAGGACCTTGCATGTGGCCTTATTGAATCTCATGAGGTTGGTACTGGCCAAGCTTTCCAGCCTGTCCAGGTCCCTCTGGATGGCCACCCTTCCCTCCGCTGTGTCCAGCACACCACACAGCTCAGTAACATCAGCAGACTTGCTGAAGGGGCACTCAATGCCACTGTCCGTATGGCTGATAGAGATGTTAAACAGCACTGGTCCCAGTACTAACCCTTGAGAGACACCACTCATTGCTGCTCTCCATTCGTCACCATCTTGTCACCAATTATCTGATCACGGGAAAGTTTTAGAATTGGTGATCATATGAACACTAAAAAACCCAGGATCCTACAAAAAGTTGACAAAGATGGTAATTTTTATTCCTCCAGTACTGACCACTCCTCAGCCACACAATGCAATACAGAAATGTTAAGCATTCTGATGCTGACTGTTGTGGCCAAGATTTTTGATGGGATGACCTGTAGTGGAGCTTATGCTGAATGATTTCTCTACAGGTGAGATAGCAGCCTAAGGAAGGCAGCATCAGAAAAGCCCAACTATCTGTTACCCCTCCAGTCTTACCTCCCAAAGGAAGTTAAATCATTCCTGAACTTTGCAGCTAGGAGCTTAACACCTCCCAACATGAGCCCTCTTCCTAGACCCCATGCATGTATGTTAGTTACAAGAATTACCTCATGTGGGGAGAAGAATTGAATTTGAGCTGTGTTTTTCCTTAGAATTCTTCTTTATTTAATGGCTGACATGCATTGAAATACAAGGTCAATCAAAAAACAACATACAACTTCAAAACCCTCTCCGGAGCTATTTTACAGTGAAGGTGCCTAGGTGATTTGAGGTGTAGGTCCTCCAGGTGAGTGAATCCAGTAAGTTGTAGTGGTTTGGGGAATCTCTAGACATACTATACAGTCATCTTGAGGGCTAGGACCATTTTGCTAAACTGCTGCTTTTTCTAAAGCTAGCTCATGTCCCACCAGTGCCAATGGGATGATGTGTAACAGTCTGCAAAGGCCAGCCGCTAATCTACAGGGCAGACCATAAGAAATCCCCCAGGATTTATTCTAATGTCTGCATCTAACATCAAAATAAGTAACCTTGTGCAAAACCCACAGTGATGTAGAGCTCTATCTAGTTTCTTAAATTGGCAGACATGAGCATTTGCTACACGCCAGTTTCAGGAGCATTTTTGCAGTCAGACTCTGTGCACCCTTTTCCTTTTGAATACTAGTAAAGGTCACATTGGTCTGACTACTCATTTATTTCCTTTCTCTCATTGAATTTTTAACAATAACAGGCATTCATCCAAAGCTCTGGGCTCCTCTACATTGCATTAAAATTCACAATGTCATTTGCTTTCAGTAAATATATTCAAATGGGCTGCCTTCAAAACCATAAATGACTCACCATACAATCAATCATAATTGCAGGACCCTGAATTTCTCCTCTACATGTTGTCCTCTAATGCCCAGAAGAAACACATGATGTAACTCTTGCCAAAAACCAGTTGGGGAAAAGAAATTACGTGTGATCATTTTTATTCTCTAAAGAAAGCTTGGTAAGTTAAATACAGGGCCAGTTTTGGCTGGAAACTGAGACAGATACATGTAAAATTGATGTTATGACATGGAGCTCGGAGAGTTACTGCACTTAAGAAAACTTAATCTCTCTAATCAATTATGAAGATTAAAAATGGAACACGTGCTCCTCTCTTACTAATTTCTCATAAAACCCCCCTCTCCTCCTCCCGATATTGAACATGCATATTCACAGCCTAAATGTGAGCACATTAAAACACTACACGGTCTAAACTTCCAATCAGATAGAACTGATCAAGGCATCCTCTTATAGGAAGCAGTTACAGAATCATTAGGGATTGGAAGGGATCTAAAAAGATCATCTAGTCTAATCAACCTGCCACAGCAGGATCACCTAGATCAAGTTGCACAGGAACAGATCCAGGTGGGTCTTGAACCTCTTCAGAGTAGCAGACTCCACAAATCCCCAGGCAGCCTGTTCCAATGCTCCATTACCCTCACTGTGAAGAAGGTCCTTCTGATATTTACAGGGAACCTCCTCTGTTCCAGCTGGCACCCATTGGCCCTTGTCCTATCACCAGAGGACCTTGCAATGAGCCTGGCTCCATCCTCCTGACACGCACCCCTCACAGATTTATAGACATTAATGAAGTAGAAGGAAGGCTACCTAGAAGTCACCCAAAGTTTTCTGAATTTTAATCTCATTTTTTTACATAATGCTGAGCAATTAAAATAATGAAGAGATTAGGAACCTGATTAGATGGTGAAACTGTTGCTGAGTGCTCTTGGTGAGGTCAGGCATAGTTCTATCACTAAATCACAGATATGAGGTGTAGTAGATTAGAGTACTAGGAAATCTTGGTTTCTTTTTGTAAGCATAGACTTGTTCCCTCGAACACTCCTTCTGAGACTCTGTCCAGTCAAGTGTTTAATGTCTCGGAACAAGTGACTACTTGCCTTGAGAGATGATTTTATTGCCTAATAGATTTCAGAGTGAGGGACTTAGTTCCAAGCTAAATTTTACTTTTCATGTTGCTAGAGAGTTACTCTGTCTTGTAAATTACTGTCTTAAATCCCTTGACCTTTATCCTGTGATAAATACACCCCATGTCACACACCTTTGAACTGTGTGTTCAGCACTCGCTTTACTGACTTGGCTACTTGATTCTACACACTTGTCCTGAAGGCTGATTTAAGTTGCTACCAACTTTATTTAACCTACTGGTGCTGGATGGGTATTTCCAACAGAATGGTTAAATTCCCAATCGTCAACACTGTTCTACAGCAAAGCTCACAAGAAGTCAGCCACAAATATTGTTCGAGATGAAGAGGTATGGGGCGATTGTATCTGCAGATCCCAGCTGTAGATATTCCTGAGGATAAAATAAACAAGTGCAATTCATATCAACTTTCCCCTCTGCCATACATTACGCTCTTGCATTACTTGTTGTCTTTGGGTCTCATCCAAAGACCTTTGAACTAAATGGAAAACTCTCTCTGACTTCAATAAGCTCTGGGTCAACCCCTTAAGGGCAGCAATTGTGTCTTCCCAAAGTGTGTGGCCATGATTCAGCGAGATGCTCAAGCACAAAACTGCTTTCATTGCTGGAACTATCTCGGCTCCTTCAGTAAGGATTTTCATAAATAAAAACATACTTAACCACCCTGCTGATTCTTCATATTTAACACAGAGCAGGCCCTACATGATGCCAAATGCCATATTTCTAATAGTGCGGATTTTATCTATATCAGATGTGTTGAAACTAATTTTATGTGACAATAATTCAAAACACAAACCCCGATTACTCTGGTGGTAAGTTCTTGTGTGTTTACACTGCTCAAAAATTCTGTCCCTTGACTTTTATAACCGCTTGCTAATACAAGTTTCTTTCACTAACCTGTCTCAGAGCATCATAGGAAGGCAAAATCAAATAGAAATGTTAAAGCACATAAACTAACAGAAATATAACCTACAGTAAGTGTGGAGTAAATCCAGTGAAAATATTATTGATAGAACAATTTCACATTTAAAAAGAAGGCTCGTTGAAACAGGAATATTTTGTAGGAACATGACTGTTCCAATGACATTGTCTATGGGGAAAAATGTCTTGCCAAACCGCTTTGATTTTCTTATTTTGTGCCACTAACGTAGAAATGATTTTTTTGACAAAACAAAAAAAAAAGAGATGCGATTCTGAGTTTGCTGTATTGTTTTTTTCCACTTACAGCAACTACTGATTTCATAATGTAGTGTAATAGAGTGTGTTATACTCAATATTTCATTACGTGTTTCAGCGTTACAGCTATCAGGCATTTCTACTTCTTCCAAACATGAGGATATTCAAAATTTCTGGTTTGGGAAAGTTTCTCTTTAAAAATGTTTTAAATTTTTAATTCAGTTCAACCTGCAAACATGATTGTAACGTGTTCACAATACTCACAGAAGTTTCAGTCTCTGGGTACTTGGTGTATCAACTCAATTACAGGTGTTTACTGGTTGAAATAGCTGCAGGTCAAACCAACCCTTGGAATGGACTCTGCCCAGAGAGATGGTGGAGTCCCCATCCCTGGAGGTGTTTAAGAAAAGACTAGATGTGGCATTTAGTGCCCTGGTCCAGCTGATTGTGGTGATGATAGGTCATGTGCTGGGCTTGGTGATCTTAGAGGTGTTTTTCACACTCAGTCATTCTGTTGTTCTGTAACTACAGTCAAATTCATGTACATTAGGCCAGATTCTCAGCTATGTCCAGCTGCAGTCTGACCCAGTGACTTCCTTTACCACACATACCCTCATAAATGACTGTGCCTGCAATTTCAATCATGAGTTAAACTTTTATGAAAACAAAAAGGATTTTATAAAAAATATGCCAAGTCAGCAAGATTACATCTTACTCTTAGATATGAATAATCATGGTAAGTTACTGGCAAATAAGAACCCAGCTACCTGGAACTGCTGGCTGGAAACCAGCTGCTCCTCATGCCTCTCCACTTGCTTGTCCCAAAACCTCGTGGTTGAACCACCAGAGTCATTAGAAATCCTGCTCTGGGATTCCACACTGTAGTGCATGGTAGTGAGCCACACATGGCCACGTTTTGTTTATGACAGATGGCTCTTCCCAAAAATATGATGTGCGAGATTGTGCTGACTTGGACAGTTCTGCATAAACTGTGGGGGATTGACAGGGTGTAATATACTTTTTCTGTTTACTTAAAGTCTAGAAGAGAATGGGCCAAACCCAGCGAGGAACAGCCTGTTTCAAAGATATTACGGCTGGAAAATGTTGTTTCTCACAGAGATCATCTCTCTATAATAAGCTTCATGGTGATCCTGTATGGCGGGGGAAAAACTATGCAGACTGGGAAAAGAGTCAATCACATGATTTTCATTTGTGTGTTATCACGGAAATGTCTGTGCGAGGAAAAAGGGAACTTCTGCTCGTCTCCACAGCTCAGCACAAAGCCAGCCTAGCTGGAAACAAGCTACCTCACGGCCCAGAAACTACTCGTGGGAGCCATGTGAAATCCAAATGGAAGAAGGATTCGTCAGTGATGAACAGGCATCCTCAGAGAGGTTGAGTTGATGGACAATTTGCAAAAGTCAGCTGGGAATTGAACCAAGCAAAATGCAGAAGCAACCTTGCCTGAGTGACAGCTTGGAAGAGCCATGCTGAATTTCTCAGCAAGCTGAGAAGCTGTAGCTCACATATGGGATTTGCTCTACCTTTGGGTTGTAATTTTTTCTCTTAAACTTTATTGAATGTTTGCTAAATAAAGAATGCATGCATAATATGGGGTTAACCAACAGCCTTTTCCTAAAGCCTGAGGATTATAATTCATCATGAGATATTTGGGATATTGTTATGGCCCTCAGTCAATACTGATTAGTATAGGTCTGGTGAGGTTAATGTGGCTGAACTGATTTGTGCCAGCCGAGGATCAAGTTCTGTTTTAAACGTTTTATTGAAAAAGGATAAATTAATTGTTTTGCCCCAGATACTTCCAGATGTTCTGGACACGAACTTGCTACTGAAAAGGGATCACTCATCTCCTTTGGCTTTCAGATTACACAGCAGACAGACATATAGACAGAACACAGAGGGCATGCTGGTTGAGACTTCTATTTTTGTCACTTCCTCTGAACTGTGTAAATCTCCCATGACTAAAACCTCTTTCTCTGGCACAGGGGAATCACGTCTATTGGGATAACTAGAGTCGCGTGGGAAGCATTTTCTCCCTAGACTAAGAAACTGGTATTAAATACAAAAGAACTACAGCAGCACTACATTCCAAATCCAGATCTTTGGAGAAGTACATGCGAAATAGGAGAGACCTGTCTTCTAAACAGTCAGTTACCTCACTCTTAGGTTAAAATGTGGGGACTTCACGGCCTTTCACAGCCCCTGTTTCTAGGTCCTTGGGAGAATCTTCTTTTCCTATAGCTGTCACATTGATTGGAATCTCCTTTCCAGAAAAGAAAAACTCAAACCATATGTGCTTCTCTGTACAATTTTGTTTCTATCAACTAACATTTGTTGACGACAAAACGTTTTGTTCCAGAAATTCCTCTGGTGATAAGAATTCTTTAAATAAACTTTGCCTAACCTTCTTGGAGCTCCTGACTGAAAAGCTCTGCCTTGAGGGCAACTGAAATCCGCCTGCTTAAGGAGCATCGTGACATTCCCTCTACAATTAAGATGGGTGAGTTCTGCACAGAAAAACACTTCTAAATCTTTTTCCCCGGTGTCATCGTTTTCTTCCTCTCAGACTGAGTAATCCCATGATTACATGGTGATGCTGATGCAACGCTACGTGGTACATCAGTAGAGCTTCTAACAACTTATTTTGCATGAATGAAGGAAAAACCCAGCGGCTTGTGTGCTTAAACCAAAGCATAAATAAGTGAAAGGGGGAATTGCTGAAGCAGTGTCCTCTCAGGTAACCGGCAGCCTTTCCTGGAAGTTTCAGACAGTGCTGTTTTGCACAAAATGCTTGACAATCTGCCAGTCTACCCAACAGATACCTCTGCCAGTCTGTTCAGTAGACACCTGTATTAAGGAGTATTTCATGAGGAAATAGTGGTGAAAATATCTTCTTGGATCAAGGTTGGGTATGAGCACACAGAACAAATCCTGAAGCTGGTTATAACACGTGTTTGGACATTGGTCCTGTATCAAGGACCTGTTGGAGCATGTCCAGAGGAGGCCACAAAAATTCCTGCAGACCTGGAACACCTCTCTTATGAGGACTGACAAAGAGAGTTGGGCTTGTTTAGCCTGAAGAGGAGAAAACCCATGGGGACCTTATAGTGACCTTCCAATCCCTGAAAAGGGCTGTCAGAAGGCTGGGAAAGACTGCTCATAAGAGCAGAGAATGACAGGACCAGAGGTCATGGTTTGAAGTTGGAAAAGGGTATATTTAGGTTAGACATGAGGAAAAAGTTCTACAGTGGTCAATCCCAGGAACAGGCTACCTAGAGAGGTGGTGGAGGCCCCAGCCCTGGAGACATTCAAGCTCAGACTGGATGGAGCTCTGGGCAATCTGTTCCACTTAGACATGTCCCTGCTTGTTGTAAGGGGATTGGACTACATGAGTTTTGGAAGTGCCTTCAATTCCAGTAAGTTCTATGATTCTATGTTAGAAATTTCAAATTTCCCTCCCTTCCTCCCTTCCTC
>VZRI01013228.1:27058-42575 GCA_013397515.1 Upupa epops
GGCAGGGGAATTGGACTGGATGATCTTTTGAGATCCCTTCCAATCCCTAATGATTCTATGATTCTATGATCCTCTAGGATGTTCCAGGTACAGTGATGGGAAGCTAACATGGACTCAGTGGGGCATATCAACTTTGGACATCAGCAAAATAGCTCATCCCTGACTCTCGCCTGACAGGCTGAAACAGCCCTCTCACCCAAAGTCAAGTCCCTCCACTGAGCTGCAAGAACAAGGATTTTTAAGGACAAAATTTCAAGGTAGGGACAGGAAAATATTTTAAGGGAGGACTGGGGTATTCAGAGTGTAGGACGAGGAAGCCTTGAAAAATTAACTTTCCCAAAGGTGGATTATATCTTAAGGTATCCTAATATTTCCAGAATTTCGATATAAGCAATTTTAAGCAGAGTAATGTCAGCATGGCAGAAGCAATACTGATACTCTTTTAGAACCTGATGCCGTGCATGCAATAGCCTCCAGCATGACACAAAGAGCACAGGAATGAAAAAGTAAAATAAAGGCTAGATGAGAATTTTATAGCTCAGATGATTAATGAGGGTTGACAAAACCTTCTTTCTATTTAAACACACATCAAATTGACAGCAACCAAATCTTAGCATCTGAGATAACTAGGACACTGGGTGGTGCTGGGGGAAAGCTTTCTCCACAGTGGTGTACCCGCTGAGAGGATGAGAAGAGACTTTCAATAGCCAATGCTATCACCCTGGCATCCCTCCCCATGCAATAAATATACCATAGCCCTGATTTGTTGAGCTAGGTGCGAGAGTCACTGAGTGAAATGCATGATTTGAATTGTGCAGCAGGTCAGACTGAGGTGTTCCTATTGATCTCTTCTGAACTTAAACCACATGAATCATAGCACAATAATGAACACTTCTTAGAAAACCCAGAGTCCAGAACCAGGAGAAAGACAGATGGTGAAGCGGAGCGAGATCTGGGAGGCTGTATAGGAATTCAGGCTGCCTCAGGTTGTCTCCTTCCATAATGCTTTCTGCACAAGAAAGATAACATGCAGCAAGCACAGGAGTGGGAGGATTTGCAGCCCAGGAGCTGTCTTGTTGCAGAAGGTTGGTGCACACCAAATGGGATGTAGCTACTTCTGCTGTCACAGTGGAGAAAGGCTAGAGCCTGGGAAAAGTTGGAGGTGCTTGACACATGGTTTTTAAGCACCTAAATCCAAAATTGTGATGCTGATTCAGCTGTTATTTAGCCCCACAGGCAGTTACATTTCAAGGGCATCTCAGGCTTTTTTACTTTTAATTTTTCCAGATGCTTGAAGATTTTTCTCACTCCCAATAAATTTCCAGAAATCAATGACAACTTTGGGTTTCTCCCCTGAGAAGCTTCAGCCAAGGGGTTTTCTCAGGTTACCTCCAAGGCCGGGATTTTAGACTTTTGTCATTTTTTTTCAAACAGCAGAGAGGAGACTTTCTGATCACACAGCAGCACTCGAGCACTAATGGGAAATCCACACCCAGTCCTTTCCCTCCATGAGGGTGTCAAATCCCTGTCTACGCCCTCTCAGGAAGCTGCTGTAACCACTAGTCTGTAAAGTGGTGTAGGAAAGAATTCAAGATTCATGGTCAGGAGGAGTGAGGTTGGTCCAGCTTTCTTACAGTAGAGAAAGAGAGGAGCCGGATCTGCTGTCGAGGGTAGAAGAAATGGGAGTTTTACAGGCAAACCACTGAGAGTAGCCAAGCAGAAGTGGGACATTGAAGCAGATATTGTGTTACTGATCATACAAACATTATAGACTCTCTTGGAAGGCAACAGGTTAGTGTTGGATCTCATCTCTATTCAATTCACAGTAAGTGGCCCTTTGTCTCCTAAAACAGATTTTCTTTTTAAAGACCATAGACAAACACAGACAGACACCAAAACAAAGACCCTATTTAAAGGAAAAGATCATTAAAATGCATTCTTTGCTATTTATGTACTGTGACAGTAAGCTGATGTCTATCTTGTTTGCTTCATATATAGTAATTTGTTTCTCCTATTAAAGTCCAAAGATGACCTTCTTTTTCAAACAACCACCTACTTGTACAATAAACAAAATCACAATGTTAGAGTCGAACGTCTCTCAAAATTCTTGTTTTATGAGTGGTTGCTGTGTTAATCAATCTTCCCCCAGCCTCAGGAAATAAAGGTTTGCTGGAGGAACTGAAGAATTAAACAAAAAAAGCAGTTTCTCCTGGGTTTTTGTCCTCTTCTCTCTTCCACCCCATTAGGGTGACTTCAGCATTCTGAGCCTTTTCTGTCCTCCAGGTGCTGCCAAAGAGATATAATCCCTATGTGAATCCCCAACTGCTGTCCTCTTATCCTTCCTTGGAGTCTCAATTAGCAAGAAGCAGCACTTGTGGCTCTTGCAAATGCATGTGCTGATTAGTGACCAGTAGTCTTGTGCATAAAGGCCAGCTGGCAGTTAAAATAGAACAGAAAAGCTACAGATTTTCATGAAAAACTCTGGAATTTAATATCTTTGAGACCTCTACCCTTCTGTCAAAGTTGATCAGTGAGTTTACAGGTTATTGAAAGCGACTGACAGATGGCTAGACAGGCACAAAGCACGATCACACAAACCCTGTTTTCTCAGGCTAAAGACCATGATTAACTTTCGAAAAACAAAATTCAATGTACCTGGATTAATGTTATCTCCAGCAGTGATTTATAAGCCATTTATGGAATATCATACGGCATGAGTTACACACTGGTGATGCACATCTAGAAACTTTTCCAGCATTACAAACTTCTAAACTTCTGTTCTTGATAGCATCCTCCTCCACACAGCAGCAAATTCAAGTCAGCTAAAGAGATAAGCAGCTTATCTATTTTTAAGTTGCTTTTCTTTCCTCTTTCCTGAAGCTACTTCATCAGTTAGAAAGCTCATGGTAAAAAAGGCCATTCCTAGGAGAGATCTGCTAAAGGGAGAGAAGGAAAGAGCAAAAGGCAAACACAGCTGATCCCCAGCGAATTCAAAGTTTCCCCGAATACTGTCACAAATCGACACACGTACTTCTAGCTTTGCTTCTTAGGATTCTTCTTTCTTGTGCATCACATGCTAATTACCTTGCCAGTCAGCCTGCAACATCTGATTTGGCATTTTTCCTGCTTCTTGCTTGTAAATTTACATCAGAGAAGAGACAGGGCAAATTTATCAATGAAAACGTATCCACAGGTGTCGTTCCAAAGGAAGGGAGCAGATCCCTCCCAGGTTTTCTTTTAATGCATTTACATTTAGTTCAGAACCCCGCTACTTTCCATAAGCAAGAGGATAAAAGCACTAACGAACATCTCAGCTGGTTCTGAATTTCCCCCACAGACAGAATTATATATATGCTATTCCTTCCTGTGTGTGTTTCTCTCCAGAAGCAGACAGCACAGCATTCACTTCCTGCTCCTGGTTCATTTGACTCTTGTACGAGGTAAAAAGATGATTCCCAGATGAGCTAAAATATGATAGGTGAGATTTCTCTGAGCAGAAGTGTCTAGAGCTGAGCTGCTGCAGAGAAACAGTGACTTTGTTAGCAGTAAAACCCTGGAATGGGATGAACTGTTGCCTAACAAGAGCTATAAACTCAGCTGATGCTGGCTATCATAAAGCCCCTTGCTTGGTAACCACTGGGCACGGAGAAGGGAGCAATGTCAAAACTGGTTGAAAGGGAATGGAGGAAGGATGAGCTTTTTGTCTCTCTTGGTGTGTACATACGTGCCTGTCTTATCCCACAGCCAGAGTGAATTAGTCTTGGTTGCTCAATAAATAGGAGGCAAGGCGCAGCAGTAAATCTGGAAGATGGATGTGAACAGAAGAGGATGGTGCAGGGCGATCGGCTTCAGGAAAATATGTTGCTTGATGAGAAAGTGCATTGTCTTTTATAGTCAGGAGGTACCTCATCAGGCAGTGATAACACACAGGACAATAGTGAGCCTGTATTCCATATCTAACCACCAGGTGGCTACACTGATCAGGTCCTGGACAAATTAACTAATTAGCAAAGAGCTAATAGGCTGACAGAAGGCCAGGAAGGATTTACTTGCCAATTGTGAGTCATGGGCAAATAGGGACTGTGTTAGTTTGGGGAAGACTAAAACATATTTAATTCAAACAACAGGAAAACCCCACTACTACCTATGCAGACAGCAATCACATGGTTCTTAGGCGCCTGGATCCTGCTCTGTTATCTCCTTTCCCTCAGGGGAAAATCCTCTGAGCAGTCCTTTCCCCTGTGGCTACATGGTGTCCTCCACTGCAATAGGTGGCAATTCCTCCATGAGCTTTCTTTGGCTAGTGTGGGGAGTTTTCATGGGACATCCCAGTGCCTGAGTGCTCCAGCCCAGCTCCCTTCCTCAGAGTCAATGGTTCCTTTGGCCTGCTCTGTGTCGTCAAGGCCAGTCCTCTGCTCTGGAATGTTGTCCTCCATGCCCTCCTCTCACAGTATCACAGTAATGGTGAGGCTGGAACAGACCTTAAACATCATCCAGTCCAACTTAAAACCAACCAAGTAAACCTAACATCTGACATCTAGATCATGCCACTCAGCACCTCATCCAGACTAACCTTGAACACCTCCAGAGANGTGCTGTCTAACTAGGGCTGAGTATTGGGGGGAGGATAATCTCCCTCTCCCTGCTGGCCACACCATTCCTGATACAGGCCAGGATACCATAAACCCTCCTGGCCACCTGGGCACATTGCTGACTCATGCTATGTTTACTGTCCACCAATACCCCCAAGTCTCTTTCTACCTGGGTACTCTCCAAGAACTCCATTCCCAGCCTATAGTTCTGTCTGGGGTTGTTATAACCAAAATGCAGAACCCAACATTTAGACTTGTTAGGGCTCATCCTACTGGAGTCTCCCCATCTCTCCAGTCTGTCCAAGTCCCTCTGTAGGGCTCTCCTACCCTCCAACAGATCAACACGGGCTCCAAGCTTGGAGTCATCTGCAAATTTGCTCATGATGGATTCTAACCCATCATCAGTATCAGCAGTGAAGATGTTGAACAGGACCGGACCCAACACTGAGCCTTGGGGAACACCACTACTAACAGGTCACCAACTAGATGCGACACCATTTATCACCACTCTCTGGGCTCATCCATCCAACCAGTTCCTGACCCAGCATAGAATACTCCTGACAAAGCCCTTTGCTACCAGCTTCACCTCCTTCTGCAGATGGGTCTCTCTTCCTCCATGTACTCTACCATGGTCTGCCACTTAAAAACAAGGCATAGTGGGGCATGATGGCCTTGTGTTAACAGTTGGACTAGATGATTTTTGGAGTCTCTTTCAACTTTAATGATTCTTTGGTTTTGCAGAGAAACTTCTCTGTGCACCTCTGGGCTGTCCACAGACTCTCTCCTCCATCACCATATTTCCAGAGTAAAATGGCCACCACTGTGCTCAGCCCAGTGGCCACATGGCTTCTCCTGAAACAACAGTGCAATCCCAACAGAAAACAGGAAACCTGTCCCATGGGTTTTCCTTTCCCTACGCATATGTTTATATGCAGAGGCACTAATTGTCTCAAAATTCCAGTGGCAGGAGGTACTAACTGGAGATGGGGGGACCTTCTACCTTTGCTTCTTAGAGGGGCTGTGCCAGCAACTGCCTTCCCTAGCTCCAAAACCCCACCAGGCTCAAACTACAACAATATACAAACAAGGGTGAGCAGCTGTTAGATGACAATGGCTCTTCAGGTGATGAAACTTGGGCTCACCAGCCTGTCTGCTGTGCCCTGCTATTGAAAGGTCAGGGTAAGATTAATCATAGAGGGAAGTACTTGATTATGTTTTGATTTTTCACAGTGTTCAGTGATATAAAGACAAGCGTTCATTATCCGCCGGTCTATTAGGTTCAACTCCATTTTCCTATTTGAACAGTTATTCTTTGCTTTCCGACCAGAAGTTTCACCTAATTTTTTGCCTGCTAGACGCTGCTGCTTATAACTATCCTAAACTTTTAATTAAAATAATATTTTTGATTAAAAAGATAAACACACTGAACTGCACCCACAAACAGAGCATCAAAAAAGTGAAATGGAAAACACCTTCAACTGAGAAACCAAAAAAGTCAACAGCAAAATTAACATTTTTTAAACTTTCTTTTCATTTTTGGTTGAGTATTTCCACTTTGTTTTTTTCCACCCCCCTTCCTCTTGATTTTCATCTGCAGAACAATGAGGAACCCTTGGCTTTCATGTTTTTCTTCTCAAAAGATTTCTGATCGACTCTCGCAACAAACCTGCGGCTTCAAAACAACCCGGTTCTAATGTAATTTGCATGAGTCCTACATCACCCAAATACTCCTGACAATTCAACGAACTTTGTCCTGCATTTCACCAGAATACTTATGAACCAGCTTGGGCACAGCAGAGCCGTTAATGGAACTGGAACAGTATAATTACAACACGCTCATCCTTGAAGATGCGGGCAGATGTGGGGAAGTGTACTCCATTTGTCTCATTGAAAACCACTGCAAATTACCTCTGTGCTAACTACATTTAAATAGGAAATAAATGGGAAAGAATTTCTTCCTCGATAATGACAAGATATCTAAAAAAAGGAAATAGAGATGACATACTTCTTTGCCTGCGACATACATTTTTTACATGGCTTAAGGGCTTTGCTTCCTGAGAGTTTACGTCGTCAACTGTCAGGGCCCTTCCATGCATGATTTATGTATGCATAATAAAGACATTGTGGTTGAGGAACTGATCTATGATTTCCAATGGCTTTGAAACCAACAGTAACAAAATATACAGCATATGAATAATATAGGGTTTGGTTAAAAAGCATCAAGTTTTGAATAATGGGAGGCATCTTTATTTTCCATCGCTTCATCCATTCTTTTATTGGGTTTTAGGGTTTTAGTTTTTTTTGGTGGCAAATTGAATGACAGCTTTTGAGAGAGACAGGTCAAAGACTTCCAGTTCAGGGGCCAGACAGAGCACAGACCTCTGTATGTACTCCTTTGCTCCCACTGTGGATTCCAGGCACACTGTAAGAAAGTGTCTGCCAGCACAAACCCAGTGCAAGTCATCCCAGACCAGGGTTAGAAGAGGAGAAATGAAAAGATCTTGGAGAACACAATTAAATAACCCCTTCCTAAACAGTCGCGAGACTTCCAACACCACCTCTGCAAGGCTCATGTTCTTGAAGCACTGACTACTGGGGTTACTTCGCATGAGTGTGTACAGGCCATCAGCAGAGACAGTCACATCATGCAATGATGAGTAGTACCATGATGGCTCTCAATTCAGTGACTCTTGCTGAAATACATCCCATTATCCTGCAGGCATTCCCACCTGGCAAATAGAGCAGGGCTAGGCTATAGAGCTGGTTTTCTTAGCTCTGCTGTTAGCTGTTTGCAGCACAGAGCAAAGAAGCCACATCCTTTCTGCAAACCTCACTAATTCAGAGAACAGATGAAAGAGGCCTTTTTATGTTATATGATAAGATGGAGATACAGCAGCTCAGTGATCTGGATAGAGTCACGTAGGAAATCTGTGCCAGCAAGTCCCTAATTCCCGTGTTCTTTTCCATCCTGGTGAAATTACCCTTTTTATACTGATAGGACTTTCGTGGGTATCTAGGGAATTTTGACTGGTGCTGTGTTGCAGTCACATTTCAAAATTTGCCCCTGTTCAGGTTAATGAAATGAAATGGAGGATTAGATCGTGCTTAATGACAACAAGAACATGGCAAAGGTGCAAAACCCTTCAGGTTTTATCTCCAAATCTACATTACAGTTCTCATTTGGCTCCATAGGTAGGGAAAGCAATCATAGGTCCTTTATAGCCTCAGAACCTATTTTAATTATCCCCTCCCTGGATAATTATTAACGGGGGAGGAGAGAACTGCCTGAAAGTGTAAATGCTAATGGGTTCCCTTGAGAGTGAGAGTCCAGAACATCAAGGAACATATGATGGGCTAATGCCCTCTCCACCACATTGCTGCTGGCTTGGAGGGGGGATGCAGCTGTTGAGATGCTGATGACATTCCTCAATGACTTGAAGACTGGAATTGCATGTCTTTATAAAAGCAAAGCTGATTCTGAGCTGAAATATTCAAGTAGAATGGAAATTGTACAGCTAAAACATGGGAATTTGATGTCGTTGAATACTGTCAGAGCGAATAAAGAAGGAAAGGAAGATTGGGGCTCTAAAGGAGGTGGGAACTGTGTCTTCACTACTGGTTGGGGTGCCGCTTTTGTAATAAACAGCTCTACAAGTGGTTTGCAAAGTGAAAGGCGGTCTCATGGCAAACCAGAGAAGGGAAACCAGTTCATACTTGCATCATGTCTAGAGGATAAAAAGGCTTGTTAAAAAAAAAAAGAAAAGATAGCTTTGGCACTCTGAGGACTCAGCTTTCATCTCTACCTCTGAAAAGTCAGGTTCTGAGGTGTTATCTCAGGACTAGCACATCAGACCATTAAATTGCTTTAAATCAGCCACCTCCCCATGGGGGTGTTCCAGGTGTCAGACAAAAGGCACATTTGAATGGTCTGTGATGAGCAAGAACTCTCTGTTAATGAGATGGCTTTTCTCCAGAGCCTTGAAACCTCTCTTCTGCTGTGCTCAGAGAGAATTTAGCACACAAATAGCGGACCAGAAGATGGAGTCAGAAGAAGTCATTCTTCCACTATCTCTGGTGCTCACTCCTGAGGTCCTCCCTGCAGAAGAAAAGTCTTTGCATGGAGGCACTGGAATACAAGAACACTGTTTCTTCAGTAGTTTACTCTGAAAATAGCTTAAAATAGGATTTCACATTTGCTGTTCCTCTCCAATTTTATGCACCCAGTCCACAACACTTTTTCCCTCCACCTTTCCCAACTCATCAACAAGTCTGAGAGCTGTCTGCAGTTCATCTCGGCTTCAAACCAAACCCTAGAGTAGTGAGATTGGTTTCATCTTTGATATTCCATTCCTTTCCCACCATGGAACCTTCCAGAGACCAATCTCAAGGCACTGTATGGGAGCAGATTGTTCTCAGGGCACCACACATGAACACCGGGCCATATGAAGACACATGAGAACAGAGCAGTGATGGACTGGCACATGAAAGCTTAGGAGAGTTGCCCCAGATTGGTCTACAAATATTCGTTACCATTTCAGTCACATCTTCCTCACTTCAATTTTTATGGGGAGGATGGTTTGAGTTGTTCCCCACTACCAAGTCGTCTGGGGAGTGTATCTAACACCATGATTTCCTCATTAAGAACAGAGAGAAGGCTTCTACTGTGCTAGGGGGATTGGACTAGATGATCTTTCGAGGTCCCTTTCTATCCCTAATGATTCTATGGTTCCATGGACTGTCTGGAGGAGGATTAACAAGTCTGAACTTTCTTAGACACTTTAGGACAGGGTGAAATTTGTTGCACTGTTTTCTAGGACCTGTCTACATAGGGGTTCCTTGGACATCGGTACTGAGAGTAATACTGAGAATAGTACATACTGACTCCAGAACCAGCAGCTACATCTTACACATTAGAGTCCTGGGGTAAATAATTCTGCTTATTTCACTGTATTGCCCTGACTGTCCTGCTTTCAGGACTCACAGCTGGTATGTTGGCATAGTAGAGACAGGACCTAGGCTGTCCTGGCTTTTGAAGGATAAAAAAGGCAGCAGGTGAGAGCAAGGTGAGGAGAGGGTGAGGTGCCAGTGCTGAGGAGTCATGGTCAGAGTTGGACCATGCCATCACAGCCCCCTGCCCCAAGTCAAAGATGACTGATTTAGGCAATGCAGTCTCTCCTGCGCTGCTGTCCTCTGTAACAAAGACAGAATGCTACAGCTTTCTCCCCCTCTGTCTTCTGCAGCTGTCACCATCCCATGCCAAAAGTCCAACATTAGTAGTGTTTTGAGCAAAAAAAGCCCTGCTCAGATGATCATGCTTATCTCAGCTGAAAGGCTTTCAATACCCAGCTTAGCCAAAATATGTGTGATACACACCACGAGTCCAATCATCCCCCTTATAGCCATCTATAAAGAGTTGTTTTTTTAAAACCAAGCTTTTCCATTATAATTTTCTTCCATTCTTGTTTCAGCTCACTAAACATTAACCACCATGACCCACTGCATAAACCCAAACCATATTAAACAGATCAGGTTTATAGCCAAATCCTAACACCCTATTTGGGGAATGGCTGCAATGCCTGGCTGCTGTTTCCACAGTTCTGCGGGTTGGGGTTTTTTTTGGACAAAGTTGAATCTTTTTACTTGACTGAAACGTTTTGGATATGTTTAACACCACACTGCTAAAGCAAAACACATAGGCGGAACCTATCCATTTATTTAAGAACAGTACTAAGGACTAAAACAAACACAAGCCGCGAGAATCTCTGCAATGTATATCCAAAACCTGTAAAAGGAACTAACGAGTTTTTACGAACTGGGTTATTATATATTTGTGTGCATTTACTTTTTATTCTCCTGCCCTGTATTTATGTCAGCACGTAGGAAATGGCCTCTACCTTTCAATTAACGTAGCGGTACAACATAATCACATCCTTTCCCATGGATGGGAATCCACTACTCCTAACACAGCCACCAGCAAGCTGATATAGAAAAGAACACTGCTGAATATCACAATTTTGCTTTCCAAAGGAAAAGGCAAGGGGGTAACAAGTCACAAAGGATGATATCAGCTGACAGAAGGATAAATGACAGGTCTGAATACTCGGATAAATCACTATCAACGAGGGGCATTCCGAGCAGTGTCTCCACAGAATCTGTCCTGGGCTCGGGGCTACCGGGTGTTTTCATCAGTAATCTAGAATTAGATATAAAGTCATCACTGACAGAATTTGCAGCTGATGAAGATTGGTAGAAGTATAAATAACTGCAGGGACACTAAGACCTAGATCACTGGTGAAGCTTGGCTTATTTGGGCATAACAGCCAAATGCAATGCAGTTCACACAAGAACACAGAACATTCATTGCTCCTGTGCCATAGTTACGGAATTTCATACGTAGGACAGGGACAACCTTCCTGCAGGCAAGGAATGTGAGGGATGTTTATACGGGTGAAGTCACGATGGGTGAGTAACTCAACCTGAGCTTTGTGTTGTGCTGAGAACTCAACATTCCTTGTGATTCCAAGGCAGACAGTAATGCCTGAAAGGAGGGAGATGACCACTGTGAATAGCAAGAGGAAGGTCCGAATATTGGTGGTCAATCTTGGTCAAAGGGGTAGGTTTAGGAGCAGCAGAGGGAGCTGGGGCTGGTTAGTCTGGGGAAAAGGAGGCTGAGGGGAGCCCTTGCTGTCTGCAACTGCCTTAAAGGAGGGTGGAGAGAGGTGGGAGTTGGTCTCTTCTCACAAGGATCCAGTGACAGGACAAGAGGAAATGGCCTCAGGTTGCACCAGAGGAAGTTTAGGTTGGGTGTGAGGAAAAACTTCCTGGAAGGGGTCCTCAGGCCTTGGCACAGGCTGCCCAGAGAGGGGGTTGAATCGCCACCCCTGGATGTGTTTCAAAGTCGGGTAGAGCTGGAGCTTAGAGATAGGGTTTAGTGGTGGCCTTGGGACAGTTAGGTTCATGGTTGGAGAGATGGATGAAAATAATCAGGGACTTGATGATCCTGAACATCTTTTCCAACATCAACAGCTCTACAATCATCATGAGGGATGTTGCATCTCATGTGAAGATTATTGTCCTCTAGACAACAGCTGGAAAATGAGAACAAAGTTGCTCAAGCCAAAGTAGAGATGTCTTCATTGAAGTGTGCTTGGAAGCTTCAGAATGAAATCTTGACTGATACAGCCAGTGAACAAGGAACATGATATAAATCTGTCAGGATGAATTCCTTAATGGGCAAGTATGGATGATATTGCTTAGAAGATGCAGACAATTTCGTAAGAATAAAACCAGGAGATACCGAGGAGCCCTGCCTGTTTGGAACTAGGCTTTACCTAAATGTCTTTGGTCCAGCCATTAAATTGTCAACAAAGAACTCAGAGCAAACGAAAACCTCTGTCTAACTATGAGTTCAGGGTAGGAGATTTCCTCTAAGAAGCAATCACTAATCAAGACCTAGATAAAGCAAAGAGATCAATCTAACTTGTCATTAGCGGCCATGTTTATTGTACTCTCCCTTGATTTATGTCTTCTTTCTGACACATCCCACTTATGACTTCTTTCCCCCTGTTTTTTTTTTCCTTACAGGCTTTAGCCAGCTAAATTTACCTGAAGGCACAACCCACTCTACTACAGAATAATTTCTTAATGTGGCAGTTAGACTGCAGGGCCAAGATCACAGTAATCACAGTAATCACAGTAATGATGAGGCTGGAAAAGACTTTAAAGATCATCTAGTCCAACCTAAAACCAACAAGTAAATGTAACATCTAACATCTAGCTCATGCCACTCAGCACTTCATCCTGACTAACCTTGAACACCTCCAGAGACGGTGACCCCACCACCTCCGTGGGCAGCCCGTTCCAAAACCTGACCACTCTTTTATTGAAGAACCTTTTCCTAATGTCAAGTCTAAACCTCCCCCGCTGGAGCTTAAGACTGTGACCCCTTGGCCTGTCTCCAGTGTCCAGGGAGAAAAGACCGACCCCTGCCTGACCACAACCACCTTTTAGGTAGCTATAGACAGCGATAAGGTCTCCCCTGAGCCTCCTCTTCTCCAGGCTAAACAGACCCAGCTCCATCAGCCTCTCCTCATAGGGCTGACCTTCCAGCCCCTTCACCATTCTAGTTGCTCTTCTCTGGACTCGTTCCAGCACCTCAACATCCTCCCTAAACTGAAGGGCCCAGAATGCATCTAAATGATGCATGAGTAGGTATGCAGACTATATGTACTGTAGAAATACTCCATACACAGTACTTGATGGCCATGATGTTAAAAGTAATGGTTCTTTTTTATAGGTACATTATCACTTCTGTAGACATCCACAAGTACATGTAAAAAACACATAAAACCACCGCAAGTGAAATGGAAAGCGACATGCATCCCAGCTTGCTTTCTTTCAACAACTGAAAAACAGCCTTGAACCAAAGCAAAGCAGAAATCCCATAAAAGAGGTAGACTAAACCAGCAGAAAATTCCTGAGAACATGAGACTTTTCAAACTCATCCTGCTTACTTGGAGGAGATGGGGAGGTAATTTGACTACTGGAGAAATAACTGTGTGGAGAAAATCCACTTGGAAAGGGGCTGCTTAATCAGACAGAAGGAGACTTAAGAGAGTCCAATGCAATGTAGAGTGAGATGAAGTTTCTCTGAACAAAACCATTGAGGATGGTGGTGGGTTCTCTGTTTTACTCTTCCTACAAATAATGTCTGGGTGTTGCTCTGGAAGATAATTTTCACTGAACATCAATTATCTGGTTCAATCATGGGAACAGCTGGGTGCAGCTTAGCAACCCATGACGAGTGTGCTCTAAGGAAGATGATCCTCTGGCCTTAAAATCTCTGCATCTTAGAGATGGGGAAGAGCAGACCCCTGCATAGCAGTGGAGACATAAACAGAGTACAAGTACTGGAGGTGCAGAGCAATTACGTCAAAGCAGTTAGGATGAGGAGTACTGTATCATTAATTTTTTGCACCTAAATATCAGCTGGATGTTAGGAGGATGTTTTGGGACCACAGAGGTGTTAGGAATCCTTTGTACATGGAGTAGATGCACAGAAGCCTTAACTGGACTCCGTTTGTGATCTCTCCTTTCCATATTTTGAACTCAGGGGAAGCAACATGCTCTGCCCCAGGAGGAATCACATTAGACAAGGACAGGGTGCTGTTCTGGTACCATGTAGAACTGGTAATTCCCTTTTAGGTCAGTCTGTGTCGTGCTGTGATTTAGTCCTGAGGATATGGTATTTCACGAGTGGATGAAGCTATTTTAACCATGGCTTCTCTGAGCCCATAGTTTATAGCAAATATTGATGTTTTACGACATGAATGTTTTATTGTTGAATTTTCTTCTGGGCTGTTACTCGATTTCAGTAATGAATCCCAGCCTGCTTATTTATTTATTTACTTCTTTTAAGGAGACCTAACAAGTTTCACAAGAATTATGTACCGTGGGGAGATATCTTAGCTAATTCAAAGAAGTAAATTGCAAGAACAGGAAGCCTCAGCATGCGAATTGAATTTTCTAAGTGACACAGAAAGTGCAATGTGTTCTCATCATGGTGGAGGTCTCTACTGACATAAAGAACTGCTGCACCAGACAATGAGCACAAGCAACACCATGCAGGACTGTTCCCACTCCTTGGAGACTGCAGCAGGTCAGCTGGCTGGCAGCTGGAGCTGCAAGATATTAATTAATAGCTTTCATCATTAAAAACATGGCTTGCAAGGGAGATAAAATACTCTACTTGAGAATACTTGAGACACATAGTGAGGTGTGTTGCCTTTCCTGACTTCACTTAGAAACACAGAATCATGTTAGGGGTTGAAAGGGACCTCTAGAGATCATCCAGTCCAAACCCCTGCAACAGCAGGATCCTTTAGGTCAGGTCACACAGGGCTGTATCCAAGCGGTTTTGAAAGTCTCCAGAGCAGGTCACTCCACATCCTCTCTGGGAAGCCTGTGCCAGGACTCCATCCCCCTCACAGTGAAGAAATTTCTCCTCATGTTGAGGAGGAACTTCCTATAGTCTTGTTTATCTCTTCTATTCCTTGTTCTATCACTGAAAAGCAACTGTCCCCTCCCCCTTGGCACCAACCCCTCAGATATCTATAGATGTTGATAAGATTCCTCGCAGCCTTTTCTTCTCCAGAATAAACAACCCCTGATCTCTCAGTCTCTCCTCATAGGAGAGATGCTCAAGTCCCTTAATCATCCTTGTCACTCTAGATCGCTGTTTCTCATGAATTGCTTAGTAGACAAGTGGCAATTGCGACCAAACAAAGCAGAACTCCTTGAGCAAAATGAAGTCCCAAGCAAATCGCTGTCAGACAAACTATCTGTTGTCCCAAAGCAGGGAAAGACTTCCTTGACAGCAGCTGAGTGGACCACACAGCCCTGCAATGCATGGTGTGATCACTGAGCACAGGATGCTTTATATTCACATTTCCCTCCTCTTTAAAATGTGTCCAGGAGGTTTTTATAGCTCCCAGATCTTGAACTGAAAACTAAAATATGAGGTGTTGTCGATCAAAGTTGGAGAGGGACATCCCTTGCTAGTCCACTAGGTAAATGCTTAGAGAAGCACTGATTTCACTGGCTTGAATATGACTGAGTCTTATCCTGAATTAGATTTCTTACCTGAAAAGTGAGGATAGAAGCCAGAGAGTAGTGGTCAATGGGACAGAGTCTAGTTGGAGGCCTGGATCTAGTGGGGTCCCTGAAGAATCAGTACTGGGACCAGTCCTCTTCAATCTATTCAGTAATGACCTGGATGAGGGATTAGGGGGCACTGTCAGCAAGTTTGCTGATGACTTCAAGCTGGGTGGTGTCGCCAACCCCCAGCAGACTGTGCTGCCATTCAGTGAGACCTGGACAGGCTGGAGAGCTGGGCAGAGAGAAACTGAATGTGGTACAACAAGGGT
>VZRI01013228.1:42865-99540 GCA_013397515.1 Upupa epops
GAGGGTGTCCAGTGTAGAGCAACAAAGAGGATGAAGGAAGTAGAACAGCTCCCTTATGGGGAAAGGCTGAGGGAGCTGGGTCTCTTGAGCTTGGAGGAGGCTGAGAGATGACCACATTCATGTCTCTAAATCTGTGAGGGGTGGGTGTCAGGAGGATGGAGCCAGGCTCTTCTCAAGGTCATCTGGTGACAGGACAAGGGGCAATGGGTGCCAGCTGGAACAGAGGAGGTTCCATATCAATATCATAAGGCAACTCTTCCCAAGGAGGGTAATGGAGCACTGGAACAGGCTGCCCAGGGGGGTTGTGGAGTCTCCTTCTCTGGAGATGTTCCAGACCTGCCTGGATGTGTTACTGTGTGACTTGGTCTAGGTGGTCCTGCTGTGGCAGGGGGATTGGACTAGACGATCTTTTGATGTCCCTTCTGATCCCTAATGATTCTATGATTTTCTTATTCCTCCTGCTTATTTCCCATTGGGACAGCCTTCCAATCTTTCTGGATCTGTGAGGGTTAATATGTAAATACATGCTGGATGTATTGCTTCAGTAAAATCTTATCCTAAATACTGAATTATCTTCCTCACTTGGAACCTCTGTGAACTTTGTAAGTAAAAAGGGGGGGAACCAAAACAGAAGAGACCACATTAATCCCCAACTGCAGGTTTGTACTTTTCAGTTCTTTGCTGCAAAGCGCCCAAAGTATTCCCGAACTTGAGCAGTATTTAGTGAGAGAAAAGACTGCTGATGTTTTCCTGAGAATGATTGACCTTTCTCCTCCAAGATGAAGGTCAAACAATGAGAAGGAAAATGCTTCATTCTCTGTCCATCACCAGACCATTAAGCAGCCGTGATCATCTCTACTGCCAAAGCTGACTTCTAAGAGCTCAAATGTGGAGACTAAACCTCGCTGCAACTTTGAAACTCCAGTTTTCCCGGGACATGAAGCTTCATGTAACCCAAAACTTACATCCCCGCAGCATGACTTCCCTGTCAGAGCTTTTTCACACACTAAAAAAGCCTTGAATGACTAGCTATGACAGCACCACCTCCTAAAACATGTCATAATATCACTTTTACTGACTGATTGCTCCCCCCTCATACAAGGGCGCTTTCAAACTGGTTTGCCAAAGCAGCAGCAGAAGCCTCCGGTATCGTCCTTCTGACATTGCCCAATGCTAGATGTCCTCCAGATGGTAAAAAATAATCTTCACAGACCTTGGAGGCACTGATGTGGTACCGTACCAGCTGACACCAGCTGTTGATTACCTAAACCTTATAATTTTTATTTTATTTAATGTACTTCAGGTGCAGCAGTTACTGTCACACGATATATAGGGTCCTTTAATCTCTCTACTCACCTCCAAATCAGGGGTTTTTTTTTGTCTCTAATACAAATTAATTACATCAGATACCAGGGTATTTGCTTTGCCACATGCACACAGAGGACAGTGCTAGGTGCAGATGAAAAATTTCATATAGAAGTATATTTCTGTATATATATATAATATAAATATATGTATTTGAGAGGGGTCTTTTATTTATTCAGCTAAACCAGGAAAAAAAAAAACCCACAACCATTTATCTTAATTTTTATCTATAGAAGTGGTCTGATAAATGCCAAATCGAACATGTAACTCATCCATCTTTAATAGCTTCCTTCGTGCCATAGAACTGCACAGCAGCTGCTTTGTCAAATGACCAAGAAATTAGAGTTTGGCAAAGCAGCGGTTTTCATCAGCATATGACCTTAAGATAACATTTACATTTCAGGAGATGCTGTTCCAGTCAGAACAGAACTGCAGGGCAAACTCACATCGCCGGATACTCATGGAGGCATCCGACAGAAAAGCTAATAAACGCACTAGATTAGTACAGTTTTATTTTCCATAAATCTGGGACATGTTCAGCAATGTCAAACTTGTTCTCGTGCGTTTAAATGAATAAATAAACCCAGGCTTACTCTGAAGCTCAGAAGTGAGGTGGAATTCATTTAGCTCATTACCATTTAGATGATAGATGGACAGGGTAAACTCTTTTCTTTTGAGGCAGAGACAGACAATGTGGAGACGAGAGCAGTGGCATTACATTGACGTGGGCTCCCAGGCTTAGATGATTGGATTCAGATGTTTCCAAGGAAATGATTTGCTCCAAAAGGGCTCTTTGGTTACTAACAGGTACAGCAATCATATTTAAAATGTTGTGGGTTGCTTTTTTTTTTACTCACAGTCAGGCTCCTATAGCTTCAGTAACGTAGATTTAGTGGAGGGTTTATCCTTCGGCTGCTCCGTTGAGGGTAGAGAATTCAGGTGGGTGTTTTCAGAGGATTAGGCTACCAAAACACACAAAATAAAAAACAATGTGTTTAGAGGAGGAATATTTTGCTTTTACCATCTTGGCTGTAATTTATTTCACACTTTAGAACTGCATGTGTACGGGTCTGTTGTATTTCTATCCCGATACCAGTCACAAGTGGTTATGACAGGAGCAGAATGGAGATGGCTGTTGGAACTTGTCACACATGACACTTCTTTATAATTATTACTCTTCTTAACAACAAAACTCTCTAACAGATTGTCACACATGGGTGTTTTCTTATCCCAGCCAGTGCTAGTGGCCTTCTGAGTGCTGACAAAGTCTGCATCAGCTGCGACCAGCAGGAGGAAGGAGGAGATGGTGCCCCTGTACTCTGCACTCATGCAACCACTCTTGGAGTACTGGGTCCAGTTTTGGGCACTACAGTATCAGAAGGACATTGAGGTGCTGGAGTGGGTCCAGAGCAGGGCAGCAAGGCTGGGGAGAGGTTTGGAAAACAGGCCCTGTGAGGAGAGGCTGCGGGAGCTGGGGTTGTTTACTCTAGAGAAGAGGAGGCTGAGAGGAGACCTTATAGCTCTCCACAGCTACCTCAGAGGAGGTTGTAGCAAGAATGCTGCTGTTCTCTTCTCTCAAATTACTAATGATAGGATGAGGGGAAATGGCCTCAAGCTGTGTTAGGGACAAGTTCTTTACTGACACAGTAGTTGGCACGGGAATGGGCTGCCCAGGGATGTGATGGAGTCACCATCCCTGGAGGAGTTTAAAACGCAAGCACTTGAGGCCATGGTCTAGGGTTTGGGGAGATGCTGGGATGAGCTCTGGACTTGATGATCCTGGAGGTCCTTTCCAGCTGTGAGGATTCTGTGATTCTATGATCAGCCCTTCAAGATCCTAGGACAAGCCTTTTCCTGTTCTTCACATCTGAAGCCTGGCATCCCATCTAGGCTTTTTCTGCAGACTTTTTCTTACATCACACTTCACATCTCACTGATGCTCTGTTCTCCTTAGAGAGAGCCCAGCCTTTCCTACCTCCCTGAATCTTTGTGAATAAGCAGTTTTCTTTATTGCTCTCCAGGAGCAACACTTGCCTGAGCATAACTTGCAATAAGAAAAAATGCCAGATAGGATCCATCATAGCACCCAGGACATGCAGGCAGCTGTGTCCCAAAGCATGAGGATCCAGATCCATGCTTCCAAACCTTCCTTTCACTCTTTCTTAGAGCCTAGCATCAAATTTGAGTTTGGAATAGAGCCTAGCATCAAATTTGAGCTCAAAATTGGAAAAAAACACTAAATTTGCACAAAGGGGGAGTCAATACTCACAGGAAAGGTACATGGGTACCAGTGCTGCAAAGTGACTGGTGATGCTGGGTGCCTCAGCTCTGAGGCTATCAATACATTATGTCTGCAAGGCTCTCAGTCTGCAGAACACAGAGTACCTGACTGTTTGAGTAGTGAGGCTGTCCAAAGTTGCTCAAGAAGAAGCACCTGAAAATCAAGGAGTGGAAGTCAGCACTCCTGCAGATTTCATCTTTGTGTTGGGTTTGTGAGTGTCTTTTCTACTGTATGTGTAAGAAATTCAAGGATCTGTCACTTTGGGCTGGAGAGTATGAGAAATTTCAAGAAAAGACAGAGAAGTGGACAGTGGGATAGTGGAAAAAAAAAAGAGGATGAGCCTTCATTCCCTTCCTTTGTTGAAGAAAACAATGACAGTGTGAGGAGTGAGGAGGAATTAGGATGAAAAGGGGTGAATGACTTGTCATCCTGAATGCCAGAGGGTGTTATGTGAGCAGACGATTGTACTAGCAGATCTGCACAAATGACTGTGGGGAATTAGATGCGAAAATGGCACTAAAGCAGAATCACTGGGGTTGTTGATTGGGTAGATTGGGTGTGTCAGTAGAAACTCATGGGAAGGAGGTTGTATCTGATGCCTAACACAGAAAGGCACCAGGGTGTGAGGGGCAACAGGGTAGATAGACCCCCCCCCCCAGATGTCTTCCTGTGCAACTTGGTCTAGGTGATCTTACTGTGGCAGAGGGATTGGACTGGATGATCTTTCAAGGTTCCTTCTGATCCCTAATGATTCTATGATGGTGCTTGTCTGGATTCTCCTGCAGAGACGACCATGCTGGGGAATTGTGGGGAGTTGAGGGAAGGATGTTTCTTCTGAATAATTAAAATTATTCAGGAAATAATTAAAATAATGTAAAAAATGAAATAATTAAAAAATAAAATAGTCTCAGATTTCTTTTCACCAGCCTCTATGCTGGACTTGCTTGATGCAGTAATGTGCAACCTAAGGGTCTCTTGACTGACTACCCCCTTTCTTGACATTAAGTCAGCTCCAAGAGGGGGTAGATTCTCTGAAGGATTGTAAGGGTTAGGGGTTTTTCCCACTTTTTCTTGGCCTGGAACAAGGTAGATTTGTTAACACAAGCAAAGTACAGTGCAACCTGTATTCCTTTTGGGAATGATTTAAGCAGGTGAGCATGGGATTTCCACTTAGGTGGGAGGTTTTCTGAGAGGAGTTTATTTATGAGCCAGTTTATAAGTAGCTTGGCTATTTGTGGACTGATGTGTTGGCATTTCCTCTTTCTTCTCCCTCCAATTTAAGGGTCTAGAGCCTCCTTTAATGCACACAAATAAAATGAGATGAAAAAACGTATTGAAGATTGGAGGAGGCAGAAAGAGGAGGGAGGAGAGACTCTTCGGCTTCTGTAACACCGAGGAATGAAAACATCTGTGTTCAGTTGACTTGCTTTCATAAAGATACACTCGTCCTTAATCAAACCCATCCAGGGTCTCAGCTGTGGGGTTTATATGGACATTACATAGCTGGCTCATGTGCAGCCATCCACTGGCCAGGTAGCACACAGAGCTGAGGGGTTTGCTTGTGTGTGACATTCTATATTTTACTTTATAAGGAGCAAAGCTGCGTTTGCAAACCACGAATTACGTTTCTCCACTGTTGACAATCACGGTTATTTTCATGGATGGCTCGTTGCTCTGGGTTTGAACTTCAGCCAGGGTTCTATTGTCTCTGTGCCCACCTTTCAATTGCTGTTGATTCGCCATCCGCCTCCCTGACTTCCTGGCAGAGCATCCTGGAGTTAAGCAGGCATGTTGCACCTCACCTGCTGCAAGTGCTTTTATTTTTGTTGGCTTGGGAAAAGCTGTTGGTCTCAGTTTCTTTTAAAATATTTTGTGCTAAAGAGAGGAAATGAAGCTGAGCTGCAGAGCCTGGGGGCTCCATTCACTGCTAAGCTTAACTTCTTCAGGTCAGCTGCCAACAGCTACCAACACTGTGTCTTCCAGCATCTGGTGTTGGAGGATGATTTGGTAAAGCCCTGCATCATGCGTCTCCCTGCAAGCCCGTGAGTCCTCCTCCTGATTTCAGTGAGACTATTCAAATCGTTCACATGCCTCAGCTGTAAATGGAGGTGGCAAATGGAAACCAAATGGAATATAGAGGGTTTTTTTTCCCTTTTTACATGTCACCCGCAAGAGTGAACAACTTTGTTGGTGCCGACAGGTCCTCCAGACACAATATATAGCTTCTCTGTGTATTCGTGAAATCCACTTGTTTAATTTTCAGGGGATAAACAAAAGTTTCCAGACTTAGATTTGAAGCTTGTTCCCTCAGATTTACCATGGACCACACTCAGAACAGGACTGCTCCAAGCAGCCCATGAAAAGAGCAGTTGAATAGCAAATTACAAGCTGAGGGCAAGCAATGTTTTTCAGGTTAACCTGAGAGACAGAGACCACTGCTTTTTTAGGTGCCAGCAGACCAGCTTCTCATCACATGTTATTGCATCCAGCAAGATCCACTTGTGGATCAAGTGGAAGCTATCTCTGAAAACAATTCAAGCATCCTCAGATACTAGTATAGGGTGGGGACTAACCTGTAGGAGAGCACTGCAGGAGAAAAGGACCTGGGGCTCCTAGTGGACAGCAGGATGACTCTGAGCCAGCAATGTGCTCTTGTGGCCAAGAGGGCCAACAGCATCCTGGGGGGGATCAGAAGGGTGGTGGTTAGCAGATTGAGAGAGGTTCTTCTTCCTCTCTACTCTTCCAGTTCTGGGCCACTCAGTTCAAGAAGGACACAGAACTGCTGGAGTGTGTCCAGTGCAGAGCAACGAAGATGATGAAGGGAGTAGAACAGCTCCCTTCTGAGGAAAGGCTGAGGGAGCTGGGCCTCATGAGCTTGGAGAAGAGGAGGCTGAGGGGTGACCTCATTGATGTCTCTAAATGTGTGAGGGGTGGGTGTCAGGAGGATGGAGCCAGGCTCTTCCCAAGGTCATCTGGTGATAGGACAAGGGTCAATGGGTGCAAGCTGGAACGGAGGAGGCCATATCAATATCAGAAGAAACTTTTTCCCAGGGAGGGTAACGGAGCACTGGAACAGGCTGCCCAGATGGGTGTTGTGTGTTGTGGAGTCTCCTTCTCTGGAAATGTTCCAGACCCTCCTGGTTGTGTTCCTGTGTGACTTGGTCTAGGTGGTCCTGCTGTGGCAGGGATCTTTCAAGGTCCCTTCTGATCCCTAATGATTCTATGCATTCTGGGCACAAAGTAAAATGCACAAACTGCTTTTTAGCCTTGACTAGGATGTTCCCCGTGTAAGGCCTTACTTAGTCTCTAAGTATGGTGTTGGATTTCTACTCTCTGGAAAGAATTTCATACAGAAGGACAGGTTTAAGAGCAGCGTTTCATTCCCAAACATTCCAGGTGGTGCGCTGCAGTTTGGACAGCATTTTAATTGCCTGAAAACATCCCTGTTGCCTGGAGAGGCAAACTGCTACAACAACTTAGGGCGTTCCAGTTATCCTCTAGAGAGTACCATACACATCCCTTCACTCTTGTCAGGAGCAGGATATCTCATGTTTTCCACAGGAAGGGGTACATACAGGCAGAGTGACCACAGAGTGGGTGACATGTCAGAAATGCTCTGCATTCAATAGTCTTTGGTGGCATTTTCATCTGTCCTTGTCTACAGTGGCTTTGGTGAGGCCATACCTTGAGTGTGGCCAGCAGGAGTAGGGAAGGAATTATCTTCCTGTACTGAACACTGCTGGGGCCACATCTCCAGTACTGGGTTCAGTTTTGAGCACCCCAGTAGCAGAAAGATATTGAGATACTGAATCAATCCAGAGAAGGGCAACAAGGCTGGTGAAGGGTCTGGAGAACAAACCTTGTGAGGAGCAGCTGAAGGAACAGGGGTTGCTTGGTCTGAGGAATGCAAGGCTGAGGAGATACATATATTATCTATATTATAGCCCTCTACAACTTCATGAAGCGAGGTTGTAGAGAGGTGGGTGCTGGACTCTTCTCACAGGTCATTAGTGACAGGACAAGAGGAAATGGCCTCAAGCTGCACCAGGAGAAGTTTACGCTGGACATTAGGAAAAAATTCTTCACTGAAACGGTTGTCAGGGCTTGGAATGGGCTGCCCAGGGAGGGGGTTGAGCCCCCATCACTGGATGTATTTGAAGATCATCTAGATGTGGTGCTTAGATATCTGGTCTACTGGGTTATTGATTGAACTTGATGATCTCAAGGGTCTTTTCCAGCCTGAATGGTTCTATGATGCCATGGTGTAGGACTGTGTCAAAGAGAAGCTGCTACAGTGCAGAACTTACAGGGAATACTTTTCTATAGAAGACATTTCCCTGTATATGGTACACCTCTGGAAACTCCCCTGACATCTTCGCCTTTATGGATGACATGGATCTCAGACTGTGTCTTTTCTGCTGGTGATTGAGGGAAGCACCCCTTGTCCTTCTTTGTGAGTGGTTGAGGAAGGGGAGAAAGGTCTTGAGAAAGAATAAAATCTGATCTGGAAATGACTGGGACCCGTTAAGGCACACAGCCCTGCAAAGCCATTTTTAGACCTCTGCTTTATAAATATAGTCTTTGCCACCAGCACCTGCTCTGCCAATAAAGTATCATCTGCGAGATGTCACTCACTGACACCGAGTGTCACATACAGAAGCAGGCCAAGCATTTGCCGAGCCGAGTGTGTTCTCTAGAGGGAGGAATATAGCTACAGATTATATGACCTGGATAACATTTGACAGGATTATGCCTCCATACATGTTTGCTCAGCACCTTATGCATTGAAGCTCCCCCAGTCTGAAGCCATAGGACATTACTGTAACCCAAGTATTATTTATGTTGGCAACTGAAAGATAGATGATGGGTGAGGGAAGAGAAAAAGAAGCACTGCTAGTGAATGAATTTGGGTGTAATATCCTTTACAGCATTAAACATCCTAATATTAATAGTCACTCTACTGACATAAACGCACAGTAGAGAGGTTCTTTCCCAGAAGCTTTATTTCCAATGGAAATCTGATTTTCAGAGCTCATGTGTACTTGTGTACAGTTTTTGTGGCTCAAACTTGCTCCTTTCTGCATGACAACTTCATTTCAGTGACTGATGGAAGGGTTCTCCTCCAGGAGATGATGGAAGTGGCAGAATTGCTGTGCCCCTACCACACTGGACACACAACTGCAGTGAATGGACAACTTCTTTAAATCCTCACCTCTCTCCATAGAATTGTTTGGGTTGAAAGAGACCTCAGACATCATAGAATCATAGAAAAGTAGAATGTATTGGATTGGGAGGATCTCCAATGGTCATCCAGTCCAACCCCCCTACAACTATCAGGAACATCGCTCACTAGAACAGATTAGCCAGAGCCCCATCCAGCCTGACCTTGAATGCCTCCAGGGATGGGGCCTCCATCTCCTCTCTGGGCAGCCTGTTTCAGGGATCCCCCACCCTCAGATTCAAGACCTTTCTCCTCCTGTCCAGCCTCACTCTGCCGTTTTTCATATTCAAACCATGACCCGTCGTCCTATCATTGCCTGCCCTTGTGAACGGTCTTCCCCAACCTCCTGATGAACCCTCTCAGGGATCAAAGGTCCTAACTGAGACTTCTCCTCTTCAAGCTGAACACCCCCAGTTCTCTCAGGCCTTCTTCATAGCAGAGGTGCTTCAGCCTCCTGATCATTTTCATGGCCTCCTCTGGACTAGCTCCAACAGCTACACATCCTTGGAGCTCCTTGGATGCTCCTCAGCAGGCCACAGGACTCCAGGTGAGATCTCCACAGGGGAGAGTATAGGAGCAGAATCCCCTGTCTCAGTATGCTATCCATACTTCTTCTGATGCAGCCCAAGATGCTGTTAGCCTTCTGGTCAGCAATTGCACACTGATGAGTCATGACTTAATTCACTAGCACCCTTGCCATGGCCAGTGACACATCTCACCACATCAGCTTGCCCACAGCCCCATCCAACCTGTCTGTGAACGCTTCCAGGCATAATGGAGCAGCCACAAACTCCCTGGGCAACCTGTTCCAGCGCCTCAACACCCTCACAGGGAGGGATTTCATCCTACAATCTAATCTAGAACTAGACTTGGTTTTTATCACTGTATCTCAGAATACTCCTGGTTGGAAAGAACCTCCAAGACTGTTGAGTCCTGAGATTACCCTGGGCAGACTCGATTTTTCAGCTGGAATTTAACCACTGCCTGCCCCAGCTGTACTGAGATGTGCTAGGCCAGGTGGCTCAGGCTTGGGGTGGGGATCCCAGCACCTGTCTGGAGATTCCCTTGCTGAGCTCATGGGCTCCGGTGCTGTTGTCACTGCAGGTGTTTGCTGGCAGCACCGACACTCAACTCTGAATGTAACTCTGGAGGAGCTGAAATATCTGAAGCCGTCACTGCCTGGCCATGTCACTACCCTTCACTTAGTCAATCGTTTGCTGGGTGTACGAGGGATATTGAGGGTGCTGCTTTCATAAGGTGTTATTATGGCTCGAGCTGTTCTTCAGAGCATCTCAGCTTAGCTACTGAACGGTGTCCACATACTTTCCTCTCTCCTCCCTTTTGCTGTCCTCCATCTCCTTCCTATGCACCTGAGGCAGCTTTCAGCTGCATCATTCTATGACTCTAGGATTCTAGGATTCTGTGACTCTGTGACTCCAAAATCATTCTCTCTCTCCTACTTGCTGCATACGTTTTCAAATTGCTATTTCCTAGCATCGCATGAAGGAACTGAACAATACCCCCCCTGCCCCAACAACTCTCAGCGCTCTGACTCTGCCCTCGCAGAAGCAACAGCTTTATCAACCTTTAAGCTTAATTTTAAGACCTTTCTCTCTTAAAACCGAGGATGTTAAAAACATTGGTGGTGGTGACGCGGTGACTGTAACCTCCAAATCTCCCCTGCTCAGATCAGTTGTAGCCTTCCTGCCGCAATCATCCCTCTCGCTGCTCCTCCTTCCCCTCCCTTCTCTCTCTTTTTGGATATGCGTTTCTCTCTGACTGTGATTCCGCAGTGGCAGAAAGGGGTCAATCTATCTGTAAAAGATGGACTCAGCCAAGCTTTTCTAGCTCTTTCCTGCTGATGGCAATTATCCGGAGGTTGGCAGCGGTCCCAGAAACCTGCAGTTCCTGCAGTCCTGCTGCTGTGGGCCTGCTCCACAAAGCCAGCATCCTAAGAGGATCACTTGGTGTGATGCCCAGGAAATGACAAACAGAAAAGGTCACACGTACTCTAAAAAGATATACTGCTTGGCAAATTTAATTGACATTGTGCAGCTTTTCAAAACGTCCCTGCAGACATTCCAGCATTTAACAGATGCAAGCGAAGAACAGCAAAATAACAGGCTTTGGAGAAAGGGCAGGAGAAAAAACAACAACCCCTCCATATTCTGCCCCCCACCCTTTCCCCAAAATACCCCAGTAATACCCTTTCACACGGTATGCTGGATCAGGGTAATCTTTTGTTACCTCTGGTCTGGCAAGCGTAGTCTTGCCATCCCATCCCCCGGCTTCCCTTCCTTTCCTCACGCACACACTGCTGCTTTTTAAATCATTGAGGTTTCATTTCTCAGGGTAACTGTTCTTCTCTCTCTCTTTTTTTTAATCTCTCTCTCTTTTTCTTGTTTTTTTTTTACCCTGGCATATTTGTCTGTTAAAATACTGCACAAGAAACCAGCTCCCTGTCAAGTCCAGTGCTTGCTGAGGTTCACCATTGTGTCTATCTAGCTGGAGGGGGGAGATGCTGTGTGTATCAATGGCTACTTTCTTTAAAGAGAAGAAACAGGAGATATGTGGAAATGTAAGAAGGTGTCTGATATCTAATGCTATTAGCGAGAGGTGGTGGGAAAAACCAGGAGTGGCCAGAGTAAATCTAGGATGAAGGCAGGTGGTCCTGGTTCAGCGGGAACTCTACTCAGCAAGGACTCAGCAGTTCAGCTGTTTGCTTTATTTTATTTCGGCTTCCTTTTCCTGAAAACAAATTTAAAATTGATTTGTTTTTGTGGTTTTGCTTTTAACTTCCCACAATTAAACGGAAAACATCAGTAAAAAAAAATATAAAATGATAAAATAGCATCAGTAGAGGAGAAGCAGCAGACGCGTTACACAACAGATCTGAACGCCTGACTTGTTTGGATTGAAAGGCACTATCTTCCCTGTATAGCTGGGACCATGCAATCACCATGATTTAGATGGCTGGGACAGTAAAGAATCGAGGTTTGAGTCCATTGGGAGCCTTGAATCGTCACGAGCCCCAGTAAAAGTGTCATCTGGATGGCTGCAGGGAGAAGTGATTGATATCTCCGAAGCTTTCACGAGCTGCTCTCTATGTAGAGGGCCAAAGCTGTCCACTTGTGTAGATGGCGTAAAGCACTCAGTGCATTAGACTAAACACTTCAGGACTGCGTAAAACAAACACAGTGTGGGGTTTGCTCTGATTATTCTATGCAAGAAGAGTTAACTACCACGTCTAGGCTGTGAGTCTATCCATGGCTAGCATGCGTGAAAACGCTTATTTGCCTGAATATGGCTAGACTTCAGTCAAACAGCCTTCTGGCTGTAATTTCAACACACAGTCAGTGAGACAGATCTCTTTTATTTAGCCACAGAGCAGTACGACCAGAGATTTTACAGCAGCACAACAGCAGGAAAAGCAAGGGAGATGGACAACCGAAAGTAATGTTTGCTTGGAAATGCTGCTTTTGAATAATAAAACGGACAGGTGGAAGTATCAGAGTACCCTCTGTGCAACACCTAGATTTACCAGCCAGCAAAAGTTGGGGTAACATGAGTTAACTCTTCTTTCTGTCTCTGACAAATCATCACTGTGATGATTGCTGAAGCCAGAATAGAAGACTCATGGGTCACCTTTTTTCTTAAAGAGCTGGGCATACTCGAATAGAGGGAACTGGGTAGTTTCCTCTATGTCAGGGGGAAAATGGGACAGACTCATTTCCACACACCTTTCTTAACTTCTGTGTTTGTCTGTTCCAAGGGAGATTTGCATTGGGAGAAAAATGTGACGTTTGACTTATTCACCATGAGGGTGGCAACGTCCACCTTTTGAAGGAAGGATGAACCTTATAGTAAAGGAAGGGAGGTACCCTGTAGCTTGAAACACAGCTGTAGGGAAAACTTTCAGGACTTTATTCTCTTTGATCCTGAGCAGGAATCATCATCCTTCATCCTTCATTCTTCATCCACTTCTGTGCAGAAGCAACAGCTCAAAGCCCACAGTTCTAAAGCACATGTCAGTGTCTACACCAAGCCACGCAGGGTGGGAGAAAGATTAGTCCTGCCTTTGAAACATCCTTTGAAACCAGTGCAGCCTGATAAATTTTTAAGCTCTGAGAAAGTTTCTAGTGCTTTATAAATGTTCTCACTGTCAAGAAATGTGCGAACAAATATGCTTCAATATATAAGGTGTTATAAAAGGATTTTAACTTCCTCACGGACAATTCCAGCCTAAGAACCCGCTATCAGAAATAGTTAACTTTCCTGCAGAAAGAGTTTCCAAGAAAGGGTTTTTCACAGTCAGTGTATATTGAGTGACTCATAACGGTGCAATATTAACGGCTGGTTTCATAACGCGCTCTCCTGTTACACTGGACTTCACAGAGGCAACACAATAAAATTCAGAAGTTGATCTCCTCGGCACGGCAGACTTCTGTCGACACAGTTATATTGGTCAGGAGAGGTAAGAGGTGAGATCTCTGGCTAAGGAGCAGCATTAAGAAAAGCCTGATTGTCAAATAAAAGGCACAGAAGCCAAAACTGAGCGTTTGCCGTCTCACAGAGTTCCCTTGAGGATGTATGGGACAACAGAGAACAGCAGCACTTCTCCCCCCACTGATAGCCTGAACCTTGGCTTTTGTCTTCTGGGTAGGAAGATTGCTAAAGCATCTCAAGATATTAAACATAAAATATTTTCTGAATTAGAACTAGATTTAATTCATCCGTCCCAAGCAGTGAAGGCTGTGATCTCTTAGACCTGGGGAAACCTTGCCAGCTGTGGAAATATTAAGGCTTTTACTGTATGCAAGTGAGCCGTTCTGACTCCATCTGCTAAAGTGGTACATTTTAACCTAGGCTTGTTTTGACTGATACCCAGTCCCCAGTAGTTTGGAAAGCAGTTATGTATGCAGCTCTGCTGAAAAATACCTGACTCTTGCCAACTCAGGGAGAAGATCAGTTCATTAGAGGAGGGGCTTTGTGACTTAATGGGAGAGAGATAATATTTGTAAACTACTGCCTTGTTTTGTCAGTTGAAATGTTGTTAAAACCAAGAATATACTCTAGGTTTTCTAGTCACTCTGGGGAAATAGGTAACATGAATAAAGGAAGGTACTGTACGTTCAAGAAGGACACGGAGATGCTGGAGGGTGTCCAGTGTAGAGCAAAGAAGATGATGAAGGAAATAGAACAGCTCCCTGATGAGGAAAAGCTGAGAGAGCTGGGTCTCTTGAGCTTGGAGGAGGCTGAGGAGGGACCTCATTCATGTCTATAAAGATGTGAGGAGTGGGTGTCAGGACGATTGCGACAGGCTCTTCTCAAGGTTGTCTAGTGATAGGACAAGGGGCAATTGGGTGCAAGCTGGAACAGAGGAGGTTCTCTGTAAATATCAGCAGGAACTTCTTCCCAGAGAGGGTACTGGAGCATTGGACCAGGCTGCTCAGGGGGGTTGTAGAGTCTCCTTCTCTGGAGACATTCCAGACCTGCCTGGATGTGTTCCTGTGTGGCTTGGTCTATGTGATCCTGCTGTGGCAGGGGGATTGGACTAAATCTTTTGAAGTCCCTTCCAGTTCCTAATGATTCTATGATTCCATGATTCTCTGTACTGATGAAATGATTTCTGATTTACGGAGTAGTAATTTTCAGGTTGATTTTCTAAATCTTGGCATTAGGCTTTCCTGTTTTCATCTCTTGTAGTTAGTAAGTGCTTGGATATCTTAGTACATTAAAACTTCAGAAAACATAGAAAAATCTCTCTTTGAAGCCACTCCTTTCTTCTTTTGGAACATTTAGATCTAGGATAGCAAAAAATTCTAAGAATAAATCCCTGTGGTGTATCAGTGTGACACCCAGTCAGTGGGAACACAAGGTTTGTGTAGTCTCAGGAGAAAGGAGAGAACACAACTTAATTAAGGCTTCTTGTTTTTTTAATTGCAAAACTTTATCATTCTGTAGTTCAATCTTTTCTAGGAAAAAAAGCAGCATAAACTGAATTATGGCCAAGTATGATGGATGCTTCTTGCTATTACACAACTCCTTAGGAGGAAATCTTGGAATCTTGCAGTAATTTTGTGGAAAGGACCTCTGGAGGTCAGTCACCTAGTCCAACCCTCCTCTCAGAGCAGAAAGCTTTGTATAATCTCATTTCCAATCAAAACTATGAGGAAATCAGGGCAGGAAGGAGGTCATGATCTGACTTCTAGACAGCCTGCCTGCCTATGAATTTTATTCTCACAGTTTTCAGCACAGAATCCGAACAGCTTCCACGAAGAACCAACATCAGCAGCAAAGTCCCTAACAGAGTTCACACCATCTTCAGAATTTCCACCTTTTTCAGATTAAAGTTCCGGAAGGACTGAGGGCTTTTAAAGTTTTTTAATAAATATATTTGAAAGATCTGACCATCACCCCCCCTTTTTTTTTGTCTAAGACCATGTGCCAGCACTATGCACCTAATGATGAGACTAGCTCTTTAGATGAAAACTTCACACTGCATCTTCAGGAGAGGAAAAAGCCTTGATGTACCCACTCTTTTTAACATGGATCTTGCCGCCCATGATCAAGAAGAGCTTTGCCCTCAGTCTTCACGTGCTCAGCTCAGTTATTTAAAGCATGATTGTAAGCTCATTAAAGACAAGGAGGGTCAGGATTTCGGTTTTATGTTTTGCTTGAAAGACGCGGACATTCCATTCTGCACAGAGCATTCTAAAATAATTCTGGGACTTGTGTCAGTTTTGATTTACAACAACACGTGTCAGATTTAATTACACCATCACTCTGTCCATTCATCACCAGTGTTGCTCTCTGCAGTGCTCTTCACTGAGTATCCAAGGGACATAGTGACCTGGACTCGTTCCTCCAGCGAACAACAGGATTAGATGTCCTCATGCCATCATATTTTGCAGATTACTGACCCTGCTGATACTGAGGGCTATAATCAGAGGGCACAAAGGCTTGTACAGCAGAGATTCTGGGGATGCCCCTGCCTGAGCCTGCTCTAAAACCAGCATCACTGCTAGTATTTCCTGCTGAGAGGACTTGAAACATAGATGCACTGTGGATATGTTCTTTAGAGGTAAACCAGATCCTTACCACATATATTTTGTGCTGTGTGGGGGCACTAGTTTCATTGAATACTGGCTCTCAGATCTTTGAACCACACTACTGTACCTATTAATAGAAAATTTATGGGATTCTCCACTTGGTTTTATGCAAAAAAAACCTCCAAACCAAACATTTTCTTAATTATCAGGGAAGGTTTTCATGAGTTCCAAAGCACTGTTTTCTGATGAAAGGTAGAGCAGATACAAGTATAATTACAGAACTACTTTATTGCTTCAGATAAGAACTTGCTGGAGTAATCAACCTCATCAAATCTGAGCTCTTTCTTCTGTAATTTATAGTCAAAATACAATTTTGGCATTTGGTTTGTGTTTCTTTTTTACTTAGTTTTGTCTGATCTCTTCTCAGCTTTAAAGTTCCTTACAGTCATAAATCCAGATAGCTGTCAGGCTATCACAGCAACAGGTTCATCACTGAGGAGAGACTGAACAGCAAACGCAGAATTCAATTAGCATTGGATGTTTGTGGGAGGGAAAAATCTTCCTAAAATGAATTGTTTCTTCCTCTGGAAAGTTTTAACTGTCGAGAGGAAGTGTTGTTTTGAAGCTAAATGCCAGGATTTGGGCTTTAAAAGGTATAATCCTATATAGCACTTTGAAACCTGGACCAATTTTGTGTGGCTTAATCCCCACTAGCCATCACAAAGTATCATGAATATATAAAGTAGTTCAGGTTGGAAAGGGACCTCTGAAAGTCATCTGGTCCAACCTCCTTCTCAGAGCAAGTTACAGTTCAAAGTTACATCTAGTTCCTCAGGGGCTTGTTCAGCTGAGTTATGAAAATCTCTGAGGAAGGAAATATCTGCAACCTGCTTCCATGGAGAATCACTTTCCAAGTGGAAAACGTTTCTCTATATCCAGTGGCTAGCACCTTTGCTGCCTCTTTAAGAAGAGCCTGGGTCTGAAATACCTATAAACCCTCTTTGGTAGTCAAAGACTGCAGTGAGATCGCACCTTGGTCATTTCCAGGCTAAGCACTTCTATCTGCATCTTTGTATGAGAACTATAAGGTCTAGAGAAACAGGAGGAGAAAGTTTGGCTCCTTGAATATTCCTTTGCATTTGGTTTTGGGGTTTCTCCTCGCTAGAATTAAAATGCCATTGAGCAATACCTGTGAGGGGTGGGTGCCAGGAAGATGGAGCCAGGCTCTTCACAAGGTCATCAGGTGATAGGACAAGGGGCAATGGGTGCAAGCTGGAACAGAGGAGGTTCCATATCAGTATCAGAAGGAACATCTTCCCAGCGAGGGTACTGGAGTACTGGAACAGGCTGCCCAGGGGGGTTGTCGAATCTCCTCTAGAGATTCCAGACCAGCCTGGATGTGTTCCTGTGCAACTTGGTCTAGGTGATCCTGCTGTGGCAAGGGGATTGGACTGGATGATCTTTCGAGGTTCCTTCCAATCCCTAATGATTCTATAACCAAGATATCTTCTTCTGAACCATCTGAATTATTCATTCCTTTATGCGAAGTGAAACAAGCTGATCTGGGATCACTGTCTGTGAGAACTGCCGCCAGCCTTAGAGGTGTAGTGCAGCCCAAGAAAGTGACACAGGAAATAAGCAAAATTCTTGTTTCTTGTACAAAGAAAGAGTTGAGCTCACATATTCACATCCTGGTTGCTAGAAGTAATGAAATGAAGTCTGCAACAAGAGTTATCTCTGGCACAGGCAATTGTGTAACTTGGTGTGTAACTTAGGCCTTTTACAGAAGCACAGAATTATTGAGGCTGGAAAATCCCCCTGAGCTCATCCAGCCCAGCCTATGACCTAGCATCACCACATCAGCTAGACCAGGGCACTAAGGGCCACATCCAATCTTTTCTTAAACACCTTCTAGGATGGCAACTCCACTACCTCCCTGGGCAGTCCATTCCAATGTCTGATCACCCTTTCTGCTAGGAATTGCTTTCTAACATCTAACCTAAACCTTCCCTGGTGCAGCTTCAGGTCCTACCCTCTTCTTCTGTCCACAGATGCATTGAAGAAGAGACCATCAACCACTTGCCTATAACTTCCCTTCAGGTGGTTATAGAGAGTGATAGGGTGCCCCCTGAGTCTTCACTTCTCTAGGCTAAACGATCCCATCTCCCTCAGCCTCTGCTCATAAGACTTTCCCTCTAATCCCTTCCCCAGCCTCCTTGCTCTCATCTGGACCTGCTCCAGTGTCTTAATAACTTTCTTGAAGCGAGGGGCACAGAGCTGTACGTGGTACACAAGATAAGGGCTCAGCAGGGCCGAGTGCAGGGGGAGAATGACATCCCTAGTCCTGCTGGCCACACTATTCCTTAGTACCCATAAAGACATTTAGTCCATGTCATGTCACCTTTCAGTACTAAAGAGGTTCAACATCTAGCTCTGGGGTGCATTACAAAGATAAAAAACAAGAATAAACTGTGACCTGTGTACATGTATGCAAAACAACTGAAAATAGAAAAACCTGGATAAACGGAAAGGCAAGAAATTAAAAAACAAGGCAAGGCTGAAATTCTGGCACCAGGCTGTGGAAACTCTCAGAATACAATGTCTTTGGTGCCAGGAAGATAGTTAGATACTCACAAATAACGTGAGTATCCACAATGATCACAGATAAGGATACCTCTGTGAAAGGGATGTAAGGTTTTATGTTTCAGGGTTTAAACCAATCTGTAACTGTTGTGATTTAAGATGAAACATTCACTGAGAACAGATTACCCAACATCTGCCTTCTGCAAGCTTAGTACACATTCCTTGGAGGCATCTGGCCTGGACTGCTGCTTGAGTAGATGCATACTGGCTAGTCCATGTGTCTGATCCAGTTTGGCACTTGCTGCTTCATTCTGGTCCTTTTTTTCCCTTTCTTTCTTTTTTTTTAAGAGAGGAAAGAAAGTTGTTTTTCCTGCAGAGAAAAGCATTGTCCCTGAACAGCCTGGTCTATGTATAGAATGTTGGAAACAACCTGGAATTACCCTGCTTGGTGATACCTCTAGAGCTAGAATCATAGGATTATAGAATGTAGTGGGTTGGAAGGGGTCTCCAAGGGTCAACTAGAGTAACCCCCTACAACAAGCAGGGCTATCTCTCACTAGAACAGATTGCCCAGAGCCCCATCCAGCCTGACCTTGAATGGCTCCAGGGATACAATCACTCCCATTCTGGGCAGCCTGTTCCAGGGATCCCCCACCCTCAAATTAAAGACCATTTCCCTCATGTCCAGATTAAATCTACCTTTTTCCAGCTTCAAACCATGACCCCTCATCCTATCATTCCCTGCCCCTGCCTTCTGACAGCCCCTTTCAGATACTGGAAGTTCACTATAAGGTCCCAGCTGAGCCATCTCCTCTTCATGCTGAACAACGTTGGCTCTCTCAGCGTATTCTCATAAGAGAGGTGCTTCTGCCCTCTCAGCATTTTTATGGTCTTCTCTGGACCCACTCCAACAGGACAACATCCTTCTTGTGTTGGAGGCTCCAGAACTAGGGGCAGCACTCCCGATGAGCTCTCACCAGGGCAGAGTAGAGGAGCAGAATCACCTCTCTCGATCTGCTGGCCACACTTCTTTTGATGCAGCCCATCATGCAACTCCAGAACAAGTGGTCACTGCCAGCTTTTCCTTCGATGTCATCTGTTCTTCTTGCTGTGTAACCACATACTCTAAAATACCCACCATTCTCTGTCTACCCCTGATGCAGCCTATCCCTATTTCTCTGTGTAACTACCTGGAGTTCCCTAACTGTGATGAAAAGTTCAGCTCATGGGTTTAAACTTCTTTGTGTAGATACCAGCTTGGAGAGGAAGACACGAACAACCATAACATCATTCTCATACTGCATGACTCAGGTCTCTCTTACTTTGTCTTGGTAGGCTGTACAAAGCGCCAGGATAGATCAGAACCCCATTCTGCATGCACGTTATTCTCATCCAACCTTCAATGCGATGATAATTTTAGTACTCCCTGCTGTGGATTTAAATCACCGGGACAATTTCACTTGCCATGTAACTCGAACTAAGTCTGTTAGAGAGCAGGATAGATTAATTGAGTAGACTATTTTTATATCTTAAAGATCATTGTTCTTTTAAATATCACATGAGTTCTAAATATGTAACCAAAGATGATTGATATGTCTATTTTCCATATACTTTAACACAACTCAATGGAGTCATAAGATTTCTGCCAACACATTATAGGATTTGGAATCCAAGTAACTCTTAGATTACTGGCATCCAAGTCTCCTATCACAAGTGATCACATACCGTGATGGCAGCTGTGATATAAATCACAGGAATATCTCTCTCTATCTGTCATTACTATTAATTAGGTTCCAGGAAAAGGAAAATGGCATCTGTCTACAAGCAGCTGAAATCCACAGGACTTATACTCAGAGTTCTCGGGCCCAACAGTTTAATTGCAATGGCAGTGTTACACTACACAATCGTTTGTTCAGAGTTTTGTTTTTGAAAGCATGCTGCAATACTAGCTCTGCTTGTATCCCTCCCTGGCTGGCGGAGGCTAACTCCCTGCCAGGACTGTACTGTGCTGACTCTTCACCATCAGCTCTGCTAGACAGCAACTACTTTCAGGAGCATCTAAAGACTGAGAATTTCAGGTAAGTTGAGGTTTTATCCAGTGTTACTTCTTCAGGTACTTTTGGTGCTAGAGCAGGATGATGCTTCCACCAGTACCACCGCTTCTCAGCTCAGGTGAGCAATCTGCTGATCCAGACCAGGTTTATTGAAGTTTCATTGACAGCAGTGGAGGTGGCTGTTGCTCACACTTACTGCTAAGCATCTTTTTCCTTATTAACTATCAATGTAAAAAGCATTGTGAAAAGCTGCAGAAAATCCCCTTTGAAGGCAAAAACACCACATCTTGGTGCTGTCACTCTGCAAATGTTGACAGACAATCAGAACGCCATTTACAAAGATCAGTCCAATTTAAGGGCTCAGCCAGGAGCACTGGTGAAACAACCATCTTCACCACCTTTGAACCTGGCAGCCAACACGTCTTCACCAAGGGCAAGTCCTGCCTGACTGACTTGATGGCCTTTAATGATGGGGTCACAGCCTTGGTGGACAAAGGCAGAGCAGCAGATGTCATCTACCTGGGCCTCCAATATCTGAGGGATGCAACAAGAAAGCTAAGGCAGGTCTTTTTACAAAGGTGTGTAGCGAGAGGACAAGGGGAAACGATTACAACCTTGAAAAGGGGAGATTTACGCTGGACATGAGGAAACAATTCTTTCCTGTGATGGGGGTGAGATGCTGGAACAGGTTGCCTGAGGAAGTTGTGGCTGCCCCATCCCTGGAAGTGTTGAAGGCCAGGATGGATGGAGCCCTTAGTAACCTGCTCTAGTGAAGGTGCCCCTGCCTACGCTGGGGATTTGGAACTAAATGATCTTTAAGGTCCCTTCCAACCCTGGCCATTCTATAATTCTATGACGCAGCATGGTATTTTATGGTACATGGAGAAGTAGGGATCAAACCTCCAAAGAACTGCCAGAATCGCTTTGTTTTACTCCCACCACCATAACACGTCTTCTGCTCACCTCTCTGCTGCCGGAAGAGTGTTTTATGAAGATAGACCACATCTCTGCCCACAACCCATGAGTAAGAGCACTCACTTGGGTGATGGGGTTTACTCAAAGTGTTTTAAACTCACAGAATTGCCAACAAACCCTGTGGGAGGAGAGGAGTCATTCCAAAGAGCACGAAGGCTACTTGAAAAGGATTTTGATGTTGATTTTGGCAGAAGGAGAAAAGCTTGTCTCTGACTCATCTTAAATTACAGACAGGAGTTTAAAGAATGGTTTAGCTACTCTGTGCACTATGGTCTGCTGGGAATTAAGCACTCAATTCATTCTGATCTTGATGCCATCTGAGTCATTAGGAATGGTTGCTGTGGATGAGCCCATTTCAGGATTCAAGACACTAATGTCTGTGGACAAAGGGGATGTGAGTATCTCTCCAGTAATTTCATCTTTGGATTCAACAGCTGAGGTGAAAACTCTCTACACATCCACATGTTAAGAAGGAACTGGAAAATACTGATAAGATACCAAAATGAAGGCAAGGAGATTTATAGGTCACCCTGTCAGACTTTTTTTATCTAGTGAGGATTTTGGGCTGAGCTATTAACCATAGTACCTGAATACTTAACAGGCTGTGCAGAATTTGGTAGGGTTCTCAGTAATGAGCTGAGTGCACAACCGCATCTGTATGTTCTCCAAACATCTTCAACACACAGGTGAAAACAGGGCTAACATAACCAGTTCACATTGGGCTGGAAGATCCATGTTTAATTTCTAAAACAACTTATTGAGAGTTTCCTCTCTGTATTCATAATCATCTCCATTTACATTGTGAGATCATGAGGGAAGAAGCAAGTCGAATTGTGCACCAAGCGCAGCAGATGCGTCTGGGTGTCTGGGAAACACTGCGGTATGAGGAACAGTTCATATTGTTTGCTGGTGACACAAAGCTGGGTGGTGTCACCAACCCCCCAGCAGACTGCGCTGCCATTCAGCAAGACCTGGGCAGAGAGAAACTGAATGAGGTACAACAAGGGTAAATGTAGAATCTGGCATCTGGGCCAGAACAATCCCAGGGACCAGGATAGGGTGGGGACTGACATGGTGGACAGCAGTGTAGAGAAAGAGACCTGTGGGTCCTAGTGAACAGCAGAATGNAGACTGAGGGGGACCTCATTCATGTCTCTAAATCTGTGAGGGGTGGGTGTCAGGATGATGGAGCCAGGCTTTTCTCAAAGTCATCTGCTGATAGGACAAGGAGCAATGGGTGTAAGCTGGAACAGAGGAGGTTCCCTGTAAATATCAGAAGGAACTTCTTCCCAGTGAGGGTGATGGAGCATTGGACCAGGCTGCCCAGGGGAGTTGTGGAGTCTCTTTCTCTGGAGATGGTCCAGACCTGCCCAAATGTGTTCACCTTGGTCTAGGTGATCCTGCTGTTGCAGGGAGTTTGGACTGGATTTTCTTTTGAGGTCCCTTTCATTCCTTAATGTTTCTATGATTTCTAAGCTGGAGACACTGAGCATCACTGATGTAAAACTATTAACAGGCTCTGGATTTGAGGAAGAAGGGCTAAAATCTCCTGCATTTTTGTGTCTGTACTTGTTTCCTTTCTGTCAGTTTTTAAACAAGAGAGAAAATCTTAGAGCATAAGTTAGCTTTGGTATAAAATGTTAAAAGAATGAAAGAAACAACTAACCAATTGATTGTGTTCCGTCATGAGTTGTAACTACAAGTACAGTAATAGCAGCAAGATATTAAGCAGCAGGCAAGCTAATTCATGGAAAGGAGTATTCAGAAGCTTCAAAATTTACTGGTTTGATGCTTTTCTTCATCAAAAAGCAGATGATCTTAGAAAATGGTCACAAACTAATAGCATTACTTTTATTCTACGCTATAGGATCGACCATTCATAGAAGGAGGAGGCAACATTTTGGGTACTTACTAAGCCCTGTAGAGATAGATACCTGTGTTTCAGTTACATCATTGCTGAAGTATTCTGGGTATTTACTGTGATCTGATGAGGAGACACTATGGATAGAGTATTTTGACATGAGATGCTATCCTCTTTTGACAGCAATATATGAGTTTATGTGATACCTTGAGAGAGGGTCTCAACAAAAACTCTTGAGAAGTTTTTTACTGTCCCCCAATTCCAAAAGTCAGTCATGTTGGCTCCTGTTTAGTGCTATGTATGAGTGGGAATGTAATTGTAAGGCTGTAGGGGGCAAGGATACATCACTTACAAATGCTTCTTTCAGTGTGTGCCAAGACACACATGGGATTTTTTTCACCACACTCCTCCACCTATTCCTCTTCATTACACTTCACATTGTGGTGCCTGGGCTATGTTGATTTATAGGTACCTCCAAATTTGATATCAGAACAAGGTTATGTTTATATTTTGAGAGACATGCATTGACATGGATGCAAAATCGATATTAAACTAATCCTCTTTGTTGCAAGCACAGATCTCATCATACAAGGCTTTGGACAAGAGTATCAGAAAGTAAAAGGAAATAAATAAAACACAGCCAAGAACGTATTTCCCCATCACCACCTGAGTGGCATCACCATACTCCTAATGACTCCAGTGGCATAAGATCAGGTCCAGAGTGTATCTAATAAATACAAAGCTCCTAGTTTTTGTAGGAGATCCTGTTCAAACATTTCATATGAAACAGAAGACTCATGGGTTTAGCAGTTTGCTCTTCTATGAGCACATGACCTATAACCCTGGCAGTTGGGTAGATTATTCCAAATGGAATAGGGAAGCTTCTTTAATCAATCATTTGCAATAACTAAAACCATTAATTGGGTGGGGGTCTTGAGTATTTCTACACTGACTGTACTTATTTGTGAAATGCACTTCGCAGTAATTGCTATCGTCTGTTGACAAGGCTTATTCTTCCTCTGTTATTCATAGTCTTACTCATTACTCAGGTTTTTTTCCTACATTTATAACCAGTATCTGCTGCCTGCAAGAGGACGATTTTCATAGGGAAGAGAAAAACTTAACACAATAATTCTGTCCTTTTTTTTTATGATTGGGACAAAAGTCCCCAGAATAATTCTTTAGAAAGAAAAGACTTTAGAATTTATGTATTCAACACATTATGTGGAACAATTTCAGAGCTTAGGGTCATGAATGGCTTATTTCCATTAAAAGTAATGGTGTTATTCCTGGCGACGTGAGCTTGCGTGATTTTGCTCACAAGTAGAGATCTGCCTATACATATAAATCAGCCCCTGCAGTTTCAGGAGAACAGAGGAAGAGGAGGCACAGCTCATCTCTAACTTCTAAGCTACACTGGCAATTTACTTTTGCGCTCTCCACCACTGAGATTTCCATTGTTGTTTTAGTTCTATTGAACTCAGGATTAAATTGAAGGAAGCAATTTTGAAACCTGGCCTTGGGGGCCTCAAAGGCAAGGTTGTGGGGAGAGCAGCTCATAAATAGACCGCGGGCTTAGGTCTGCCGGGAAATGCACACCTGCCACAGAAAAGCACGATTAGCGCCGGCTCAGCAAGCCTCATTTGCAACCTGGCTGAGAACCCCTCCTCACCCTCTACTAATCAGGGCTTAACCCCTAAAGACATGAAATCAGCCTCCATTCAGTGCATTCCTCATTGCTTTTATCTTTAATTTTAGGAAACTTCAATACAACCTCTCCCTGGTGCCACAACTGAGACAGTCCATCCTGACACCAAAGGATGGATCTAACCCGCTGTCTTCACCAAGGTTTAAAACAGCTTGAGGCTGGGAGGAAAGTGTAATATTTGGCTTTTTGCCCAGAAAATAAGACCCATCTAAAGGTCATCTACGCAGACACACAAACACATTCACAGGGAGGCCTCAAGGGAAAAGCAGATGGAGTCAAAAATACTATTTTCTGAAAGGTTGATTGAATCCTGGTGAGACTTCACTGGAGAGCTCCAGTTCTGGACTTCCCAGATGGAAGGATGGAACATCCCAAGAAGGATATTGTCATGTTGGAGTGGGTCCAGAGGAGGCCACAAAAATGATCAGAGAGCTGGAACACCAGTCTTACAAACACAGGATGAAAAAGTTGGGGTTGTTCAGCCTGAAGAGGATTGCGAGAGGACTTTTATAATGACCTTCCAGTCCCTGGAAGGGGCTGATAGAAGCTTCTTCCTCAGAAGAGCAGGAAATGATAGCAAGAGAGGTTAGAGCTTGAAGCTGGAAAAGGGTAGATTTAGGCTGGACAGGAGGAAAAAGTTCTTTGATGTGGGGGTGGGGGATCCCTGGAACAAGCTGCCCAGAGAGGTGGTGGAGGTCCCATGCCTGGAGACCTTCAAAGTGAGGGTGGATGGGGCTCTGGGCAATCTATTCTAGTTAGAGATATCCCTGCTTGTTGTAGAGAGGTTGGATTAGTTGACTTTTGGAGGTCCCCTCCAATGCAGTGCATTGCAACGCAATCCATTCTATCATTCTATAAGGTGAACTTCACCTGAGGGAGCCCTTCTGCTGAATGCCTCCATTTGTGATTCTGTTGGAGGGGAGCTGATCATGCACTCAAAACAGCCATAAAGCACGAATGAGTGCTCTTGTGGCCAAAAGAGCCAACAGCATCCAGAGTGGGATCAGAAAGATCCTCTAGTCCAATCCCCCTGCCACAGAAGAATCACCTACACCAAGCTGCACAGGAGCCATCCAGGTGGGTCAGGAATGTCTCCAGAGAAGGAGACTCCACAACCCCCCTGGGCAGTCTGTTCCAGTGCTCCGATACCCTCATTGGGAAGAAGTTCCTGCTGAACCCCCCTGGGCAGTCTGTTCCAATGCTCCGATACCCTCATTGGGAAGAAGTTCCTGCTGATATTGATATGGAACCTCCTCTGTTCCAGCTTGCACCCATTGCCCCTTGCCCTGCCACCAGATGACCTTGAGAAGAGCCTGGCTCCATCCTCCTGACATCCACCCCTCACATCTTTATAGACATGAATGAGGTCCCCCCTCAGCCTCCTCTTCTCCAAGCTCAAGAGACCCAGCTCCCTCAGCCTTTCCTTGTCAGGGAGGTGCTCTACTTCCTTCATCATCTTTATTGCTCTATGCTGGACACCCTGCAGCATAGTGAGTACTTGAACTGAGGGTCAGAGAACTGTACACAGTACTCCAGATGCAGTCTCGCTAGTGCAGAGTAGAGGGGGAGAAGAAACATGGTGCCTTGCCTGAACTAAAGGAAGAATTACCCAGAAGGGTTCTGCAAGGCAAATGACCTCACCGAGTGTGAAACAGGTTTGATTTTCATTGAATGAAAAGCTGTTCCCTGGGTGATGTTTACCTAGTAACACCAGGATCTTGTCCTGGTGCTTTGCTAACCTAGCCAAGTCTTTTTCTCATAGCATGGGGAAAGCAAACTTGGTAGATATCCTTACAGGTGTTTGTGGAAGCTGTTGACAAAAGGTCTGTGCTGCTGGCAATGAGTCAGTTCTTCCCTACTGCAGTCGGACCACAGAGAAAATCAGCATTGTAAAGACAGGTTATTTCAAAAAGCTAGGGTCTAAGAGGAAGCAATTAAGATTCAAATTTTGCTTTAGAGAGCAGTGATTAATTCTTGTTTATATTATAGGAGTACCTGGAGGTCCCAGATGGAGTCAGAACCTTGTTTTGCTGGCACTACCCACTTACTCTCAACTCCTTCTCACAAAATTAACCTACTGATATTAATAGCTTCAAACTGCAGCAGTCTAGAAATGAGGAAAATTTCTTCACAGAAAGAGTAGTCAGATATTGGAACAGACTGCCCAGGGAGGAGGTTGAGTCACCATCCCTGGATGTATTAAAGGTCATTTAGGTGTGGTGTTGCGGGATATGGTTTAGAGGTGAACTTTGTAGAGTGGGGTTGATGGTTGGACTCGATCCCAAGGGTCTTTTCCAAGCTGAATGATTCCATGATTCTAGGTAAGTGCAATGGTGAATACACTGTGTTACAGCCAAAGCCTAATCCTGCAGGAAACCCTTTCTTACCACTTTCTTTTCATCCACATATAACTTGCCTTGATTTCCACTTTCATCTTACCTGCAGATGGATTAACTGGATACAAGGTCCACTAATTACAACCAGAAAAAAACTCCAACAGCCTCTTGTGCTTCTAAAGGTCGGTGGAGAAGAAAAGGAATGGAAAAAGTATGAGCTCGACATACGTCCTCTGAGGACCACATTAAAATTTATAGATTCAAAAAAAAAAAATAAAAATAGAGTATCAAAATGAAGCCAAATCAGCAGTTTTGGCCTTGCTTTTGTAAGCAGAAAGGCTTTGCTGTCTGACTTCTCCTTGGCTGCCTTTTAGGCTTGCAATTCACAGCTGCATTGAAGCAGAGCAGGTCCAATAATGCCATTTGTTTTCCACTTAAAAAGAAAAAAAGGAGGAAAAAAAAAGAAACCAAGAGAAAGAGGGACATATAAATGGATCATAGAAGAAGGGGGCCATTAGCAGACATTTAGTCTGACCATGGCTAGAAGTGCAGATGGTTCAGAGGAACACAGCCAACTTGGCGTTTATATAAGCTATCTTGTATCTCCCTCTTTTTCTCCCTGCACTGGCACTCAGATTGATTAAGAGGTCAAATAAAGGCTGTTTCAGTGTGAGAGTGTGCATGATATATGACAAAAAACATTCCGTCTCACAGTTAAGGATTTCTAAACGGCATGAAAGACAAATCAATGTATAGACTAATTCTCAGCCTGTTTAAGTCTTTTCTTCCTGAAAGCCATATAGAACTCTCTTTTTCTTTCTTTCTATTTTTTTCCCCCTCCTTCTTTTTCAAACAACATAATGACAAATATTTAGAGAAGTAAGTGAAGGAAACCAGGCAGAGCGGTGGAATGTGAACACAAGAAGGTGGAATAAGAAAGCCATTTTTAATAAAGCAGGTATAAAGTACTATAAACATTTCTGATTATTCGATAGACACAATAAATATCCTTCTACAAAAGTATTTTCCAAGGTGTAAATAATAAAAGCAAAAGTCAAAGTGTGAGGGTCTTCTTAACCGACTACATCCTATGTAGCAACCTTCTTCCTGCTCTCTATAGATTTTTGGTTCGAGCACTTTGTGTGTTCCTTATATGCAAAGAAAGAGAATGGAAATTGGATGTTGATACCTCCAATGATAACAAAGATTGATTATAGAAGTCTTTAAATGGATTTAGGAACCTGGGACTTTGGTTGTGTATAGATACCTGCGTTTCAATTGTTTTAAGGACATGGGATGTCAGAACACCAAATTGGTGCCTAAATCATAGTCTCCTAACAAAGAAACCTTCTCAAGACCTAGCTGGTGACCTGCATGGCTCTCTGAAACCCTTTGGACACATTTCTTCTCCACTGAAATACAGATATCTTAAAGTTGTTCAGCATCTGAAAATCAGGCAAAGGTAGGAGCTTTAACAAAGGCAGGATCCCAACCCTAAGACCATGTAAAGACCTGGTTCTGAGGCGAAGCTCAGGTTGCAATAGATCAAGCAGGCTGACTGAAGTCTTGCCTGCACTTTTAATGCTTAATTATCCCAGGTGCCACAGGGGTGGATACATGGGAAACAGATGGAGAGGTATTCCTGAGCATCTGAAGATAAGCAGATCAGCTAGACCAGATTCTGCGGATCTTGTTTGAATAGTTAATCACAGGAACACAGTGATGAAGAGAACCACATGGGTCACTGAGCCCAGGTTTGTGATATTTTCTCATTATGATTTACAACCTGGATAGTATCAAGAGCATGCCAGGTGCTTCATATAGTCAAACAGTCTGACAAGCTGGTATTTATTTTGGAGCCAAAAGAGCCTGCTTGTTTTATGAATCAAGGCTGTTGTTATTTTTTATTTTGAGGCTGGGAGGTTGCTAATCATTTTGTTTACCACTGTACTTTATGGGGTGATATTTTTTCTCTCCTCTGTTATTGTTGACTGTGCATCATATCCCAGGACATTAATTTAAGAACCTCGATTGCTAAAGCTTTCTTCATGACCTTACTGAGTTATCCTCGGATGTATTTTGCTTAGGGCTATTTAGACACAGCTGCAGACACATATAGTTAGTGGAAATTACCACTAAATAAGTATATGCATCGCGTGGGCTTAAACCCACCCCTACATGGTCCTCACATTTGGACATGAAATGCATATAGCATTAAAACTTCCTAAAAATATCCAATCAAATTACAATTTTCACATTACCTGAGGAAATGGTCAAAAATTACAGGAGGGCAATAGATGCACTTTTTGTAGCTGAGATTATTGCCGCAGTCTAATCATTTTGAAAATGCATAAAGGAATTAACAGCAGCCAGAAGTTAAGATTGATAACTAAAATTCTTACTTGCTGAATGTGAGATAACGTTAAAAACCCACATTGCTCTGTCTAAGGAAAAATCTGTCACAGAGTTTGACATACTGGTATAAGTTTCCCTATAAATATCCCAGAGGAAGCAAGCATAGATGACTTTAGAAGCATTTATTGGGCTGTAGAAAGTGAACGCTATTGATAGGTCAATATTTTTTGAAAGGTGCTCGTATAAAACACTACTAAAAGATTTAGAAATGATCAGGAGGTATTTTAAGCTTGTTACTGACAGGAGTGATGTCTGATAAAGAAGGGAATAAAGACATCAATAAAAGATGTCATGTGCATGATCCAATAGACTTATTTGAGTGGGCAACCATCAGGTGATTTGCTATTAATTATTTTGTAACTCTCGGTAAATTATTTATGTTTGTGCCCTTAATAAAGAACTTTTGTTCATAAGATTTGCAAAGGAAAAGTTCCCACTGACAGATAAAGTTCTTGAAGTGTTCAGTGGATATTTCTAGACACTTCTAGTAGTTTCTGCACATTTCTAGGCATGTCTTTGAAATCTGGATGACAGTGACAAAACTGAACGCAGTGAAACTGCTTAGCAGGCAACTGATTTGAAAAGATCAGCTAGAACCCTAAAAATGGGCACAGATGGAAAAAACCCACAGGCTTAGTAGGATGTTCTTTACACCAGGAGTGTTTTGGGGAGTACTTAGAAATATCCAGTGCAAGAAGGTACAACAGAAGCATTTCAAGGTAATTCGACTCAGTTATTGAACAATCCCGTAGCTCAATGCACTAGGAAAGTCAAAGATGAAATGCAAAGCCATCTGAGAAAACCCTTAACGGTAATCCTCAAACGTACAGCTGGAAAGACAAGTTCGGACACAGCAGCAGCGATGAATCTGCCAGACAATAAATCACGATAATGTGCTAAAGTATGACAGTAGATAGGCATGGCAGACATCTGTAATACATAAATACGTGAGTGAGCTGGACACAAGCTATTGCGCCAAGACTTTCAGTGTCTGAAGACACTTTATTACAAGAAACAGCATCCAAAAGACATCCAGAAAGCTCAAGAGATTCCTGTTACTCCTCCTTCCAAGAGCAGTAAAGATCTGTTATGGTGGGACAGGCTACTTAATGGGTTATTACTCAGGTTTTTAGCAATACTGAAGTATTCAGCGTATTAAGCGGTGATGTACTACTAATTTGTAAATGACAGATTGTTCATTACAGGATTTCAGAGAAGTTAATAATCATGATAATGGACCACGAGTCACAAGTGTCTCTTGTATATCACTTTTTCACTTTTATAGGCAAGTATAAACTTATCACATCAAACGCTTGTACTACACAGTCAAGTGGAAGGATCTATTAAGCCAGTTGAAAAGGATTGCAGTGAAAACAGGGGAAAGTTTACCCAGCACATTGCACAGCCTTTGTCAGAGAGCTGTGGGAGGCAGAGCAACTAAAACTCAACCTGGCAACTCCTATAAAAGACAGAAAAATGTTTCTATATATATATATTAACAACAAAAGGAGGACTAGGGAGAATCTTCACCCTTTACTGAGTGCAGTGGGAACACAGAGTGACAAAGGCTGAGCTACTTAGAGCTGCCTCTGCCTCAACCTTTACCTGCGGGACTAGCTATTCACTGGCTATTCAGACTCTTGAGCTGGGAGACAGGGATGGGAAGCAGAATGAGACATGCATAATGCAAGAGGGGAATGTTTGTGACCTGCTACACCACTTAGATATAAACAGGTCTGTGAGGACAGAGGGCTTATGCCAAAGAGAACTGAGGGAGATAGCCGTTGTGCTCAGTACATGTTCTGTTCTGTTCTGTGACTTGGTTTAGATAATCATGCTGTGGCAGGGAGATTGGACTAGATGATCTTTTGAGGTCCCTTCCGATCTCCAATGAGTCTATGATTCTACATATCAGCAGCCCTGGCTAACCAGCAAGATCCCCGCAGACTGGAGATTAGCAAAGTTGATGCCCATCTACAAGAAGGGCCAGAAGGAGGATCCAGGGAACTACAGACCTGTCAGCCTGACCTTGGTGCCAGGGTAGGCTATAAAGCAAATAATTTCAAGTGCCATTGGGTACCATTTACAGGATAACTAAGTGATCCGGCCCCATCAGCATGTGTTTCTGGAAGGTAGGTGATGCTTGACTAACCTGATCTCCTTGCACATCAAGGTGACCCACATAGTGGTTGAGGAAAAGACTGTGGACATTTTCTTTCTGGACTTCAGTAAAGCCTTGAACACCATGCCCCACAGCATTCTTGTTGAAAAACAGGCTGCCCGTGTCTTGGATGGACTTACACTAGCTATATTTGGGTCACGGTGTGCCAATCACCCAGTGTGCTTTGGGAGGAATATTCCCTCACTACAGGACAAGGGAAGGTATTGTCTCCCTGTACTGGGCACTAGGCTGCCCGTGGCTTGGATGGACTTACACTAGCTATATTTGGGTCACGGTGTGCCAATCACCCAGTGTGCTTTGGGAGGAATATTCCCTCACTACAGGACAAGGGAAGGTATTGTCTCCCTGTACTGGGCACTGCTGGAGCCACATCTCAAGGACTGGGTTCACTTCTGGGCACCTCAATACAAGAAAGCTACTGGGGGGCTGAAGCAGGTCCAGAGAAGGACAAGAAGGTTGGTGCAGGGTCTGGAGAACAGACCTCATGAGGAACAGCTGAGGTTGCTGGGGCTGGTTAGTCTGGAGGAAAGGAGGCTGAGACCTTCTTGCTGTCTGCAACTACCTGAAAGGAGGGTGGAGAGAGGTGGGGTTGGTCTCTTTTCACAATTTGCAAATCACAGGACAGGAGGAAATGGGCACAANGAGCCACATCTCAAGGACTGGGTTCACTTCTGGGCACCTCAATACAAGAAAGCTACTGGGGGGCTGAAGCAGGTCCAGAGAAGGACAAGAAGGTTGGTGCAGGGTCTGGAGAACAGACCTCATGAGGAACAGCTGAGGTTGCTGGGGCTGGTTAGTCTGGAGGAAAGGAGGCTGAGACCTTCTTGCTGTCTGCAACTACCTGAAAGGAGGGTGGAGAGAGGTGGGGTTGGTCTCTTTTCACAATTTGCAAATCACAGGACAGGAGGAAATGGGCACAAGTAGCACCAGGGGAAGCTGAGGCTGACCCTGAGAAGAAACCTTTCTGGAATGAGTCCTCAGACCTTGGCACAGGCTGCCCAGGGAGGAAGTTGAACCATCATCCCTGGATGTTTTTCACTCTTGTGGAGATGTGGAGATTAGGGACAGGATGTAGCAGTGGGTTGGGACAGTTGGGTTAATGGTTGGACTTGATGATCTACAGGTCTTGTTTCATCTAAACAATTCTGGTCTTGTTTCATCTAAACAATTCTATGATTCTCTGATCTTCATATTCAAAATCTAATTAGCTTTTTCAGGTAGAAACAATTAAGTGCAAAATCGTTTCTTAATCTTTTATGTTGTGCTTTAGTTTTCTGATGTAGGAAGAAAGCACAGATGTTTAACACCTGTGGAAAACCTTTTGTCTTAGTAAATTTTGGGAGTTTTTTCCCAAAACCTTGGGTCACGTATCCAAAAGAGCCCTGCCTCGTTTCAAGCACTAGTTGTACGTGCTCACGGTTTTGTTTCTGGACTGGAAAGTCATGATGAGAGTATCTAAAATTTAGTGCATTTTGGCTAAGATCACCTGAACAGCTGAAAGCTGTTTCTTGGTGATGGGGAAACATGTGATTGGGCAGGTGGGTGGAATACATTCAGAGCAGAACACACATGCTGTTGTCTTTCATATGGCAAACACTGTCCTCTGTAGATATACCAAGGGGTCAGTGTTTTCCCACCAATACTATAATGGAAACTAGATGTTTTCACAGAATCACAGAATTATTGAGGCTGGAAAAGCCCTCTGAGCTCATCCAGCCCAGTCCAGAACCTAACATCACCCCATCAGCCAGACCAAGGCACTAAGGGCCACTGCCAGCCTGTCCTTCAACACCTCCAGGGATGGGGATTCTAACAGCTCCCTGGGCACTCCATTCTGATCACCTTTTTCATGAGGAAGGGCTTCCTAACATCCAAACTAACCCTCCTCTGGCAGCTTCTGGCCCTGCTCTCTCATCCTATCACTAGTTACTAGGAGAAGAGTCCTACCTAAACCCTACCTGACTACACCGTCCCTTATAGTTATAGAGAGATAAGATCCTCTCTGGGTCTCCTCCAGGCTAATCAACCCCAGCAACCTCAGCCTATTCTCATCAGACTTTCCCTCCAGTCCCTTCTCCAGCCTTGCTGCTCCTCTGCACTTGCTCCAGCTCCTCAATCTCTTTCTTGAAGTGAGGAGCCCAGCACTGCTCCCAGTACTTGAGGGGAGGCTTCCTCAGTGAGCAGGACAGGGGGAGAAAGACATCCCTAGTCCTGTTGGCCACATTATTGCTGGTACAAGCCAGGATGCCGTTGGCCTTTCCTGCTACCTGGGCAACCTGCTGGTTCCTGTTCAGCCGGTTGTCACCCAGTCCTGCTAGGTCCCTCTTATCCCAGCTGCTCTCCAGCAACTCATTCCCCAGTTTGTAGCTGTGGTGGGGGTCATTGTTGCCAAAGTGTAGGAGCCTGTTTGATGAAAACAGACTGAAAGACTACAGCATTTCATAGAAGGTAAGAAAATCTACCCCAAGAAGCAAAGTAACTTTCCATATTAATGGAGGCTCCCCAGACAACCTTGTTGGAGAAAAGTCTAGGTATTAATTTTATTTATTTAATGATTTTTTTTTTTTGCTGTATCCCCTGAAATCATTGCTATTAATTATACAACCCTGCCAGAATTTGATTTTAGACTGTTGAACAAGGTGAAAAATACGGTATCTTTATTAATGGATCTATTTAGCATGAATCTAGAAACTGTCAGCTTGGCTTTCAAGTCCAGAGAGCTACCATGACTTCTTAAACCCCTTAGAAACTCCTGGAACTCATATCAGCTACAGGCTTGCTGTCTTTAAGCCTTTTACTCAATGGTAATGTTTTAAACTCTTTGAGAAATCTAAAAGGGCAGCTGGTATTGCCAATCTTCTTGTTTATTTTGCGGCTATTAAATTCATTATATTCTAATGAATTAGTTTTCAAGCTGGAATTGTTCAGTAGCTCTTTTGTTGTTACTATCAGTGTAAATCAATCTGAAGACTCCAATGTCTCATTTACTTACTACCAGTGCAATGACTTCATGTATAGGTTGAGATAATCTAATGCTGGACAGACACACTTGCAACCTAGATTTTATTGAATCCAGAGTGTAAAAAGACCATAATATATAAATAGAGCTGGGACTATCGGTGTAATGCAGCTTCTGGTAATAATATTCTGACTCCCCTCTTCTTACATCCAAGGGGAAGAACCAAGTGATAAGGAAAATTCACCATGTAACACAAGTAATTATGTCTATTTCTCCAAAGATAATTGATCTGTAACAACAATATCGGAAGGCTACCATCTCTGCTTGTAAACACAGGCTGAGGTTATTGCAGAAAACGGTGAGGCCACCCATTGCTGTTGTCCATCATTTATTACTTGTCTAATAAATTCTTCAATTACATTTATTAAATAATATATGCGGGCTCAGTGCAGTGATAATTCTTTAAATTAATTATTAAATTCATGCAAAAGGTTTTATTGCAAGTACTACTAAAGGAAATTTCTGCCTTTAATCTAAAGTGATTATTCATTATGCGCAGTAAAGGCTCCATTTGCATATTATTAGTGAAATAACCTTTAGCCTTCCTGCTAACAATAAAGATGCATCTCAACGTTGCTCTGCATAAATGTTCTCGGTTAGCTTTCCAAAACTAAAGATGATAAACAATATGTAATAAAGTCTTTATTTATGGCTTCCAACCAGCTGTTTTTTGATATCTCAAATATACTCAACGACAAAATGTCCAGTAAATGTATCACAGCAAGTTGTTAAAAGGTGTTGCCTGCAGATGGTTAGTTGATGTGAAACAGTAAAAATGGAACTGATTAATGCCCTGGAGGTCTGAGTAGTAAATTCAACTCAAAAAGATTTTTTAAAAGCCCTCTCTTTGATGGTCTCCTGTGCACTGAGCTACTCTGTTCTTGCTGCTTCCTTTGCCTGCTACACAGCAGAGCCTCTGTGAATTAGTCCTATTCTTTGGCAGGGATCAGTTCCCCAGATGGCAGGGTTTCTTCTGTCTTGAGCGATTCTCAGCACTAACACAAAGGTTTTCCAATACCAGTATCATGTACAGGTCCTAAACTCTCCAGCAGAAGAGGGGGAACTTGCTAGGGAGGCAAGTCCCACAGACTTTGAATGAGAAACCAAAGAAGTCTCTCTTTCTGCCTTTCTTTTTCCCTCTCTTTGAGTTTCTTCACAGAAATTCTTATAGCAGAAATGATCCAGAAGAATGAATCCAGATTACCCAGATCAGTGCTGTGAAGACCACCAGCTCTGGACTGCAAAGACCTGTCTCATGGACATGTCCTCCTGCAGGACAGAACCATAGAATATATTGGGTTGGAAGGGACCTCTTAAGGTCACCTATTCCAGTGTCCCCATAATGAGTAGGAACACGGTATTGGCCTGGAGCTGAGTGGACAATCTGGTGCTAGCTGAGCCATAATTACCACTGATTTGCACTACTGCCCACAATCAGCGTTGAAATATCAAGCCCTAAATATCTTCTATGAGTATATATAGCCAAGAAACCACTGGATTCTCAAGGTCTTTGTCCATCAATCCATCATACCTGTAGCCTTGTAAGGCCTGTCTGCTGGGGTTTTCTGGGACTGAATCATTTTGCAGGGAAAAAAACTGTCTTGAACTCCCACAGTGTTCACTTTTCAGAGATGACAAGGAATCATAGAATCATTCCAGTTGGAAAAGACTTTTTAGATCATCAAGTCCAACTAAAAACCCCTCTATCAAGTTCACCACTAGACCAACTAAAAACTCAACTTTACCAAGTTCACCGCTAGACCAACTAAAAACCCTACTCTACCAAGTTCACCACTAGATGAACTAAGAACCCTACTGTACCAAGTTCACTGCTAGATCAAATAAACCCCCTACTCTATCAAGTTCACCACTAGACCAACTAAAAACCCTACTCTACCAAGTTCACTGCTAGACCATCTCTTTAAGCACCACATGTAAATGGTTTTTAAACGCTACTAGGGATGTCCTAGTGCCATGATCAATGCTTAGATTTCAGCCAGATGTGTAATCAGTGCAGGTAGCACCATTCAAGCAGGTGGTAAACAATGAAGAACAGTCAGGAATAGAGAGCACAATCTATCCTTGGCAGAAATGAAGTCATTGAGCACCCTTGACAACACCTGAAGAAGAATGTTCATTGTCAGTGACTGCACCTACAGCTTTCGGTAAATAGTCTGGCATTCACAATATTCACAATTTTTGAGGCATTATGTTTTCCTTTCCTGCAAGTCTGTAGTCTCATGCACAGTGAGGTTCTCAATGGATGTTCTCAACATATTTTTCTGCTTTAGCCCTCTGCTTTTTTGTTTTCCCTCAAAAAAAGTCTTCAGAAAGACAGAATTGAAGCAAAACATTAATTTGACTGCAGACTCTTTTTACCGACATGCCAGGAGAAAAGATTTTTGTTCTTCAGAGTATGTCCCTCACTTTTTCTTTTTCCATCTACCAGTACAGGTTCTTTCCCCTGCCAGGTGTTTAGAAGTAAAATTTCTGAAAAACATTAATCATAGAATCTTCCTGGCTGGAAAGGACCTCCAGGATCACTGATCCAGCCCTCATCCCAACATCTCCCCAACCCTAGACCATGGCCTCAAGTGCGCTAGCTACTCACCTTTTTAACACCTCCAGGGATGGGGACTCTACCACCTCCTTGGGCAGCCTGTTCCAGTGCCCAACAACGCTCAGGAAATAAATTCTTCCTCCTGTCCAACCTAAACCTCCCCTGATGCAACTTGAGGCCATTTCCCCTCATCCGATCGTTAGTAACATGGAAGAGACCAGCACCAGCTGCCAACTGATGCATCCCATCTGGAAGCACATTGCTTTAGATGTTTTTCTGTGTTTAGTAAATCCACACAAGGAAAGTACTTGTTGTTTCTCATAGGCAACTAAGAGGTCAGGTGGGGCTTTTCCCACCAAACATCAGTTGTATGAGCTTTGTTGTCTGCTTGTCCTATTTGATTTGTACAGAACATAACACAATGGATCCTAAGATGGGAAAAGCATGGTTCTTTTCTCGTTGCTGCAGCCAAGCTCTGTAGAGGAATGCCATCACTTTAGAGTGTCTGACACTACTGAAATTAACCAGGATGAGTGATGATCATCACAAAACACAAACAAAAAACCCCCCAAATTAAACAAATCTCAATTTGTATCTTCTTGTGTTTCAGTAAATCAGGGCAAATCAAAGAAATCATCGTGATGGTTATGAAACTGTTAATGCCCAGGAAACAAAACCAGCTTGTCCCACACTAGTATTTAGCTATGCATTAGCTAAAATGCAGCTTCCCTTCCCTTCTCATGAAGGAAGACCTGCTTTGCTCTTTAGCCATACTTTTGTCCCAGATTTGGAGGCTGAAGTAAGAAACAGTCTGACTGTGTTGTCATCTGATTCCAAATGAAAGGCATCTTCATTGACAAGTTGTTCACTAATTTGTACAAAAAAGCAGTGTATATCAAATCTCTGTAGACCCTGCTTTGAGATAAGAATGAATTCAGCATTTTAAGGAGCCAGGCTCCCTTCCCCCATCCTGCTTATATTCACATCTCTAACACAGAGACCTCTGGTTCACCTTTGAATCACTTATGTTCTCTTCACCGTAGCAATCAGCTCAGTCCTACATAAAGTGTAAAGTGCTGACATTTTCAAGCAGCCTAATGTTTCTCGCAGTCATCTAGCAGCCTTTCAAATGCAGAATCCTAGATGCCCTTGCTTTCCTTAATCAGCTAGCAGTGAAGAAGAAAAATGGAATAAAAAGACCTTATATATCCCCTTGTCCCTCATCCCCCCTCCCCTGTAATTTGTCCAGACTAATCCCCCTACATCCCTCCCAGTATACAGATGCGGTGAGATCTCTGAACACAAATACTGTAAACGTCAACATAACTCCACTGATCCACACTAAGGCAAATAAATTTAGTTCATTCAGCTTCTCATCATCTTACAGCTCCTTTAGGGCTAATCATCTGTGTTAACTTTCTCTGGAGCCTTTCTAATGTCTAAGTGCCTCCAACTATTTCGTAGCTGAAATACGTGTGGCAAGAGAACAAATTGCCCCATAGTGGATTTCTTTTCTACAACAGTGGTTTTAGTATTAAAGAGAAAAGAATCAGGTTTGAAGTGGTGTTGGTTTAAGACTTGGATGTTAGGTTATGTGGTTTGTCTCTAACAGCTTCATACAGCAATTTGTAGTCAATTTCTCTTTCTTGAAAACCCCCCCACGTTCACACATGAAGACAAACTTTTGTGTTCCTTCAGGAGCCAAAGTCATCCCTTCATTTTTAAGGGCAATGATCTGTTCCTTAGCATCTCAGTTTCTCGAGTTACTGATTTTTAATAGGTAACCAGGTTGTTTTTGCAGATCAGTAGTAAATACAGCCTGCAGTAGCAGGTCTTGAATGCTGATAAGAGGATACTCCTCAAAGCTTGACTTTGAGCCTGATTGAAGCCTTTTGGAGATGTTACACAAGGTGGGCACAGTTTTATTCAAGACTGTGGATTCAAATTCGAGTTCTTCCACAGATTTACTGTGTACTTCTGAGTAAGGACTTTCTATCTTTAAAATACTGCTGACCATATATATTTTTTTCTTTACCGTCTGCTTAACGTTCTCCAAGGGGCAGTGGTTGTTAGTGTGTGTTTACATTAGGCTGTGAATTGCACACTGCAGAAATCAGCAGAATTTATTTTCCTGCTTGCCGCCTCTCCACAGCTACTTTAGCTTTCTTTCCCTTGACCTGTCTTATTACTCTTTTTCATCCTAAGGAACTCAATCACCCTGTAGAGTTGAACTTTCTGAATCCTAGAAGTGGGTCCCAACCTAATCCTCATCCATTGCAACTCCATTCACTCCTTGGTGGCAAGTGCCACTTAGACCTTTCAGGATGATACACCACCACCAGTATTATATCTTTATGATAAAACCAGAACTTGTCACCTACCACTTATTCTTCCCTTATCATTTTTCCTCCTGGCTTCTAGGCTCAAAGGGGAATCTCTAACAGACAGTTATCTCGTCTGATTATAGACTTCTGCTCTAAATTCATTTCTAAGAAAGGTTCTCACTTTTCCCTCTGATTTTACATAGAAGCTAGGGAGAAGAACCTCCTACGCTGGTAACATCTTATGTATATCATCAGACTTCAAATATACCAATCAGAAAAACATGATTTTCTTCATTAGAAACCTGATAATTACTATTTGTTCTGAAAGCAGTGACCTTCCAAGATGTTTAAGGAAGGAAACCCCAAGGCTAAGCTAGGGCCAATGCTGAAGAGCTGCTTGCCTGAACTAAATGAGGACATATGTCTGCTTTGCATGTGAAAAGGGCTTCCCAGTTCTGTATAGAGCAAATGTCTGGGTGTATTATCACTTTCATCTCCAGTTCTTCTGGTTTTGGTTGAAGGAACACTTTCCCAGAAACCTCTCCATTCTGGGAATGCACAGGCACAGACTGGGAAGAGCCATATCCAGGTCAGCTGCTTTCAAAAGGACATAACCAGAGAGACGCACTGTTTACCCCAATTTTCCACCATTCCTCAGTTGCCCAAATTGTTTTCTGCTTCCCTTGCTCCACTTTTGAAGCAACTCTTATTCAATACTGATTTTGTGGCTTCTCCATATTGCAGTGGCTTCTTCCAGTTGATCACATAGTTGATATCTACTGGTCTTGATTAGTTTTTTTAGTTTCAAACAAAATTTCTATGTGGGGTACCAAAGGAATTGTGAAAAAAAGCTCAGTTTTTGAAATAACCATTTTCCTTTGGAAGGAAGTCATAATATTTCCAACCACCTCTCGCTATAAAGTCATGTTGCCAAGGCCAGTGAGAGCTAAGTCTCACTGAACCCAAGCATGGTTCTCACAGAATCATAGAATCATTCAGGTTGGAAAAAACCCTTGAGGTCATCAAGTTTAACCCTTAGTTCTACTCTGCCAAGGTCACTGCTAGACCAGATCTCTAAGCACCACATCTAAAAGACCTGTAAACACCCCCAGGAATGGTAACTCAACCCCCTCTCTCGGCAGCCTGTTCCAATCATAGAATCATAGAATCATTAGGGATAGAAAAGGATGCTTGATTACTGTTCAGTGAGAAAAATTTTTCCCAATGTCCAGCCAGTTGAGTCTATTCCTCTTGTTCTATAACTAATGCCTGTGAGAAGAGGTCAACACCTACCTCATTGTTTCTTTGCTCTAGAGGAAGATTTTAAAAAGTAGATCAAGGGTTTGGGTTTTCAGACAGCAACTAGCAAAGCTATCACCACTGGCAACATGTATGTATGCCTTTTGTATATCACCTAGCAATCATTCACATGTCTTCTGTTAGGGAAAGAAAGAGTGATAGAAATCATAAACCTGGGTAGTGTTGCTGGCACCCCAGAAGCCTGTGCTGCTATTCAGCGAGACCTGGTCAGGCTACAAAACTGGGCAGAGAGAAATTGAATGAGGTTCAACAAGGGAAGTGCAGAGTCTGGCATCTGGGCAAGAACAACCACAGGGACCAGAATAGGGTGGGGACTGACCTGTTGGAGAGCAGTGTAGGAGAAAGGGANGAGGAGGTTGAGGGGGGACCTCATTCATGTCTATAAAGATGTGAAGGGTGGGTGTCAGGAGGATGGAGCCAGGCTCTTCTCAAGGTCGTCTGGTGATAGGACAAGAGGCAATGGGTGCCAGCTGGAACAGAGGAGGGTCCCGGTAAATATCAGAAGAAACTTTTTCCCAGGGAGGGTACTGGAGCTTTGGAACAGGCTACCCAGGGTTCTTGTGGAGCCCCTTTCTCTGGAGATGTTCCAGACCCGCCTGGATGTGTTCCTGTGTGACTTGATCTAGGTGATCTTTCTGTGGCAGGGGGATTGGACTGGATGATCTTTTGAGGTCCCTTCTGATCCCTAGTGATGCTATGATTCTATGACTAGGAATATGAGCAGATATGGTATCAAACATTAGGCTCAGGCACAGTATGGCTGTCCACATTGTAAAGGGCATGCAATGGCAGAGGAAAGGTTTGTTCTTACTTCTTGCAGTGCAGCTCTACAGCTTTACCCTTTTCCTCCTGCAATATCCAGATGATTCAAGTGCTGCTATAGATGCTATTTCAGCTTTTTATAACTTGAGATACACAGATTACATCCCCAGCAACCTTGTATTGCTGAGCGTGTAAAAATAAAAGAGGTTTAAAAATGGTACTTTCCACTCATTAGGTTCAATCTGTTTCAGTGTAAGGGCTGAGTGGAGAAAGAAAGGCAACAATGATTGCACGGCACTGTAGAGGATTGCATTTTGCTAAGCCTTCCAGAAAAATAAACCTCAGAGAAACAAGAATGCTTTATGGAGGTATAAGACTCTTTTGTCACCAGTCAATGATATTTTGGCTAGCTTTGATTTCTTCACTGCCTGCCTCCATCTTCAGATGGATGCATCCGTCTCAGTAGTCTTGCTTTGTTTGGCCTCTTTGTGCATCGATTCAGCTAAATTAATAGTATAACCACCCGAAAGTCCAACTTTCTCTGAAATTTTAATTTGTTTTACTGTGAGAATCATGCCTCACGTTTGATGGATCTGTTGTAGGTTGATGGAAAGGAAAGAAAGGTGGAAACAAAAATATGTGGATTAAAATGCTTTGTAGGAACAGTTGAAGGATGAGGAAGGGCTAGAGACAAGCCAGGAATTATATTTGTTATGAGAAAATACTTCCAGTTGTATGCAACCAGCTGCTTTCTCTGGCATTTTTGTTTTGGACGTAGAATCATGGAATGTGTCGGGTGGGATGGGACCTCTGAAGGTCGTCTAGTCCAAACCCCCTACAACAAGCAGGGACATCACTCACTAAACCAGTACTTCAATTATTGGAAATTGTTCAGGCAGACTTTGCTTTCCAAGTGGGAGAAGTAAGGAGAGTGAAGCAGCCCATCCAACTTCTGAATCATTGCCAGAGCTGATGATGAGAATCTTATCGTTCACTTCCTCCATTAACTCAAAGGAGTCTACAGTGCTACACTCCTGGTTTTGGCACCTCTGCTTAGAGGCTAAGACAGCCTGAAATACATCCCAGATTATGTCCTCTTTCCCTTCTTCTTTCATTTGTACTTTAATGAATGTAGCTCGTGTGACTGTGAGTAGGATCACGAATGACTTAAACGTGCTGAAAAAGAGCTGTTGAGCATCTTTATCATCAGGAATTGTATTAGATAAAACATGACTAAGTACACCACCCTGTCCTCAGCTTCCAGGATGACTGGAAATTGATATGAAGGGTAAGAATATGCTTGGAGATGTGAGAAAAATAACACTGGCCCACATCAAATATCCTAGCCCATGCTTTTCAGGAGCAATTATCTGCCTGCCTGGGAGGAAAGTGGCTCCTGCACTGCTATCCCACAGCCAAAGATCTCATGTTCAGTCAACTTGACACAAAGCTGCATACTTCCAGTGATTAGGATATTAATATTTCACTGCTGAGAATATGTCTGAGCTGATAGGATTTATGCCACTTCGTAAGCCTTGGAAGTGGTCAGTAAACTGGGAGATTTTGCCAGTCCTTGTAGGAGCAGGACTAATGAAACAATAGGACAAGCTGTGCACTTAAGCTGGTCACGTATTTTCCAGAGAAGGAAAACACTGATTCAAGATCATGTTTTGGTCCTTGAGAAGGTCTTTGCTTCATTGGACATTTTCACTTGCAACAGGTGGGACTAAAGATGAATTATAAGCTCCAGGGAATAACTAAGTTCCTACCTCACAAACAACCTAGGGCTGTGAGATCCAGGTATAAAGAATAAGCCTTGGTGTAGAGCACAATTGTTCTCTACAACCAACAGGTCTAAATCTGTACTGTGTAATGGCCTGTAAGAGAGCAAAACCCACTCTAACATCACCAGACACAACACACTTGCTGTTGAGATGAATCAATATCAACTGAATTACCATCAGTAGTATTACCAACCATAACCTTTTTGATTTCTGGCATTTCTGTCAAGGGTTTATTCCATCAATTTAAAGCAAAAGCTAGCGGAAAGCCAGAGCAGTAGTTCAGTTTCCATTAAAGTTCACTTTGTCTTGTAGCACAGATGGAGTTTATATGGATAGCTAACATTGCTGCAAAATAGGAGAGATTATAATGAATAGGGCATTGAAAGATAGAAAATACCAGTTAGAGTAATTGCATTAAAATATTTTTATATGGAAATTATTTTTCAAGCAAATGTCTCCGGTTCGGAGAAGTAGAAAACAGCTCTAAATACATCCCGTTGTATGTCACAGAACAAAACAGTTTTAAAGTTTAAACCCCATTATTTTAGAAGAGCTATTTATTTCAAGTAGGTGGTAATTTTCTTCCCCTTCCCCAGCCCACAAATTTCAGTAGCTATTCACCTCTCACAATTTTCATCTAGCCTGTTCTTTAGAAACCAATTGCAACCTTTAAAGTAGTCATCTATTTCCAATGGAAATCTTCACATCCTGCTCTTTAAGCTGCTTTTTCAAACTCTTAATAAATTGCCGCAGGTTGTAGAGTTAGTAATGGCACTAAATAGTGGAGAGCTTTCATGAAACATTCTGAACCTCACTTCTCTTCTCTCCCTTTCTTTTGTCCACTGCCTCTTGCATTGTTTGCAGAATTTCAACACATGCTCCTTCAAGAAGAACAGATGCTTTTATTCTCCCACAACAGGGTTTGGGAAATTTGCCAGATAAACTGGGATAAGGAGCAACATGTAAACAGGGTCAGCTGGAGTAGAATTCGATCCTGAAAGAGCAATAAATGCTTAGCTCTCACAAAGTACTTCTCTTGGCAAAAGCGATCTCTCCAGGGAGAGAAAGAAGTTGTAAGGTGACTTTATGCTACTGACTCTACCTCCTGCTGCCGCTTTACAGTGTCTGCAATGAACTGGAAATCTTGGAAAGCTAGGTGGGATATCAAAACACTGTGCTCTGTAGGCACAGCTTCATAGAAGTACTGGAGATGAGAGGTGGCCTCAAAGAATGGGAGATCAATGTCTGTAAACTCTCAAGTCTGCTCAACTACTTGGACAAGACTGGAGCAGGTGGCTAAGAAAATGTGTTGGATTAAGGCAGCTCAGGGCACGACTAGCTTCCCTGCTAGAGAGCCCTCAGCACAGAGAAATAAGGAAGAAGTCCTCCGGTTGCATTTGACTGCAGGTTTCTGCAACTGTAGGGTTCATAAGACAGCAGACGATGGACACTGAGGACTGCAGTATCATATGAGGGGAATTTATACTAGGATGACAGTATCCTGGATCATAAGGACATAGAAACACCAGAAAGGAAGCATTTGTTCTGAAAGTAGTATTGTGGTCATGTAGATACTCAAGTGCTTATAGTTGCCTAACATCACAAAGAAGGAAAAGGAAATCCTGAGCTTCTCACCAGGGAAATTATCAAATACAGTGGGAAAGAAAGTCTCTTGAAACTATTAGTGAAAGTAGATTTCCTGAATTTTGTTTCAGAAATTTTGTCAATGTTATCCAAAATCATTCAGAAAAAATACTATCATGGTCTGTTAGGAAACACCTAAACCTGCTCCTCTCTGTGAGACCTAATAAATTCAGTCTATTCAATTTATCGAGAAGTAGGTCAAGAGGTCAGTTGAACACAGTCTACAAATATCTATGCTGGGAAGTGGTTTTAGGAAACACAGTCTTTTGTTTGATAGACCTAAGCTGAATGAAACCAGGTAGGTTGAAACAAAACTATTGTGAACTCACATCAGGAATGTGGAATACACTTTCTTCTCTGTGCAGCTAATTAACTGCTGAAGCAGTTTAACTTGGTATATGGAAGACTCTCTGTCACTTGAAAATGAACTAAACTCTTATTCAAACTCAATTAAGTCCTTGGTGTGCACATAGCTAGCAAGATTTTCTAGTCTGGTGTTATGCACATCAGATTGGATGTCTATGATGGCCTCTTCTAAACTATAATTCTTTATTAATCATTTATGTATCAGAGAGATACTTCTTTAGAAAGGGCAGGACTTATTCTGAAGGCTGCAATTAAGAACATTGCATTATCACCTGTTTAATTCTATTGGAACATAAATGAGCTATAAAATTTAAAAGGCTTGAAGGAATGAAACACTCCACGCTTCTTGGGGCTTGTTATGTCTGCCCTTAATAGCCAACGTTCAGGGATTCATCTTCCCAGTTTTTAGCCTTCGTGAGCCACCTAACTTTACAGGACTTCAGGAACAATAGCATGGAAAATCACGCTTCCCTTCCTTTGCTATGCTTTGGGATAGCAAACACATCACTTCTGATTGGGGGGAACAAAAGGAGAGCTGGAAAGCAAGGTAAGACAATTATGGACACCACTGCCATCTTCCATGCCAACTTGTCCACAAGGCTGCTAGGTAAAATTCATTGATAAAATCTCATGTGACTTTAGGAAAGGTTTAAAAAAATAAAATGCATACTGTTGCCAGATCATTTGAGGCACAAGGAAAGAAGACACGTTTGATATGTGAGCTCAACATCCCTGCTGTAATGGTAAAGAGCTGAGGGTTACACACCAGAGTTCACTGGTGATGGAGATGCTTATCCTCAATCAGAATCCTGCAGAGCAAAACTAGGCACTGAGATCAGCAGAATTAAGTCGATGCAAGGACTTGTACATCTGAAACCTATAACTTATAAACCTGTTCTTGCTGAAGGAGTGACACCATCAACAGCTTAGGAAGTGTGCTGTTGTTCAAGCAATACTGGACGAAGGCATCTAAGATGTTGCTGGTTTCTTGTTTCCTGCTCCAAGGAAGACACGCTTTGGTATCATAGCATCATAGAATCATTAGGGATAGGAAGGGACCTTGAAAGATCATTTATTCCAATCCCCCTGCCACAGCAGGATGACCTAGACCAAGTCCCACAAGAACATATCCAGGAGGGTCTGGAGCATCTCCAGAGAAGGATGCTCCACAACCCCCCTGGGCAGCCTGTTCCAGTGCTCCATTACCCTCACTGGAAAGAAGTTCCTTCTGATATTGATATGGAACCTCCTCTGTTCCTGCTTGCACCCAGTGCCCCTTGTCCTGTAGCCAGATGACCTTGAGAAGAGCCTGGCTCCATCCTCCTGACACCCACCCCTCACACCCTCACGTATTGATAGGCATTCATGAGGCCAATGCAGCACAAATTCTATGCTAACTTTAGAACGTTATGTTTGTTTTTAATGCGTGATGAATGGTATCTAACTAGTCTGTAGGTATTTCTGTTACTCTCATGCATCTCTCTGCAAATACTCCCCCCAGTGTTGCCCCAAGAAAAGTGGAGTGTAGCAAATGCATGAGGATCTTGTAAATACTTCTTGTAATAGCAGAAGTCTCCCTGTAGGTTCTTTGGTCCTATCAAAAAAAAACAGTGAATTGAAATGAAATATTGTTGTTTAACAAAACAAAGGAGCCACTGGTGCTAGAAAACTTGGGTTTGTGGTCATGGTGGCATTGGATTGATGGTTGGAGTTGATCTTGGAGGTCTCTTCCAACATTAACAATTCAGTGATTTTATACAGAAAATTTTTAAAATATTTTAAGAATTTAAGGATTTTAAGAATTTAAGGATTTTTAAAATATTGTAAGATTTAAAAAAATAAGTCTTTAATATCAAAATTAAAGCAATATTTTTAAATCAATCTTCACGGTCCAAGGAAAAATGGATGAGAAGCAGAGAAATTAAGAAAATATTTATGAAACTAAGGATGATAAGTTCAATGCTTTTTGCTTCAGAAAATGACATACCCTATTAAAGTTTGTCTTTCATAAAGAAAATGCTTAAGAAGGACCTCTCCTCCACACCACGGTGGAAACAATCTGGTGCCTCCAGACTCATGGACTATATAATTTTTACGATAATGATTTCTCCACCGCTAAGAAGTGGACTTGCAAGGCTTTCACATCTGCTACTGCTCAGAAGAAGAGAAGCAATATATCAGTTATCTCCCCATCAGCTATGCTCTGACTTCCCAGAAGGATATATTGTTAGTTCAGACTCTGGTGCATACTTTTCTGGAGGCTTTATCTTCCAGCCTTATCCTATTTACTGAAAACCATGCCTTGTGTGTAACACAAGGAAAATTCCAGTACTTTATATAGATTCTTTGATAGTTTTGGCAGGAAACTGATGATCCTTTTACATGCTTAAACTGAGAATATGCACAGCGTGACCTCCTATAAAATCAGTTTTCATCAAGCAACTGGACTCTGAAGATAAAGTTACTGGCTCAGGCTCAGCATCCTTCTTTGCTCTCTATCCATCCCTCCCCAGCCTTCTCTTTTTTACTACTAGTTTGTTCTACGTGCTCTTCTACATGATTGTCTCTATTTCTGCAGTACTGTAAGTCATATAAGGGTCAGATTCCCTAGTGTTTGCTGGTGAAATCCTCTGGAGGTCAGTGGGATGACACCAGATTTTTACCAGTTTAACTGGTAATGCTCTTTTTCAAGGTCAGCATAAGCCCATGTCAGAATTGTTCTTGCTTCTTTCACCAACTCACTTACAATCCATGTGGCATGTGTCCTATATGAAGGTAGCTCCCAAGTGAGCTGTGCTTTCACAACAGTAGATGGAGAAAAATGTCTTTCAAGTCCAGTAATACACTAGAAAATGTCTCTGTCTTCCAAGGATTTGCGATCATCTGAGAAAGTGCATAGGCTGAGCTATTAGCTCAGATTGGAAATAAAGAATTTATTTAGAAGAATTTTCATTCAATTTATTATTTTAGCTAGACATTTGCAGTTATTGATTAATTTTACCATGAATTAAAAGGCTAGAAAATAAGGAAAAGGATAAATTACTCCAGGGCACAGTAGTAACTTCACATCTGGGCAAGAACAACCCCAGGGACCAGGATAGGCTGAGGACTGACCTGTTGGAGAGCAGTGGAGGAGAAAAGGACCTGGGGGTCCTAGTGGACAGCAGGATGACTGTGAGCCAGCAATGTGCTCTTGTGGCCAAGAGGGCCAACAGCATCCTGGGGGGATCAGAAGAGGGGTGGTTAGCAAATCGAGAGAGGTTCTTCTCCCCCTCTACTCTGCACTAATGAGACTGCATCTGGAGTATTGTGTACAGTTCTGGGCCCCTCAGTTTGAAAAGGACGCATTGCTGGTGAAGAGTGTCCAGCTCAGAGAAACAAAGATGATGAAGGAAGTAGAGCACCTCCCTGAGGCTGAGGGAGCTGGGTCTCTTGAGCTTGGAGAAGAGGATGCTGAGGGGGGACTTCATTCATGTCTACAAATATGTGAAGAGTGGGTGTCAGGAGGATGGAGCCAGGCTCTTCTCAAGGTCCTCTGGTGATAGGACAAGGGGCAATGAGTGCAAGCTGGAACAGAGGAGGTTCCATATCAATATCAGAAGCAACTTCTTCCCAGGGGGGGGTGACGGAGCATTGGAACTGGCTGCCCAGGGGGATTGTGTAGTCTCCTTCTCTAGAGATGTTCCAAACCCACCTGTGTGACTTGTTTTAGGTGATCCTGCTGTGGCTGGGGGATTAGACTAGATGATTTTTTGATTCCTAATGTTTCTATGATGAACACTTTTTTTTTTCTCTTAAATCTTAGACTGCTCTGTCAGCGTAAAACTTTTGCTTAAAATTCAGTCCCTCGCTAAGCATTTCATGAGTACTTATGCATTCTACTTAGCAGCATGTCTTGATTTTGTGTGTTCTGTACAATTCTAACTACTTATTTTTAGCATTTCTTCCAGTGATGGCATCCATTGCATCTCAATTTCTGGCAGAAATTGACAGAGAACTTTAATAAAGCTCTTTTTTTTTTTCGAGCTACCATTGCCAGTCCAAACCATTGATTCTGCATGTGGTGGTGCAACACAAGAACTTTGAAACAATACAGAAAAGGTAATATTGCAAAAGCACAGTGACTTTTAAATTGGAGCATAAGTTTTCTTGTCAAAAACAGCAGTGCTCTTCCCCCTACAGAAGAAGTAGATATAAGTTTGTCTTTATTTGCAGTCCTGTTGTCAGATTTTCAAGGATCTGTGAACTGACTAGAAAACTTTGAAAACTCTGGAAGATTTTCAGTTCAGATTTCTGAAAAATGCTGACTTCTTGGTCACCCTATGGGCTGACGATGGGTTAATGACAGGGAGGTGATGTAGGAACACCAAGGAACTTGTTTGCACAGGTTGGTCTGTAGAGTCCAACCCTGATGTGTGATACTCGCAGAGTATCAGAGCATTTATGAAGCTACCGTGGAAGAACCTGTACTTAATGCCCATCAACCAGTCATAAACCCGATGCAATTCAGTAGTTCAGCTAGTTTTGTCACTATCTGAAATCACCTCAGTCATGTCAACAAACTGTGGGTCATCTGAGTCTGATAATACATTTCAACCCATTCCTTTGGATATATATGACTTTCCATGCTCAGATAAGAGACTGGATTTGGTGGAACTGGTATCAACCACACACTATATTGGAGTTTTTAGATGATATCTGAGGAAAACCATGCAGCTACCTGATGATATATCACTTCTTCCATTTGTACTGGGAATAGAAGGGGGATCTTTTTCATGTACAGATGCTACTCATCACTGTAGAACAAAAGTTATCGTCGTGATTAACCTAATTGCTGCTCTCATCTAAAAGGCCAGAGGGACAAAATTGCTGCTGGTTGTTTTCCTTACCCTTTATGCACAAGAAATGAAAGTTTATTATTCCTTTCTGAGGCATATTTGGCCACAGGGATTAGGTAAGGACTCTGTTCCCAAAGAAAATGAAGGTCATCTCCATATATTTAAAGAAAAAAAGAAAAGACATCTTTAAGAAAATATATTGATGCAAGACTCGACTGCACTGGTAAGACCCCACCTAGAGTACTGTGTCCAGTTCTGGAGCCCTTATTACAAGCAAAAATGTGGATGTACTGGAGCGAGTCCAGTGGGCCATGAGGATGATCAAAGGGCTGGAGCACCTCTCCTATGACACCAGACTGAGAGAGTTGGGGCTGTTCAGTCTGGAGAAGAGGTTGCTCCCAGGTGAACTTATTGTGGTCTTTCAGTATCTGAAGGGGGTTGGGGAGGGGCTTTTTAGCATCTCAGGTAGCGAGAGGACTGGGGAGAATGGAGCAAAGCTGAAGATGGGTAGGTTTAGGCTTGATGTGAGGAGGAAGTTCTTCACCATGAGAGTGGTGAAAGCCTGGACTGGGTTGCCCAAGGATGTGGTTGGGGCCCCTTCCCTGCAAGTGTTTAAGGCCAGGCTGGATGAGGCTCTGGCCAGCCTGCTCTAGGGTGGGGTGTCCCTGCCCATGGCAGAGGAGTTGGAACTGGATGATCCTGCGGTCCCTTCCAAACCTGACTAATTCTGTAATCCTATAATTTTTTACCAGTGAGGGTGATGGGGCACTGGAGGGGGCTGACTGGGGGTTGGTGGAGTCTCCTTCTCTGGAGACGTTTGAAACCCGCCTGGACTTGGTCTTTGTGATCCTGCTGTAGCAGGGGGATTGGACTGGATGCTCTTTCAAGGTCACTTCCAATCCATAATGTTCTGTGTTTCTGTGATTCTGTGACTCACTGGGTTGTGGAATTGCAGTTGACTACTACAGACAAAGCTAGACAGGCAGAGAAGTATCACATTCTGTCATCATTCCCATATGATACAGCCTGCAGTTTCACTTAACCCATTTTATAGCTGAATCATCTCGACTTCAGTTTTCCCTTTAGTTTTCCATGCAGCAAGACCACTCTGTTGCAGACAAGTCTCCTGTTAGCCATAGATTCCTTCCAGTCCCCACAGTTTCTGAAGAAGTAAGGTGCATGAGCAATGACTACTGCCCTGGAAGCACCCCATGGGCTCTGGTGAATATGTTCAACAGATAAAGAGTTTAACTCTAGTGACCCTCCTACAAATGATTCCACGTTTGAACAGCTCCTTCACTAGTTGTTAGAACCAAAGGATGGTGAAAATGATCATTGATCTTTTCTGCCGGAAGCTGGAATACTGCAAGTGACCAAAGGTGTCTGATGCACAGCTGATCCCAGGTGGACTTGGTGTCAACCTTGAGCATCATGGACGTTAATTACATCGTTATGACTGCTGCATGTGCAGTAAAGGTGGGAACTGAGAAACCAGCATCCTTGTACAATCAAACAGTTAGATGAAGAAGGTGTGAACCCTGCTTATGAAGAAAACGTCTGACAGCAAACACCTGGGTACTTTTTCAGGCATAAAGTAGTCTTAAGGGATGGAAAAAAGCATCATTTCTGCCCTTACTTCTTTTTTTGTTAAGGAAAAATTATTTGCTTAATAACTCTTTGGTGATATTAGCTGATATTTGTTTTTCCTCCAAATCTGATTACTAATAAAGACAATTTTCAGTATTGCAAAGAAAGGCATGAATGAAGGATGAAGGTCCCAAAAGAAAGCGAGTTGTATTTGTGCATCTGATTCCCCTAAGGCCTTTGTAAATCATAAACAGAAAAAAATTAGAAAGAACTCGTGTGGGCTGCAGATGAAAAATAAAACTGCTCCAACAGATCCACGCATTTGTGCATGAAATCCAGTTTATTTATTCAGCCAGTGGTTTGTGAGGATTGGTGAAGAGGAAGGCATTCTTTAATGGGAAATCACAATGTTGGCATTTAATGTGTACAAAGCGTATCCAGAAATCTGCATCTCTGGAGATTTAAAATACATGGAGTGGTCTATGTGGTAAAACTGTGGGATTAAATCATCTAATCTGGCATTTTGCAAATTGAAAGCCGGAAAATGCCACCCAATTATGCCTAGATTAAGACAAATAACGTGTGCTTGACCGAAGCATTTGCAGCAAAGCGTTTGTTCTTGATTTGTAATCATTCAGCACAAACACATCTGACTGAATATTGCCATTTGCAAAGCTTAACGTCTACATCTCAGCTAGTCAGTCACACCATTCTCCCTCGAAAGTTATGGCTGAGAGGAGGTCTTTATGGGGAGAAGTGTGTCTCGTCTTAGAGTAAACATTCAAAACAGGCTGAAGAAATGATATCTATTTCCTAACAGTGCTTATTTCAAGCCCAAAGGAGCCCTTCTAACAAGCCAAGCTCTGATGTGGGTGTGGTGGATATAGAAACCTATTGTGGAACGAAGCACCATTTAAAAATAAAACATGCAAGGACAAGACCATTCATTATTTGAGCTAATCCTGTGGAGCAGAGAGAGAAAGAGAGACAACATTGCTGATATTTGCTTACTCACTTATGAAGCTCTTTTCTGATTTGGGCACTTAAGTCAATGTGGTTATGAAAGCCCTATAATGGCATTACAAATAAAGGCTACACTAGAGATGGAAGCTTTCTGGAAATTCCTGTATCTACAGCCTGAGATACTATTTCATCTGGAACAGTGAACTAATAATATTCCTACTCGCACGCATGAGCTGGAGTTTACCTATGAGGTAACTACCACATAAAAATTACTAGAGTAATTTACACAGATCACTAATCCCTCTCACATACTAATCTTTCCCTCTGAAACTATAAATTAGAAACGTGGTTAAATTCCTGTATTTTCATTAAAATGAGGGTGCATGGGGAGGGGTTTCAACGCATAAGAAAGCTTTTCAACTCACCTATTGAAGGACCAGGTGTGCAGCCTGCAAATTTCCCCTAGAAATATTGCTAAAAGCGGGTGTGAAGAATTAGACCGTGGCTCTGGCTTTAGAAGTTCCTTTAAAAACATATATATAGAAAGGAGGAGACAAGCAAGCTTTATTTCCCACACATGATTCGATAGTTAAAATTCACATTTAATTTACAGCACAATAATATGTTATACACACACACAGACACAGCCTGTCACTTTACACATGTGTTTTGTGAGGTTACAATGGCAATAAAAAAACCCAACCCACAGCCTTCCTGAAAAAGGGAGCAGCGCTCCTTGCAAAGTTTCCTCTCACTGAGCTCCGCGGTCATGAAGAATGGTGCTTGGATTAAGTCTCATTGGTGGTTAATTTCAAATCTAGGAGTTGATTAACTTTGACTCATAGCATAAAAGGCCACGACCAATTATTATTCTGAAAAAAAAATCCTGCTGTTTTAGCCAAAGACTGTACCGAGCGATCCTGTACTTGATGTGCTTGTGATAAACGTTCACATGACAAGGTTATTTGGTGTACAGCTGCTGGAGGGGTTGTCATAGCAACCTGCACACGATGCTCATAAATCTGATGTGTAGTTATCCTTGCTGTGTATGCAAAAAAACCACAAAGCCGGCTCAAGCCGTTTAATTTACAGCATTGACTGTCTCAGAAAAAAAAAAAAAGAAGAAGAATTCTAAGGTAATAGACTTCTCTGGATTATATTCCTTCACAAGGAGAGTACTCCAAGAGCTGAGACAACCTCTTCAAAGCCAAAAACACTTTTAAGATAATCATTATGGTAGGAAGTGCAGGTCATCATTAATACAGAGAAAGCAAAAAGAAAAAGAGCTCTCTTGAAAATCTCTGCTCAAGTATATTGATTGTTTTCTATTGCTCACAAACGACTGAATGTAAGGGGAAAAAACAAAACCCAAGCAGCCTCTCTTTTATTTTGCTTTTTTTTTCTAGAAATGATGAGAAGAAACCTTGAATTGCTTGTCAAACAGGACACGACAAAATACCCCCCTTTCCGTAAAAAGTCACCAGGAAGAGAAGAATATATCTTCCTCTACCATCTTCTCTCAGATTAAAATACAGGATAAAAACAAAGAGAAAGTTTTAAACACCAGCCACTTCTGATGGGCACAAAACAGTTGGTCTGCAGGTGAACACTGGAAGGTTGCCTGGATAGGTGGTGGAGTCCCCATTCCAGCAGACATTCAAGGTCAGGCTGCATGGGGCTCTGAGCAATCTGTTCTAGATAGAGATGTCCCCAGATTTTGTAGAGGCATTGAACTAGGTGACCTTTGGTGACAGGTTAGTCCCTTCCAACCCTATGATTCTATGATAAAGACAGTAGATGAAGAAGCAGGAGATCAAGGTTTTCATGAACCAAATAATCCAAACCTTTCGTTTGTCCAAGTTTCTTACATTACATGCCTCAGTCTCCCTACCTGTGCAAGTAGCTATGGCTTGTTTACATTCTTGGGAATAACTTACCATCTGATTTAGCAAACAGAAACAGAGTAAAGTTAGAATTAAACCTCTTAAAGGGAGTAAATAAGGAGCTCTGGACTGGCACCCAGCTCTGGGAAGACTCTTAGTGGACACCCTCTTCTTCTAGTGCCCCTGTAACTTGTACAGTCTTCACGCACATGAAATGCAAGGGTACCAGGTGAAAGAGCAGCAAGTTTGTCTCGTATCTGCACATAACACTGCTGGAAACCACATACATATGCAATGGGGTGTGATGAGTGCCAAATGCCTCCAAAACATTTGGGGCTCTCCTCTAGAGGATGCAGATATTTATTATTACTTCCAGGTGCATAAATATTAATGAGTCAAGGTTCCTGGGCATAACCAACCAAGGAGTTGGTGCAGAACAAGAGGCCATACTGTTCAGGATCCAACAGTAATGCATTTTGCAAGTAGCTGCTTCAATAAAGAGTGAAGATTCTTCTAAATATGCAAAGTATTTCTCCATATATGAGACTGTGTGATATTACAGATCACTTATCTCCTAGGAGTGACAGCAGCTGTTTTAATCTAGGACTGCTGTTGTATGATTTTTTTATAGAAATAAGCACCTAGATAGATAGATAAACTTAAAAGTAGGGTCTAGGAAAAAAAGTCACATCCCTACTGTCAAGAAACAGGGTGTTCTGGCATAGACACTTGTGGAAAGTGATTAATCCCAGCCTCAGAGGAGTGATCAGTGCATCCAGATTATCACTGCAAAAGCATATCTCTATATGTTAGCCTGTAGGGATTCTGAGAGGGCTACCTTCAATCTAGATATCAAAGGATCTGAAGGGGAGTAATCTGAACTAATCAGAAAACGAAAATCCTTTATTTGAAGCCTCAGTGACATCTGTGTCTCTCCTATTCCTTCCTCCAGGTAGTTGCTTTCTCAAGGATTCCTTCTTCCAAAAAACCTATCATTTTCTAACATTACCCTTTAAAATGCCAGGTGCTGGTGTTTTTAGTGTGTGGTGTTCCCAAAGGGACTGTCAACTTACACAGAGAAGCCTGCTATATTGCCACTACCAACAACTTCTAGAATGTGTGTGTGGTCTCACACTATGTAATAAAATGAGTTCCCAGGAGTGCAATCCAGCTTTGCTTAATTTCATGCATGGACCACATGAGTGGCAGAACCAGAGCTGGTCATCCTGGGCTCCCATTGTAGTCAAAAGAGGGAGGAAGGATGGGTGGGTGGAAAATAACACTTTTGATGCACAATTCCTGTGTCTGATTTTAGACCTCTTTCGTGATTAAATGAATCACACTCTGAAAGATTTGCATAGGGAGTCCAGAGTGACTAACGCAGAAGTAAACACCTACGTGACTGACACAGTCAAAAAGACAATGGTTTCAATTCACATCAAGCTGTAGGAACCTCACAACATCTCATCATTGAGACGCCCTTGTAGCCTAATGACATAGCAATCAAGATATTGCTCACTTCCAGATAGATCACAGAAACATCAGGGATCAGAAAGATGATCTAGTCCAATCCCCCTGCCACAACAGGACAC
>VZRI01013228.1:99621-116725 GCA_013397515.1 Upupa epops
ACTTCCAGATAGATCACAGAAACATCAGGGATCAGAAAGATGATCTAGTCCAACCCCCCTGCCACAACAGGACACAGCGACCAGGTCCAGGGGGGTTTAAAAAGTCTTCAGAAGAGGAGACTCCACAAAACCCCCCCAGGCAGCCCCCTGCAATGCCCCATCACCCTCCCTGGGAAGAAGTTATGCAGAACACAGGGTCAGACTACAGTGGTTGAGCTCTTGGGTTCTATTATCTTCTGAAAAGCTGAAAAGACGGAGTTTCTTGTGTAGAAAATGGGTTGCTACAATTTCTGAAGGGTTTTTGCTGAAGCAAGTAGAGGCTGTCTTGCTATTCCCTCTTTTGCTTCCTCTTGAGGAAGCACGCTTGGTTTGTGGCAGTGGGGACTCTTGAAGCAGGGATGCATGGAATAAAAAGGAGAAAGAGCCCAGTTGTGGGAATTTGTTTTGAAAACAGATCTGCTGGAGAACTACCAGGCAGCTGAAAGGAGGTGTTCCAAGCCAGTGATGCCACTTCATGTCACGAGGGCTAGGCATGGAGCTGCTCTGGTGAGGCGCTGCTCTGGTGAGGCATTGCTCTCCATGCTCAGTGCAGAGGTCTCATGCTTTAAAACTCAATGACCAAGGATGCAGGCTCCTGAATTGCAAATCTCTCTGCTTGATCTGCAGAAATGAAGCGTGAGAATCAAGGTTCTCCAAGCTTCTGCTTGAAGACTTGTAAATACCAATTATTTAGAGTTCAATCTGTTTTTGCAATTACATAATAATTTTGATTTATTTTCTTTTTTCTATTTATACATTAAAGTTTTGACTTTTTGGGGTTGGTTTGCTGGATTTGTTTTATATTATGTATTCAAGTTTATTACCTCAGTTTACAATTATTCTCAATAATTCTGGAATAAAGCAAGCTAAAGGAAAAACCCACTTACTTCCCTTTACTGAAATGTTAGGGGAACTAAGAAAATGCTTGGAGACAACCAGCTGCTCACACGATTTCCTTAAATTATCTGAAAAAAATACAATCAGCAGCCTCTCTCATTTTTTAATGAGCCACTGATGTATGCAGTAGATAAAACCTACCAGTCACTAGGGTCTTGGTGAAAAGATGACACTGATGTTAGAGATAAAACTGGGAGAAATCTCAATTTTGGGTAAGTACCTGTGTTTGCAATGATCAGATATTTCATGTAATATTTTCAGTGAGCAGGACAGTTGTATCTTGGTTGATACGCTGGTGGCTCCCAAGTCAAAGGAACTGCAATTCCTTTCAGTAGGAACTCTTTTTTTTTTCGCTTTGACCTCTTTCTGTTCGGGTATAGTCCCTCTAATTTGAAAAGCCTTCAACTACATGTTCTGCAAACTCAACACCAGCTACAGGCACACGGATGGATTAACCTCCCCCAAATCAAGTTGTCTTAAAAAAGCTGCAAACAGATGTCCCAGTCTCCCAAAGAACCTTGGCTCTGTCCCAGAAATGAAAGATTTACCCCCTATATGAATCTGGGGCACTTTTCCCATGCATTTTTCTGCCTGACTTTCAATACCCCTTCTGTTTCTCACGCTCCCGGACACGCAGACACAGGTTTGTGCCCAGCTGCCACCGTGCAACACGCTGCAGGTTTATGCCTCAAGCTCTGCTCATGCATCCACAGCCTCAGGGATTGCTTTGACTGTGACTGAATACACCTTTCCCTGGGTTGGATTAAACAATTGGAAGCACACACACACAAAGGCAATGGAAAAATACAGAGAAATATTGGTTTTGTCTAGCGATTCATTGAGTTGTGATGTGAAGGGAGGAGGAAAGAGGCATCACACAAAGTGCCGTGGGCTCACCAGCGATGACAAATATGAAAGCCTTCTAAACCATTCCACTGCTGTTAGAACAACTCTTATTGCTAGTGTCCTGTTGAACAGTAGTGTCACAGTGTGAGGAACCCAAGTATCGTACCATGTGGTTTTTGGGCTTTGATGTTAATCGTTCATATACTAACCAGGTCCTGTTTGTGAGTTAGTGATCATTAGTTAAGTGGAAAAGTTTATGAGAATAACAGGGAAACTCATGAAATGGAAAACTAAGAAAAACAAACCTGAAAATCTATTGACTGAGCTATTCAGTGCATGTGTTACTTCAGGAAAACAAAGGGTTTGTGGCCATAAATAATACTGAAGCAAAACAAGAGAGCTTTGTAGAGGGGTAGATCATGAAACAACAGTTGTCTTCACCCCAAGTAGTTTATTGCATCACCAAGATCCAGGACAATGCTCCATGTGCCTTTGCTCCTAGTGAATCTTCTTTCCGTGAGGCGTGAGTCTTTATAACAGATGCTTCCCATGAGGAAACAGCTTCTTATGGGAGATGAGGGAGAAAGCAAGAGTTAAGCTCGTGCTAAATCTAGTCTTTGCACTGGGAACTGCACAGGATCACATTGCTTAGCACAGTGGGGGAACAGGATCACCATAAAAACCCTCAACCAAAATGCTGTCAAAGTGACAGTCAGACAAGACAGACATGAGTCTGACTGCCACCTTCACAGCAAGGACACTTGTTCTTAAAGGAGCTTAATTCTCTTTAAATATGTATTTTTTTATTATTGAATGATGCCTTGGGAAAGGATAAATAGTCCACAAGGAAAAAGGTTTATAATTTGTTGTTAAAATTCCTTAATCCACCTCCTCTGCTGGGTTTCCTAAGTTATTGCTGCCTCTGAAGTACTCAGATCCATACAGGTTACACAAGACCCAGCCCTGATGAGTGATACTCAGGAAGTTTGGGCAATGAACAGGAAAGTACAACATCCAGCTCAGCCTGATTTCTAAACACTCAGAGACACTTCCTGGGTCAACAGCATCAAAAATAAAGATCAGCCATTCACCCACCTGTCCCAAGGCCACTGCTGAATAATCATAGAATCATAGAATCATTAAGGATTGGAAGGGACCTCGAAAAATCATCCAGGCCAATGTCCCTGTCACAGAGGGATCACTTAGACCAAACCACACAGGAACACATCCAGGCAGGTCTGGAATGGCTCCAGAGAAGGGGACTCCACAAATCCCCTGGGCAGCCTGTTCCAATGCTCCGGTACCCTCCCTGGGAAGAAGTTTCTTCTGCTACTGATGTGGAACCTCCTCTGTTCCAGCTTGCACTCATTGCCCCTTGTCCTATCACCAGATGACCTTGAGAAGAGCTCAGTGATGAAGTCGCTAGGCTCCAGATCTCTATGACTGCTAAACACATCCAAAGATAACAATTCAACTCCTTCCCTGGGCAGCCTCTTCCAAGACCTGATGACCCTTTCCATGGACAAGTTTTTTTGGTGTTTTTTAATGTCTAACCTTAGTGGATTAATCTCACCTAACATCACTTCTCAGTGAATGTGTCTCTCTAAACAGAAAGATTAAATTTACTTCCAATAAATTATTCACCCTGGGTTGGTTATTACCATTCTACTGAATGCAAGTCGGAAAAGTTTGAATCACATTCCTTAATGGAAGGAAATGAGTAATTGAAAATGTATGAAGGGTATCAGGGGAAATTTCATAGGGGTAAGAATTACATCCTGGTATGCAATTTTTCTTTACAGGCATAAGGCCGGGTAATATTTCATGGTCCATCTTCAAGCCGGGTTAGATAAAGCAGTAGGAAATGCAATGAAAGGAATAATTTGACTAACCTGTGGATTACTGGCCTTGAATAACTTTGTGAAGCATCTATAATTTTGACAGTGAGGTCAGTTATGCCTCTTTCAAGCACATTTCAGCAAGAATCACAAAATGATTGATGCTGGAAAAGCCCTCTGAGATCGTCAGACCCAGTCCATGACCTAACATCACCACAATCAGCCAGATCAGGGCACTGAGTTCCAAGTCCAGTCTTTTCTTCAACACCTCCAGACATCAGGACTCCATCACTGCCCTGGGCAGTGCATTCCAGGCTCTGAGCACCCTTTCTGTGAGGAAGGGCCTCCTAACAGCCAACATAACCCTTCCCTGGAAGCTTCAGGCCCTGCCCTCTCATCCTGGTGCTGGTTGCCTGGGAGAAGAGCTCAACTGCCACCTGTCTACAGCCCCCCTTCATAGGAGCTGTAGAGTGATAAGGGCCCCCTTGAGTCTCCTCTTCCCCAGGCTGTACAACCTCAGCTCCCTCAAGCTCTCTTCATAAGAGTTTCCCACTTGTCCCTTCCCCAGCCTTGTTGCTCAGTCTCTTTCTGTGAGAAGAACCTGACCCACACCTGTCTGCCCTTCAGAGAGCTATAGAGAGGGAAAAGGTCCCATATGAGTCTCCTCCAGGTTAAACACCCCCAGCTCTCTCAGCCTCTCCTCATCAGCCTTTCTCTCCAGTCCCTTCCCCAGCCTCATTGCTCCTCTGGACACTCTCCAGCCCCTCAGTCTCTTTCTTAAAGTGAGGGGCCCAGAACTACCCCCCGGTACTCAAGGTCAGACCTCACCAGTGCCCAGGACAGGAGGAGAATTACATCCCTAGTCCTGCTGACTGCAGTGGTGCAGATCTGATCCCAGCCAGAATGCCATTGGCCTTTTATGCCACCTGAGCATCCTGCTGGCTCCTGTTCAGCCAGTTAGCAACCAGTACTGCCCAGTGCCTCTCTGCCAGGCTGCTCTCCAGCCTTCAACTCTCAAACTGTAGCACTGCTGGCCAATGAATGTAGGATCTCCTTTTTCAAACCTGTTCTTCACACACAGTCATGGTTATGTTGTTGTGATTTGGTGATTCCTATGCGGAGTTACGTGTTGTGTTCACAGTGCCAAGGGCAGGGGGAGAATGACATCCCTAGTCCTGCTGGCTACACTATTGCTGATAGAAGCCAGGATGTCATTGGCCTTTCATGCCAATGAAGTCACAGGACACTCCAGTACAGGACAAAATCTCTCATCTACTTCGTGTTGTCCTTACAGCTTTGACACTTCTCTCCCAACAACACCCTATTTTTGCTAGAAAACCTTGGCTCCAAAAAGACTTCAGATTGCTCCTTGGACAGAGTTAACAACCCTGCTGATTCTTACAGAGAAACACACGGTGAAAAAGATCTGTTAGATGTATTGGACCATAGCTGCTGAATAACCTAAAAATAACCAGTAGAACCTTAAATCAATAGAGAATTTTACAGGGAGTTAGCGTAAAGGTTGTAAAATAGGAGTGAAGTGCTCTGCTACGTGCTGATGCTTTCCAGAGAGATGCTTTCACCTGTGCACGTGTCTGTAATTGCCTTTACTGTTTAAAGGAGTCACATGCCAGCAAGTGCAGGAGAGACGTGAAGGGATAGGAAGACTCGCAAACCCTGCATGCATGAGAATAAATTGAGCCGTGAGGTGCAAAGGTGATCAGTTTTTGTCCATTAAAGAATGTTATGGAGTCTTGGATATACATTTTCTGTTTGCTTTAGGCTTGTTGCACTGGGTAACAATTCTCTATGGTCTATAATAACAAGCAGATGAGAAGCTCAACCAGAGCCCACAGTACGTAAGAGCAGCCCAGAAATCCAACTGTATCCTGGGTTGTGTCATAAGTATCAGTAGCAGGTCAAGGGAGGGATCTCCTTCTGCTCTGCTCTTGTGAGATCTCACCTCTTGTGAGTCCTGTTGCTAGTTCTGGAGCTCTCAATACAAGAAGATCATGGCACTGGTGGAGCAAGTCCAGAGGAGGCCATAACAATGATCAGAGGGCTGCAGCACCTCTGCTGTGAAGACAAGCTGAGGGAATCAGGGCTGCTCAGCCTGGAGAACAGAAGGCTCCAGGGTGACCTTATAGCAGCTTCCAACACCTGAAGGACCTACGGAAAAGCTGAAGAGGGACTTTGTATGAGGGACTCTAGTCATAGGACAAGGAGGGATGGGTTTAGGCTAAAAGAGGGGAGATCAAGATGAGATCTGAGGTAGAAATTCCTCCCTGTGAGGGTTCTGATGTACTCGAACATGTTGTCCAGGGAGGCTGTGGCTGCTCCATCCCTGGCAGTGTTGAAGACCAGGTTGGATATGATTGTGGGCGACTGGATCTGGTGAGAGTTGTCACTGCCCATGGCAGGCGGTTGGCACTGGATGACCTCTAAGGTCCTTTCCAATCCAAACTATTCTGTGGTTGTATGATTCTATGTATCATGCACACCTCTTATTTCCAGTCGTACACGCACATCTGCTTTCTAATGTTTATTGCGATGACATTGTACATTTTCACTCTTGTGGGACACTTTCCCTTTATTTCCTATAGGGACATGGATGTAGAGTTCCATCTCTCTTTTATTGACTCACTTTTAGAGCTGCATGCACATTAGACAGATGGGCTCATATTATGATGCCCTCAGTTGGTCAGCAGCTTCATTGTACTTCCAAGGGAAGGTTAAAACTGCCCTTGGCTTTGTTATTTTTCCAGAGAGCAGTCTACAGACCTGTGTTGGGTTCTGTTATTGTCTTTCTAACGTTATTGTGACCCAGCTGTGTTGTTTGCAAATTTGCTGCTCACAGAAGGTCACACAGTGGAGTCAAGAGGCACCATCCCTTTATTGCACGAGAGATTAAAGCAGAGTCGTTGTCCTGCAGAGTTAAAGGAGTTTGTTCACATAACACTAGGTAGTGAAAAAAGCAGACCTCTCCCGAAGATATTTGCTAGTTAGAAAGAAAGCTGCTTATCCAAAACAAATGACTTCATCGTATGTAAAAATTACACTTCCTTGGTCCAAAATTGCTTATGCCTGGACACAAAACCCATTTGAATCATCACCTTCTTATAAATAAGGATTATTATATTATTTGTTATCATAAATAATTATTATTGTAAATAAATTAATCAAGCAACAACACCAGAATGGGCAATACCCTCAAAAAAGAGATAAATAAATGTGTTCTTCCATACTGAAGCAAGCACTGTGCAGTCCATCTACTAAAACATCAGGGGAAGAGCAGTGGAGAATCTGGTAAGCAGTGAATGGTGCCATGTGCCTTCTCTACCCCTTGTAAATACAGTTTCCAGTGAAGGAAAGGACTTCACCTCTCAGAGTGCCTCTGCAAAGAGAGCTAGATACATCACAGGGGAAAAACGGAGATGAAAATCGCCTCTCACCCTGTGGCCCCTTTAGAAACTACAAAGGATTCATAATTTTATGAAGAATAGTCACTCCTGTGAAGACTGAGAGGACTTTTGAACATGTGATGTAAACAGTGGAAAAGGTACTGAGAGCTCACTGGAGGTGTTTCAGTCCTGGAAAAAATCAGAGATGTTTAGACACCTGAAACTGCCTTTTCCTTGTTTTCTTTTATTCATTTTTTTATTTAACATTTATTGGATTGCAAGGGACTTCCAAAGGCCATCTCATCCAATTCCAGTACAAGAAGCAAGGATTCCTCTATCTTGAGCAGATTGCTCAGAGCCCCATCCAGCCTGACCTTGAATGGCTCCAGAGATGGGGACCTTCACAGACTCTCTAGGCCCTAGAGATCCAGGGATGCCCCACCTCAGATTCAAGAACATTTCTCTCACGTCCAACCTCACTCTGCCCTTTTTCAGCTTCAAACCATGACCCCATATCCCATCGTTCCCTGCCCTTGTGAATAGTCTTCCCCAGCCTTCTGACAGCCCCTTTCAGGGACTGGAACATGGCTATAATATCCCCCTTGAAGCCTTCTCCTCTTCAGGCTGAACAACCCTAACTCTCTCACTGTGTCTTCGTAAAAGAGGTGCTCCAACCCCCTGAGTATTTCTGTGGCCCTCATTCATGACAAATCACTGCTATTACAGAACTCTTTTGCAGAGGAAAATCCTCACTCTGTGTTTGCTTCATCTGACTTTACTCATGTATTTGTTTATCCTACCTTGCATCCCCTTAAGGTCTTTCATGTCAGACACACAGAGCATTTTATAAAAATCAAAGTCTGCCTGAGTCACTCACATTTAAATTGTAAGGAGCTTCTAGGTTTGCTTTACACGTATTTTCATCAGGCACGGATAAATAGCAGTGATGGTGTTAGACCCCCACATATGCTGGCTCCTTTAATTTTGAGCTTGTACCTTAGTTAGGAGTAGAATTCAAGTTAAAACACTCCCACTGAAGACAGTTAAACAAGTGATGTTGTGTAAAGAACCCTCTGAGGAGGTATCTCATCCCCATGTCCCAGTACCTAAAGAGTGGCTACCAAGAAGATGGAGACTCCCTTTTCACAAGGAGGCCTGTGGAAAAGGGGTGAAAATTCTTCCTCATTACAACAGTTAAACACTTGGATCATCTCCCAAGAGGCTTGATTTGTTGGACCCTCTTTGGACAGTTTGACAGGCTGCTGGGACATGTAATTACAACCGTATTTTCAGTGAGATAGCTTGGGCTAGATGATCCTTGAAGTCCCTTCTGACCTGGTGTTCTGTGCATCTCTGAATGCTGAATGACATAATTTTAAACATCTCAAGGATCTAAACTACTTCTAGAACTGGGAACAAACCCCATAAAGAATCTATAGGGTCTACCTGGACCTCGGTAGTCTACAAGCCATAATTTGGTATGTTAATGGATGTTCTGTGCGTCAAGAGCGGCACACATGCCTTCACACAGCTCTTGCTTCATAATGTTACTGGATAGAATAATAGATGCTTTTATTTGGTGGAAACACGAGCAGTCCGAAGGAAACTCTTTGCACAGAAGTACTTTTGGGCCTGAAATTACCATACAGGGCTTTGCTCAGATCTCTAAATGTATTCTCCCTGGGAAATAGGAGGTTACAAAAGCAGATGTCTGGTAGACACAATCGCCTTTTTCCCCCCAAGTGGCAAAGTCGCTCCATTTGCTGAGTGAGGAAACCACGGCAGCACAATACATAATATCTCAAGGCATTCGTTTCAGAACACAGAGTTCTTTCATTATCCGCTCACAGCCTTCAGCATTGCTTCAGACACACATTATTAAACCACAGCTAATTATTAAATATTTAACAAAGACTGTACAGTACATTGACTGCAACTACCAAGGTAGGCAGAGCTGCACAGATTGATTTGTCTGTGTCTGGAGCTCTGGACACATCCAGCAGCACGGATGCTTTGAAATTTCAAATCACAAGGTCAGGTTTGAGTGGTTGGTAGAGTTCAGAAGGAAGGATTTCCTTATCCCACAAATATTTTAATTCTAGTTAAATAAAAAAACCAAAAACAACAAAATCCAGAACAGAGACAAAGTCTTGGAGTCTTCATAGTTAAAAAAAAAAGTCTCTCTCCGTAAAAAACCAAACAACTAAATACAAAATATTTGTCCACCTGAATCTGTTCTTACAAGATATTTAAATTTGGAAAAGGAAAGTTTTTACTGAATGGAAAAATTATCATGTTTAAAAAAAAATAAAGTGTTGCAAGATGTTTTTGAGGAAAAGAAGAACAATTTAGCTAAAGTTAATCTCATTCGGTGGTACATTTTGCTAACATGACCTTTCAAACTTTGGAGTTGGCAGCTCGATGTTTACATTTCAGCTTTAAAGACCTTTGTTTGAATCCAATTTACTTGTCACGTAGAATAAATGTTGGGACTTCTGTTTAATCCTTTCACAGATATTTCTGCACACAGATTAATGAATTTTAAAGCCATTATGATCATCTGGTCTGACCTCCTGCATAACATGAGTCATAAAATGTCACCCAGCAATTCTTGCATCAAGACCAATCATCTGTGCTTGAACTAAAGCCATCGCACCATGTAGCACGACTTTCAGCATCTCCACGGGAGCACAACAGCAGCAAGCATCACAAATTAGCAAAGATGAATTTCGTGGCAAAGATGAGTATTGATGAGTTCTGAGTTGCTAAGGTCCCACAGTCTATAAAAAGTACAAAATTGACTTCCTGATGCCTCCAAAAAAAAAAAGAAAAGTCAAATGGAAGGGCTGCTTTGTGTGTGTTTGCAGTGGTCATCATTTATTAAGGTCTCAGGTGAAGCCCTTAACTCTACTGCAACAGGTGCACAACTCAGCCCTCAAAATTGTGGTCTGTGTTCCAGAATGTGGGCTGGCACAGGCAACAGCATTAACTATGGCTAGCAAGATCTCTACAGTGCTGCTGGATGTTGTGGCACTCGATCAGGAACTGATACTGCAGCACTCCAAAATTTTCAGAACCTCTTTTCCTCCTCCCTGCCCACTGTCATCACTTAGAGCAAAAAGAGACTTCATCATCTGAAAAAATCTGACAGGGAGAACGCAAAATAAAGGTTTTGGAAGGGAGAGAAAAGAATCAAACTGTTATTTTGATGGAATTAAAATTTATCTTCTCCTTCTATCTGGTAATGTGCTTCTATAGAAGATGTTTACCCATAAATGCGGTCTTTTTATCTATTGTTTGAGAATAATAAAGTCGATACAAATGAATATCCACCTTTTCATATTCAGAAGAAGCTGAGCAGCTGTTTCTACAATTTACCTTGATAATTATTATGGGTTGCCTTCCTCAGAAATGAAGAGTCACTGTAGTGACCTTCAAAGTATGGAATATTATCTTTCCTGGTGCTAGGAGCAACTCAAGGCTTTCCCATCCTCCACCAGCATATTGCAGTTTCACAGCCATCTTACTCCTCCTTCAAAAACTCATCGAAGGTAGAAATGTGTTAATTGAGAGACTCATACAAGTTTTTCAATGAAAGATGGAGTTCAGTTTAGAGAGGTTCAGACTGGACATTACTTAGAAAAGCCTTCTTCCCATAGAGGGGAGACCTTGAAACGGACTGCCCAGGGAAGGTGTGGAGGCACCATCGTTGGAGGAGTTAAAAAAACAGGTAGATATGGTGTTTGAGGAGAAGTCTTAGTGGTTGGGGGTTGTAAGGCGGATGGTTGAATTGATGATCTTGCAAGTCTTTTCCAACCTTGATGATTCTATGATACCTGGGATATTTGCTCTTCTGTTTCAATTACAGATAGTTGGGAGTGTTAGGCAGACAAGTGATTCTATGGAAAACTGGGAACAAAGCAACATTTTCTCATCTGGAACATGCTTGCTCTGGTTAAACTTTTGTCACTAAAGTTGTATCTGGGCTAAAATACTATTTTTTTAGTCAAAATGAGAATTGTGTGATTAAATGAGAATTGTGTGATTTTGTTTCAGATGAAACAGGGACACACACACTATTTAGTCTTCCTGATCCCAGGGGCTGTGTCCTTTGATGGAGACTTGTTAAAAATTCACTCAGCTTTCTCTGAAACCAATATATAATTTTTGAGGGGGGAAATTTTAAATGAAAACTCATTTTTTTCTAAATTTTGAACAATGCTGCAGAAAGCAAAAGCATTTCCCGCTGAGATCTGGGTAGGCTCAACGGTCCTCTTCCTCCTCTCAGTCAACGTTTCTCAAAACCATTGCCGGCTATGGCTTTCAGCCAAGAAACATTATCTTTTCTTAAAGAAATTCCATCACCATTTCCTTTAAGACCAACTGGAAATGTGCCTGTGGGTTAAAGCTGTTGCTTCCAACCCGTTTCAATCAATGGAAAGACTACCACTGATCATGATGGGGCTAGACTGAGCCCTGCATAAATACAGTATAGGGACGTATAGTCTGCAGGTTCTGTTTGCAATGAAGTCAATGGGAACTCTACTTCAGTAGAGCCCAGTATTGATTCACTGGATGGCAAAATCATCAGATCAAATGTCTCTGCTCCCCATAAATTATCCAAACCAGAGAAAAAAAATATGACCTCACCGGTAATTATGGCAAACTTACAACACATTTTCTTTGAGGAAGGAGTACACATCGGTTTCCCTTTGAATAAAGAGGGAAAGACTTTTTTTTTTTCCTGTGGTGCCTTGCAAGGAAATCAGAAGAAAAACCCACAGAAAAAAAGCTCAATAAAAAGGTTTAAAATTAGTGGTCCTTAACAGAACTTAATAAGACTGGTTTCCTTGGGAAAAAAAAACCCACATGCTTTTCCTTTTCCTTCTCTTCCTTACAGAACATTTCCTCCTTTCTTTCCTCTCCAATATTCTGAAAAATTGTTGAGAAGATAAATTTGAAACTGTGAAGACTTTTATAGGCAGCCTAGTTCTAGAAGGAGATCAAATGATTGAAATCTGGGGAGGGGATTAAATGAGTCATGAAGCATTCCCCATTTCTCTGCAATAAGGCAGAGCCAAAAAAGAACCGAGCTGGATTCAGACCTTGCATGAAGCGACAATTTAGAAATGTAATTATTTTTTAAAAACTTAATAATACCCATTTTACAGCTGCTGATACGGCTGCTGCAGAGAGCTGGAACAATTTCTGCCAACACTCACTGCTTAGTTTGGTTTGGGCAAGTCACACCTATAACAAGTGTTTTGAGGCTTGTGTGTAACCTGCTGGCTCTTGTTAAACTGCATTTCAGCCTTTGATGTATGAGAAACAATATTGCCTGTCCCCCTTACCACACAAATCATAAAGCTGACTAATAAAAACACAAAGATTGTGTATATAATAATGAGCTCCCGACGGGTGGAGAGAAGGCTCTTTCACACTGAGCGCACACAGGCACGTATTAATGCCGTTTGATTTGATTACTGGAAAATTGCGTCCTGTAATTACTAAGCAAACATGGGGTGGAATGACAGGGAAATGCAATGAAATGGAGCTTTGAGGTGGAAGATGAATTTTCAGAAGGTGCAGTTGGGACGGAACACATACAGACCCTGGGCAACTGCTTCGAAGTACAAAGGAGCCATTGATTTGAGAATGAATTGTATGTTCACTCAGGGCTGCGGGATGTTCTTGGGGGACCTGCATGGGGCAGTATAGACCAGGAATTATCGTAGAATGACTGGATTTGGAGCATCTAGGTTCAGCTTTTCTGAATGGTTCCAGTTTGGCATTCAGAATTGTTCCTTTTAAAAAAATATGTTAAGAAGTACTAGAATCTGTTTAAATTTTAATATTTCATAAATAATAATAACACTCTCTGTATTTACGGGATGTTGCAACAACTTAGGAGCTGAATTGATTCAGAGTCCTTCAGTATACTCACAAATAACGGACTTAATCTCCTACATAATGACTCCAGTCGTTAGATACTAATTTCCAGTGTTACTACTCATTAGTATTTGTAAATGAGGAAATACATTTACAAAGTGGGAGCTGCTCACCCAAGACCATTCCACATGCTAGGGTAGAACTTGGCATCCCAGATCAAGACTCTTACATCTACCATGGACCAAGCAAATGCAACGTGCATCTTCTCCTCAGGAAACAAAGCAAATTTAAATTGTTCTGTGGACTTCCTTTGAGATGCTTGAAAAATTCCATACAACCTTGTAGACTATGAGCAAGAAATGGAAGAGTGTATTCAAATACCAGTACATCTTCTATTTCCTCTCTTCCCTGACAATGGTACTGCTTGATGGCGAAGGTGATGCTTTCAGCTTTGTTTCTTTTCCTATATTTGAAGGCTTTGATATTAAGAGAGATATAGTTGGGCAGTATTCTTAAGAAGAGTTGAATGCAAGGCCAGTGTAATGGCAAGACATGTACCGATGATAAAAGAGGCTGAGCGTGACTACTTCATTCATTCAGATGGCACTCTGAAATCACTATCTACTTGCAAGTAGATTCTCAAGGTTGCTATTAACACAGAGAACAGTGTGTTCTTAGCAGTGCTCGTGCACTCAGTACGAGTGTTACTCATGGGTTGGTGTCCTGGCTCAGTTTCCTCTAATACACAGTAATTGCTTATGTGCAGAGTGTTTACTTGGTAGCCTTTCACATGCTGCAAAGACTCAAGAAGAGAGCTGCAGTAGAGCTACTTGAGAAGTGAAGCAAACAATTAGTTTTCAGAAAAAAATTAAAGTGGAAGGAAAATTAAAGATGCAGGTATCCTCATAACTGTGATGTGGACTGGCGGTTATTTTATTAGTCTCCTTTGTGTTCTTGCTTGAAACATTTATCATTGCTGAACTGGCTGATAATTCTCTTTTAATTACTTCATATGGAATAATTAAATAAATTGAAGACAATAATCTTTTATAGATGGCTATGAAGAGGAACAGTTTTTCTCAGGGAACTGAATATAGATTTCTTTCCCCTCCCAAGACTGTAGAAATCTAATGCATTCAGTGCAGCAGCATAAAGAGAGCTACTGAATTCTCTGAATTATTTATTTTTAATAGTTAACCATCATTTAAAAGCCTCACCTGGATGACCTACGATTGAAAATCAAGCCTCATTGAGCACAGTGTTTTGTTCTGATGACACGTTTCCAGACAATTTCCTGTGTGTTATATGAGAGGCTGAAAATGCTGCAAACTGCTCATATTTAAAAGGGCTCTACTGCTCTGCTGAGAGTTTCCAGCCACCCGGTGCTGTTGATCTGCCCCTCTCTGCACGGGGCTGTATGTCATACCGTGTTAAGGGCATAGGACAAGAGTGTTTTGAGATTACCCTTGATGAGTGGCACTTTATATTGTGGAAATACTTCACAGATTCTTGCCTTAGCTGTGGCCAGATCTCAGATCCTAAAAGTGGGGAAGTCCTGGAAGGTTGGACTTTCTTCAAGAAGGAGCTCGTAAAGGCACAGGAGCAGGCTGACCCCATGCATTGTTAAGACAAACTCATGGGGAAAATGACTGGCCTGGTTGAATGAAGAGATTCTGTTGTGACTTAGGAGAAAGAGGAGAGTGTATCACCTTTGGAAGAAGACGTAGACAACTCAAGAAGAGGATAGAATCATAGAATCTTCATGGCTGAAAAGAATCTCCAGGATTATCACATCCAGCCTTCATCCCAGCATCTCCCTAACCCCTAACCCCTGGTCTCAAGTGCTCTAGCAACTTAAACCCTTCCAGGGATGGGGACTCCACTACCTCCCTTGGCAGCCTGTTCCAGGGATTTAGTTAGGTGGTGTAAAAGTATGTTATGGGGGCAAAAGCCTAGCTCAAACTCAGCCTGGCCACCACTGCAGGAGATAATGCAAAGTGTTTTTACAAATATATTAACAACAACAACAAAACAAAGACGGAGAGAGTCTCCATCCTTTATTGAATGCGAGGGGCAACACTGAGGGAAAAGCCTGAGGTACTTAACAACTTCTTTGCCTCAGTCTTCAGCAGTCAGACCAGTTATCCTCATGGTATTCAGTCTCCTGAACTGGTAGATAGAGTTGGAGATAAGTGTGGTCCCCTCATAATCCAGGAACAAGTAGGGTATGACCTACCAAGCCAATGGGATACCCGTAAGTCTATTGGGCCAGATGAGAACCACTCAAGAGTGCTGAGGGAGCTGGCAGTGGAACTTGCCAAGACTCTCTCCATCATTTATCAGCAGTCCTGGTTAATGGGGCAGGGCCTGGCTGACTGGAAACTTGCCAATGTGACACTCATCTACAAGAAGGGCAGAAGGGAGGATCCAGGGAACTACAGGCCTTCAGCCTGACCTTGGTGCCAGGGAAGATTATGGAACAGTTCATCTCAGCTGTGGTCACGCAGCAAGTGCAGGACAACAGGGGTATCAGGCCCAGCCAGATTGGGTTCCTGAAGGGCAAGTCGTTTAACCAACCTGATCTCCTTCTATGGTTAGGTGAACCACCTACTGGATGAGGGAAAGGCAGTGAATTTTCTCTACCTGGACTTCAGTCAGGCATTGGACACTATTTCCCACATCATTCTGCTGGAGGAGCTGCCAACTCATAACTTAGTCAGGTGGACTCTTCACTGGGTTAAAAACTGGCTGTATGACTGAGCCCAGAGGGTTGTGGTGAATGGGGTTAAATCCAGTTAGTGACCAGTCACAAGCAGTGTCCCTCAGGGCTTTGTTTTGGGACCGGCTTTGGTTAGCATCTTTAGCAATGACCTGGTTGAGGGGATTGAATGAACCCTCAGTAAATTTGCAGATGACACAAAATGAAGTGACAGTGTCAATCTGCTTGAGGGTAGGTGCTGCAGAGGGATCTGGACAGGCTGGAGCAATGGGCTGAGGTCAATGAGATGAGGTTTAACAAAGCCTTGTGCTGGATCATGCACTTTGGTCCCAACAACTCCCAGCAGCTACAGGCTACACTCTCCAGAGTGGCTGGAGAGCTGCCTGGCAGAAAAAGACAGGGGAGTGTTGGCTGGCAGTTGGCTGAACAGCAGCCAGCAGGGTGCCCAGGCAGCCAAGAAGGCCAACAGCATCCTGGCCTGGATCGCGAACAGTGTAACCAACAGGAGCAGGGTGGGTATGGTGCCCCTGTACACTGCACTCATGAGACTGCACCTTGACTAGTGGGTCCTGTTTTGGGTTCCACAGTATAAGAAGGACATTGAGGGGCTGAAGTGAAGCCAGAGAAGGGCAAGGAGCCTGGGGAAAGATCTAGAAAACCAAGCTTATGAAGAGTGGCTGAGGGAACTGGGGTTGTTTAATGTAGAGGAGAGGAGGCTTTATTGCACTCCATAGCAACCGAAAAGGTGGTTGAAGAGAGGCTGGTTGGGGTATCTTCTCAAAAATTACAAATGATAGGATGAGGGATACTGGCCTCAGGTTGCATCAGGGGAGGTTTAGATTGGATCTTAGGAAGAAGTTCTTTACTAAGTAATTGGGCACTGGAACAGGCTGCCCAGGGAGGTGGTGGAATCACTGTCCTTGGANTAGAGTAGCTAGAGCACTTGAGGCCATGGTCTAGGGGTTAGAGAGATGTTTGGATGAGGACTGGACTTGATGATCCTAGAGGTCCCTTCTAGCCATGAGGATTCTATTATTCATGAGTACACAGATCAGATTAAAAGAGGCCAACACACCTCAGTGAGCATATTCAAGAGCTGACTATGGAGAATCAAGAAACTGATTGCCAACTTGTCATCTTGTGGTGAAGACCTTGCTTTGTCTCAGCAAAGTTCCCTTTCATGAGAAGAGGTCTGCCAGATTAGGAAGAAATAGATGCTTCATAACATTGGAGTAAAGTTCTATTAAATAAGGTGCAGACTAGCTGAGTCTTTAAAATGATGACAAGTAGTCTAGTCCATACTGTGCACTGAAGCTTGTGGCAACACGTAGGGCAGCAAGAAGGAAGTGTACAAGAAAACATTAAGGGTGGAACTCATTCCTGTGCCTTGTAGATACTTGAGCATGTTTCTACCTATACGAATAAAAAATAGCTTTTCAAAGGAGGGGACACACACATTTCACCACTTGACATAA
>VZRI01013228.1:117442-141805 GCA_013397515.1 Upupa epops
AACTTAGTCAGGTGGACTCTTCACTGGGTTAAAAACTGGCTGTATGACTGAGCCCAGAGGGTTGTGGTGAATGGGGTTAAATCCAGTTAGTGACCAGTCACAAGCAGTGTCCCTCAGGGCTTTGTTTTGGGACCGGCTTTGGTTAGCATCTTTAGCAATGACCTGGTTGAGGGGATTGAATGAACCCTCAGTAAATTTGCAGATGACACAAAATGAAGTGACAGTGTCAATCTGCTTGAGGGTAGGTGCTGCAGAGGGATCTGGACAGGCTGGAGCAATGGGCTGAGGTCAATGAGATGAGGTTTAACAAAGCCTTGTGCTGGATCATGCACTTTGGTCCCAACAACTCCCAGCAGCTACAGGCTACACTCTCCAGAGTGGCTGGAGAGCTGCCTGGCAGAAAAAGACAGGGGAGTGTTGGCTGGCAGTTGGCTGAACAGCAGCCAGCAGGGTGCCCAGGCAGCCAAGAAGGCCAACAGCATCCTGGCCTGGATCGGGAACAGTGTAACCAACAGGAGCAGGGTGGGTATGGTGCCCCTGTACACTGCACTCATGAGACTGCACCTTGACTAGTGGGTCCTGTTTTGGGTTCCACAGTATAAGAAGGACATTGAGGGGCTGAAGTGAAGCCAGAGAAGGGCAAGGAGCCTGGGGAAAGATCTAGAAAACCAAGCTTATGAAGAGTGGCTGAGGGAACTGGGGTTGTTTAATGTAGAGGAGAGGAGGCTTTATTGCACTCCATAGCAACCGAAAAGGTGGTTGAAGAGAGGCTGGTTGGGGTATCTTCTCAAAAATTACAAATGATAGGATGAGGGATACTGGCCTCAGGTTGCATCAGGGGAGGTTTAGATTGGATCTTAGGAAGAAGTTCTTTACTAAGTAATTGGGCACTGGAACAGGCTGCCCAGGGAGGTGGTGGAATCACTGTCCCTGGAGGGGTTTAAAAATAGAGTAGCTAGAGCACTTGAGGCCATGGTCTAGGGGTTAGAGAGATGTTTGGATGAGGACTGGACTTGATGATCCTAGAGGTCCCTTCTAGCCATGAGGATTCTATTATTCATGAGTACACAGATCAGATTAAAAGAGGCCAACACACCTCAGTGAGCATATTCAAGAGCTGACTATGGAGAATCAAGAAACTGATTGCCAACTTGTCATCTTGTGGTGAAGACCTTGCTTTGTCTCAGCAAAGTTCCCTTTCATGAGAAGAGGTCTGCCAGATTAGGAAGAAATAGATGCTTCATAACATTGGAGTAAAGTTCTATTAAATAAGGTGCAGACTAGCTGAGTCTTTAAAATGATGACAAGTAGTCTAGTCCATACTGTGCACTGAAGCTTGTGGCAACACGTAGGGCAGCAAGAAGGAAGTGTACAAGAAAACATTAAGGGTGGAACTCATTCCTGTGCCTTGTAGATACTTGAGCATGTTTCTACCTATACGAAGAAAAAATAGCTTTTCAAAGGAGGGGACACACACATTTCACCACTTGACATAAGGCATATGAATCATCCTCCCATGCCTGTGAGCTCAGTTCACATCGTGCAAGTGTCCTTGCAAGAGGTGATGGTGAGCTTGTCAGCAGGCAGATGGGTTGAGAATGGTAACCTATATTGCACACTGCACAGATATGAACAACCACCAATATGTTTGCTCCTTTGCTCCTGCTGAGTTGCCAGAGAGGAGCAGACTATCTGTCTCTCCTGCTGACTACATTCTGTTGCATAAACAGCACCACAGAATTGCAAAATATTAGGGTTTGGAAGGGACATTTGAAGATCATCTTGAAGGACACAGAGCTGCTGGAGGGTGTCCAGCGTAGAACAACAAAGATGTAGAACAGCTCCCTGATGAAGAAAGGCTGAGGGAGCCTTGGAGAAGAGGAGGCTGAGGGGTGACCTCATTCATGTCTATAAATCTGTGAGGGGTGGGTGTCAGGAGGATGGAGCCAGGCTCTTTTCAAGGTCATCTGGTGATAAGACAAGAGGCAATAGGTGCAAGCTAGAACCGAGGAGGTTCCATATCAATATCAGAAGGAACTTCTTCCCAGGGAGGATACTGGAACATTGGAATGGGCTGCCCTGGGGGAGTTGTGGAGTCTCCTTCTCTGGAGAAATTCCAGACCCTTCTGGATGTGTTCCTGTGTGTCTTGGTCAAGGTGATGCTGCTGTTGCAGGGGGACTGGAATGGACGATCTTTCGTGGTCCCTTCCAATCCCTAACGATTCTGTGATTCTATGATCTAGTTCAACCCCCATAGTAGAGGTGGATCACACAGGAACACATACAGGCTGTTTTTTGAAACTCTCCAGAGAAGGATACTCCACATCTTCTCCGGACAGCCTGTGCCAGAATCTGTCATCAGTAAAAAAGCTTTCTCCTTATGTTTAAGTAGAATCTTATGCTTTCCCATTTGTAACCATTGCCCTTGTGCTGCCTTTGGACACCTGGTCCTATCATACTGATACTCTCCCTTCAGTTAGCATTGATGGGATTCCACCTCAGCCTCTCCTCCCCTCCAGGCTGAACAGCCGCAGCTGTCTCAGCCTTTCCTCATAAGGAAGATGCTCCAGCTCCTGATTATCTTAATGGCTCTGTGCTGGAGTCCCCAATAATTATTTGAATCCTCCACTTGCCCTGCTGATGAATCATAGAATCATTAGGGATCGGAAGGTACCTCAAAAGATCATCTAGTCCAAACCCCCGACACTGCAGGACCACCTAGACCGTGTTGCACAGGAACATAGCTGCTTCCTAGGAAGGTGCTTGTTCCTTGCAGAGAAAGGGAGGACCTGCAATGAACTACCAGACAGACTCTTTTAGCACCCTTTACTTCCCTGACATCACAATCCTAAAGGTGATCTTGGTATTAAGGGAACTTAAAAATCTTAGGTATAAATGGGTTTTACCGAGAGGAAAGATGACTCTGTGGGTAAACTGCCTTTGACTTTGCGGTACTCCTAAGAGTAAGAGAGTTTCTGCATGTGGAAAAGCAATCTTGATTAACAACACAGTTCTTACAAGACTTTCCAAGATTTGTTTACCCATCACCGTTGTTTGTTCATAAATGCATCCATTTTACAGCTTAATGAAAAGAACCCTTTTATGGCTTCAGCTGAAGAGATCTGGGGAATGTAAATGATTTTTTTTTGGAGGGGGCTGTGCTGTTGAATGCCTAATCTGGGCTGTGTCAACCTGCACATCTGAACACACAGACACTCAAGATCAGGCTCAATGTTGTTGTTGTTTCTTAAATTAGCTTACGGCCACACGGAAACATTTAACCCGCCAATGTTCCCCTCTAGCCATCTGCCCTAATTCCAGGACAACACTTGCCCTGTGGTCTGAATCCTGGCTCATTCTCAGATTAGCTGAACAGCAAACTCTTAGAAAATTTGTTTCTCACAGGGTTTTTCAGCGTCAGAACCTACTGCAGGAAAAGACCATCATTTTGACTGCGCTTTACAGATGTCAAATCCTTCGCGGGGCTCGGTTTAAAACTTTAGGCTCAGTGTCAAAAATAATACGAAATACCGGCTGTAATTACCTCCTGGAGTTAGCTTGCAATAAATTAAAACAAAACAAAATAAAATTAAATAAAAAAAAAAAGAAGAAGAAAAATCCCACCCCACATTTTAAAGGAATTTTGACTTTCTGCCTAAATATATATTTTTTCACTCCTTGCTTGGAAACTTAAAGAAGGGAACAATTAATGAAACCAAATTGCTAGAAAAAGACGTGGTTTTCAGATCGTGCTTGTTTTCCTATCTTAAAGTAGCCCACTGTTTCTTAACGTAGTTTTAATTCATAAGAAAACCCCGAGGGAGCTTAGAAATATAGATCGGACCAGGAAAGCTGTAAAATATTTCTTTATTTTGACCCCATGTTATTGATTACCCTTCTCCATGCCTCATTTTTTTTCTTATTGGCCCCCATAATAGTTTAGTATTTTTATAGTATGCATTATTATAATTAAAGGGGTGTATATTTTTATGGATGAAATACCATTCTCTGGTAGCCACTGCCAGAGATTGATAGCGAAATGCAAATTAAATGCTGGTTTCTGGAATGGTAAAACACTTTGGTTTATCTCTCTCCTCCAACATACTATAATTTTTACTTTTCCACCTCTTTTCAGGTGCAATGGGAAAAAAATTAGTTCTTAAGGACAGCAGATTTGAAAATCTCAGCGGTCTTTTAGAGACTCAATAATCTGATGCTGTGAGGACATGAGGACTGCCCTATTGACTTGAGGACAGTGAGAGCTTGGACCTTATCAGAAACTGGAAATGGGAGAATGGATAACTTGACTAAATTTTCATACTGTAAAAAACTGGTTTGTTTTTTTTTTGGTGAAAATGTCACTAGATCCAGTTATCTATCCAACACAAAACCTGAGCTTTATACTTGAGTCTGTATGTGGGTGTAGCTCTCAGTTCCCTGCAGAGAATGGTTATCTGCCTGCTGATAGAGACTTGACTGTGCAATTCATTCGATGGGCAGCATCAATGACAATGCTTCTTCTAAAGCTGCCAGTTTCCAAGGGAAATCTTAAATAATTTGTTCCTAATTCATGCTTCTGCATCCTGTTTTACCATCCGGGGTACACTGGCATTGAGCAGACTTTGTTGCTCTAACACTTGTCGTGGAAGCAGGAGCTGAATGGGTTTGGGTGTCTATTTGGGTAAATAAATGTGGAGCTCTGCGTTCTGCAAATCCTCACTGCACGGACTTTGTTCCTTCTCTGATTCCTGACTGACTACACCTCATGGTTTGGGAAGCCTCTTGGCTTTATTATTTCCTGGACTATAGGCTCATCCTAGACCACAAGTCTAATCCAAATGTTAACTTGGACTGAATCTTTGGTTGTTCTGGGTTTTGCTGCTGGTTTTAAGCATAATAAATAATTTATCAGGTATCTCAGCCTGAACTCACTCTAGCTTCTGTGAAACTACTTTGCGTTTGTGTTCTGCACGTATATACTCATGCACCATCCCCAAAGTAAGTCTGCATGACCTTTCTTTTCAATAAAAAGTGAAATTCTAACTTTAAGACACAGTATCTGTGTCAGATCTGTCGGTCCCTGTTATGGGATTACCATGTGAAACTCAAGATAGCGACTTCTTGGTGTAAATAATGAATTAATGATTCTATCTTTATCCTTATAAAAAACAACTGATAGTTTCTAAGTCAGAGACCTTGGATCACCTACTAGAAATTCTTGTGTTTTTCAAGTTCAATCTCCATAAGAAGCATGAAGGACAGTGTGTAAAACACACAATTTTTACTCTCTCCCCCCCCTCATTTGTCAGTGTGAAAAAGTAATTCTTTGTGCAAGAACTAATTGCTGCCAGAAACTCACTTTATGGAAATGATCAGAATGAGTAATTCTTTGAGTCTAATGGATTTGCTTCAAGAGGAAAGCGAAATGAGCCAAGAAAGAAGCATGTAGAGAGTTTTCCAAGGATTTAAGGTCAAATAAGACACCATCTTTCAGAACTCTGATGAATGACAACTAGGAAATCAAGATTTCCAGACACAGGAAAAAGTCACACTTTTACTGTAAGTGAGGATGCTTAAAAGAGAGTATCATGATGGAAGCGAACCAATATTTTTTAATGTCTATAACACAGTCATTTTGTTGCCTCAACACAGAGATGACAGTGTAAAGTCAGCATGAAGTCAGCATTACTGGTGAAAGGGAGATAATTGTGCAATTTTTTTGCATCTTTTTCAGCATTAAACAGACTTTAAAAATTATCTGTAAACGTTTTATAAATGTGAATCATCAGATTCAGTGCTGGTTGTTGGACCATGATTGTAGAAGCAGGTACGTCTAATGGCACCATCCTGTACACTCTGACTCCCCATTCATTATGCTGACAACTCCAGCCCAGTCCAGAGGCTTCTCTCCGAGAGACAGGAGGGGATGTATCTTCCTCTCCCATCACATGGAATCATAGAATCGCTGAACTTATTGGGTTGGAAGGGACCTCTAAAAGTCACCTAGTCCAACAGCCCTACTACAAGCAGCGGCATCACTCACCAGAACAGACTGCCTAAAGCCAAATCCAGTCTGATCTTGAGTGTCTTCAGGGATGGGGCTTCCAGCACCTCTCTAGGCAACCTATTCCAGGGATCCACCCCTCTCAGATTTTTTTCCTCCTGTCCAGTGTCACTCTGCCCTTTCCCAGCTTCAAACCATGACCCCTCATCCTCTAGTTCCCTGTTCCTGTGAAAAGTCTTCTCCAGCCTTCTGACAGCCCCTTTCAGGGATTGGAAGTTGTCTATAAGATCCCACTGGAGCCTTCTCTTCAGTCTGGATGAATAACTTGAGACAAAACGAGTTACAGGAGTCGACACATGAGTTAGTTTTGTGTGACTGAAAAAGGAAAAAGTAACAGAAGGAAGGGAACAAAAGGGTAAAACTTGGACTTTTCCATTGCTGGAAGATTGTTCATGAGGGTTAAGTGAACAGACTTTTGATTGCCCACCTGATGCTTGCCTACTGTGTGACTCAACCTTGTCTATTCCACATCTTTCTTCCACATTCCCTGTTTAGACTGATCACTGCTTATGGTCAGTGCTTAATGCAGCATGCAATCAGCCTTGACAGGGACATTCTGGTGGCACTGCATCCAGTGCTGTTTTTAGACCTCAGGTGTAATCAGCCAGCTGTGCTACAGAACTGGAGCAGCACACAGTCTTTTCCAAGTTCAGTGTTTTCTGATGTTCTTGTAACAAGTGACTTGCTGGTTCCAGGTAGTCAGCTATGGTCACCTGAGGAGAAAGGATTATAACTGAACTCCATCTCTAAGGAGGGAAAGTGGTGACTGGGTCAGAAAAGTAATGGAATTAGAAAATGATACTGCGCCTCTGAGATTGCAAACACAGTGAGTGAGAAAATGGAAAGCCATTAAGAAGTGTAAAGTCTATAAGAGAAGAAAGATGAAATTCAGCACGTTTTAAGTAAGGAAAAGTCTCATTTCAGTCAACAGAAAGTAAATCAGGTGGTTCACCATCTTCTGTTGTGAAACATTCTGCTATGAAACTTTGCCTGCCTCTGTCTTCCTCAAATTTTATGTCCTTATAACCCCACTAAATCCAATGAACTTATATCACAGTAAAAATATATCTGTAGTAAATTCTACTCAGTCTAATAACTCTGTCACTAAGCTTGCAAACCCTTAATTTATAGGGTTTGCTTTCTTTACCCATGTAAATGTGTGGCTTAACCAACCTGGAAGTGTCGCAATAATTGCACTACAAGGCATTTGGCCATCCCTGCAATTTAATACCGAATGTTTGTGGCAATAGACAAGCAGATCAACTGAAATTAATAGCAGAGCACATGAGGATGCTTGTTTAAAGACAATCTCACCAAGTACAATGCAACAAAAGGCAAAGGAGAACCTCAGTCTCAGCCTTTATAGCTGTCTTTTGAACCTGTAAAGGGTGCCTTTAGATCTGCAAAGACAACGTAAGATAAGAAAGTCCACCCTACCAGCTTGCAGAGAGTAATGTGTTTATTTCCACTTCTAAAAAGAAAATATAACATTTGAGGGCTTTCCAGGGATGAACTTAGAGGGAACAGGTCAAAAGGACTGAGCTTCATTCTCTAGCACTGCATTGCACAGGCTGTGCGTGCACTTCTGTGTCACCGGGAGTGCCTGTGCATTACTTTGCAGGATTTCCTAGCCGAGCTGTCAGCATCACAGAGGCATCTGCTTCTGTGTTGTCTCTGGTTTTTAAAGGTTATCCATCTAGAAATGGCATTTTGTCTCTTTTCCTTTGTTGGATCATCTTCAAGAGTCACTTGAACGTGTTCTGCCAAATGAATTGATTCACTTTTGCAGTTGTGGTTGTTAATGGTGCTTTAGTCTTGAGATCTCTGCTCCTCATGCGCAGTAATTTTGCCTCTTGATGACTGAAAGGCCTTGTGTATAGTTTAATAGGATCAGCTAGAAATACTGAGAAGAAACAAAATGGCTTGAGATATACAGAAAGGAAGACTAAGTGGCCAAATAAGTGTGTTTGGATGTAAGATCTACAAAACTAACAGAACAAACCAGATAGATTCTCTTCTATCAGCTAGAAAAGTCCTGTCTATTCACTTGTGATAGTCTGCTGTTGCCTGACACCGCAACCCTTTTTCTGCAGGGCTTGAATTTCGTTGTCATTAACCAAGCCTTTGTGGTGAACTATTTGAACGCAAATGAAGTTTAAAGATACTGTAATGTCTCATTTCAGGGTGGATCGTTATGATTAGAAGAATAAATGATGCCATGCACACGAACTTGCTGCAAATTTATCATGCCTGTTTAACATGTCTGAAGAGATTTCACAGTGAAGATATTTTGCAGCTTCTCTTTTCATCTCTAAGGGAAATAATTACAATATGTTCGTGTTTCTGCCTCCCAATTACTCCTGCTTTGCTTTGCCCCCATGATTTGCTTATAGCATGGGCTGGAGAAGATCTAGGTGAAATACAGGGAGTTGGTTTTTCAACAAGCCTTTAGGGTGTTGGTAGCAATGCCCAGAGTTTTCCTGAACTAACACTGAGCTAGACAAAACCTAATAGTACAATTGTAGAATGGCTTGAGCTGGAAAGAACCTAGGAGCTCATCTACTCCAATCTCCCTGCCATGGGCAGCAACGCCTCTCAGCTAGATTTGGTTGTTCAAGGTCTCACTCAACCCAGCCTTGAACACTTCCAGGGAGGGGGCATCCACAGGCTCTCCAGGCAACCAGTTCTAGAGTCTTTCTACTCTTGCACTGAAGAACTTTTTCCTAAGATCTACTCTGAACCTTCTCTCCTCCAGTTTCAAACCATTTCCCCTTGTTCTATTGCTGTCTACACTTGTTAGCTTCATGAGGGTAAGAAAACAGAATGTGAAGCAGCTGATGAATTTTTGGATTCATTAAGACTCTCAATCAGCTCTTAGAGGGGATCAGACCAGCCTCTTCAATGTCTGGTCTTTGGGAGGCATTGAATTTGTTTTACTAGATATTGTTTTGCTGGAGAAGTGCATGAGCGAGACTTTGTAGGGGTCTTTTTTTCTCATACTCCTGTCCTTCAACAATAAGGCACACTTCCAGCACAGACCCACTGATGAGCATGTGCATCTTTAGGAAACACACCCAGAGTCACAGAGAAGCACTATGGAGCAAGATCTGTTTGAACATTCCTGTGCTCCATTTGGATCAGCATGACCATCTGCCACATTAGGTTGAGGAGACTGAATACGTGAGATGCTGCTTTCTGACTAGTTGTGCCACCTATATACTGTGAGAACCTGACTGGGAGAGCTGGCAGGAACCTGAAGTGTGCATCTTCATGCCGTGCTGCGTAACTGGAAGTACCTGATGCAGCACCATCAGCCCTGGATTGGACAGGTCTACTAGAGAAGGCTTGTCTGAACCTGTAGCACATGAATTTGATCTTGTCCTGAAAATGTTTACATTCTTTCACCTGGTTTGAGATCCATCCTCAGCTCCAATGCTCCACAGTGATGAATTCCACAGGTGGACTGCACTGTAGGGTATTTCTTGTATTTGTTTTAAATTTACCTACCGTTTATTCTAACATATGAGCCCCAGCTCTCATATTACTGTGGAGGGTAAGGAGGAGGAATGATCAGCTTTTCTTATACCATTCATCATCTTAAATAGGCCAATTAAGCCTGTGTAATTATCCTTCTTTCCAAGTTAAATAATCCAAGCCTCTCATATGGAAAGTCCATCATGCCACTAAACCATTGAAAATTATACAGTGCTAATTTAGAACGTGGCCACTAGTAACTTGTGTGCCTGTACCTATTTCTGTTGACACTGTGTTTGTCAGATATTTAAACATGTTAACACAGAAAGCACAGCCACAGTGTTTTGTTCCCACATCCACTGACAAAGGTGCAGTGAGTTCTGGGATGGAGCGGTGATTTGTATGTGCTGAAGATGACCTGGCACCTTCCAGAGGGCTAAGAGCCATGGAAGCTGGCAAAATTGTGGAACATGACCTCTAGAGACAGGGAGCTCTTTGGCTCTGTCCACACTGTCCTATCCCCCCGCTGGAGTTTCCCATCAGGCTGATTCCATCCCAGATAGAGGAAGTTTCAGTTATTACTGAAGTTCAAATAATGTCTAGGGTTCCCAGCTGAGATCAAGGCTCCATTGTGCTTGTCATGGCATAAACATGTCCTTACAGACAGACCCTGCCCTAAAGGGCTTATAGTCTAAATAGAAGAGACAGATAAAGGGTGAGAGAGAAAATAAATGTGGAGTGACTTGCGCAGCTGCTGGGACAGCTGCTCTCACAGGGATCTGGGAACAGGACCCAGTTTGGAAGGGCTTGGGCCAGCACATTAGCTACTAGTCTGTCCTGCTTTGTGTTTTCTTGTGGAAAATGACTTTTTAACCAGCACATCTTGACAGCACCTGGTCAGCAAGAGCCTAGGGGACAGAGAAGTTAAAATACAGCAGTCACTTGGCAGCTCAGCACCCTTGTGTTGTATCTGCTGCTCCTGTGGATAGAGCCAGCACAACAGATTTTAGAGAAGACGTGATGTGGGAAAGGGCACATTGAAAAAAAAAAATGGGATGCCTCTTGTGGATGCAGGTCATCGATTTATGATGAACAGACAGAATTCAGGTCACGTGAAAGGTTTGGCAAACCTCTGAGAAAATATCTGCAACTTATTTAGCACCAAAATTGCAGAGGTCTTCAACACAAAGTCTTAGGAAGGTAAATTTGCAAACAGATTTTAGTGTGTCTTTGCAGTCCAGTGTGAGGAGAAGTCTGGTCCTCTCTGTTGTATCAGCTCTCACAGCATCTCACAGTTCACACACCGTGTCGACTAATGAAAGGAAATAGGCAGAAGTCTGTAAATGATGAGCCTTTGCTGCCAGGGACATACACAACTTCACTCCCTGTAGTCTTTCCCTGGCAGAATGATGTCTCCCCTAAGAGCTGGTGAACTCTGTCTGGGGGTCTGTGACCTTGCTCATATTGGATATCCAGATAGAGATGCATTTCTGACGTTTCACGTTGTGTGCCCCATGCTGTCTTACTCTTCTTCAGGCTGCTTAATTTGAAATGATTTCCTGCTTAAGAAAGTATCTGTCATCTGTATAAGCTGCATTTCACTTGCTTTCCCCACCTCAAAGTGCCAGACATGGAGTAAAGACAGCCCAGCTCCCTAGTGTCCCAGGAAGACCTCCTAATGTGGGGATCCCTGCTGGGCAGACAAGACCTACCAGGCTGCTTCCTTGGATTACCTGACACTCTTCATCGCTCCTTTGAGGTATTTTTCCTGGCTGACTGAATTTCCAAGGGACAGAGCAGTGCAAGAGCCGTAGGTTTTGCTGTGATCTCTGCAGAAGTTTTCTGAGACTCTTTTTCCACCCTCTTGCTTGCAACTGCTTCAAGAGACAGACTGCTCCCTCCCATCCTCTTTGAGATGGAAATGACTGATCCAGCTCACGCTTGATTTTTTTCCAACAGTAGTAGGATTTTTCTGCTTGTGTTCACTGGCTGGGTCTCTGCTTCATGCTCTACACCCCAAGTAGCTGCCAGCAGACCTGGTATCCTCACAGTTTTAGGTCATCCCAGTGGCAGAGGACGGGACTCGTCGATGCACAACACTTACTAACAGAAGCTACACAGATCATTAACAGGGTTTATTTAACCTTCATACTTACAGGTAGACACGTATTAGAATTGGATCCCAGTTTTCCTCATCACCCTGTTACAACCTTAAATTTTCTCTCAGTGTATTTTCTTTTCTCTCCTTAAATCACAGCTAAAAAGCCACTTACAAACCTTATTTTCTATGGCTGTAGAACCAGCCCCAGATGAAAGAAGTGAACACCTTATGGAGATACCCCTAGCATATTCATGGGGTGTTTTTAAATGACTTTGGCTTGAATGTTTTCTTTCATCTCAGATTTGACCTGGGTGAACTAGGACTTGTGTTTATTACTTCTGGCCACTAATGTAGGCTCTAAAGTAACAGGAGAGAGAAGGATGCTTCTCAAAGGTGGTTCAGTCCATCCTGGGTCTCATTCACACTCCAGAGGAGCCATATTCCTTCACTCATTATCTAGTAAGGAAACGAAGACTCATACGCTCCTGCAATGATGCCAGCCTTAGGAAGGATGCTACTAGGGTGGCTTTGTTCCATCGCTGCCATACTACAGCCCCCTCTCCGAGCTGAGACAATGTGAAAGCCCTCAGAAGCCAGTACCCTGCCAGCATAGTTGTGAAAACCTCACTGAACAGCATAGCTGTGTCTACAGTAGGATTTTATTGGCAAAGACACGTTGGCTGGGTACGTCTGAATGTTTTTCATGCTCTTAGCCAAAGAAGCTATGCCAGCAACATCTCACGGCATAGACTTCACGGCAAGTAGCCCATCATAAATGCACTCACAGAGGCATGCATAACAGTCATTTAAAAAGATGCTCCCCGGTTCTCTGTTAAGTTCTTGTTGGCCACGGCTATGTGGCAAAGTTAAAAATAAATAAATGAACCGATCTGCCAGCCCACTCAATGCGAGTCAACAGCTGTCTCTTTGTGCTGGTAGGGACTCCAATAGGAGGTCATGATGTAAATTAATTTTAATAGCACCCAGTGTTCTCCCTGATGAATATGATGCTTTTGGGTCAATCCTAGGTCATGGAAGTGAAGAGAAAATGCTCCCGCTAACTACTTTCCTTGGGATCAACTCACTATAGAGATACTCCTTGCCAGAATTATGTGACTGATGCACAGAACAAGATACTTACCCTGGGTTAATCATTTAAAGATTTAATTCTCAGCTTATAAAAATAGTTCACACCGTAACAGAGAGTATTTTCAGGGTTTATCCTCTTCCTCTTTTTTAAACTGATTTTCAATTCACTGTTACTCAATGTCACTTCTGCTATTCATGGAGCACAGCCAAGTGAAACCAGGACCCGCTATGCTGCTGATTTACACTAAAGAACCATTATTAGCCGAGTCCTGCATTGGCATTCCAGGCATTCCAGCATGCAGCTAGTCTCCTGTGTATTTATTCATTCAAAATAATGACAGGACCAGTGAAAGATGCCAGAGAGACAGTCCCATGGAGTGGAGAGGTCCTTCCCTAAGCCATGCAATAGGGACAGCAAAGCCAACGATGGGTACCATCCACTCATCATACCTCCTGCACCTTCCTTGGTTATGATCTGAAAGCTATTTGTACCTTGCTCTGTTAAAGTACATGGCAAAACCCTCACATGGCTTAGTTAGCTTTTGTTGAGATGTGCAGCAGAGATGCTGCTTCTGCTTTTGCTATCACAGTCTTTCAGTGTCCTTAGGCTAAAGAGTTTCCTGGCACAAAGACATTCATCACGTGGCCCTGTTTCTTGAATCACTAGAGAAAACACATGAAAAGCTCCTCAACCTCAAAGAATTTAGGGCCCTGGTACTAAGTTTCAGGAGTGTTATGTTTCAGGTCACGATTAGGGTAGATCGAGGTCTCTAAGGAGTGCGACCAATTGGCCGAGTACCCAAAAGTCATCTTCTCACTCTGCCCACTCTTCTTCTTTCAGCTCATTCCCTCCCGTTCTTTTGTAAGAGGGATGCACCATGAGAGATCATTAACGTTATGAAAAATGTGCTCTTGGAGACAAGTGAGGAGGCAATTAAAATGTTCCATTGTGCTGGGCGCTGTGTAAACAAGGATACAATGGTCCCTGGCTGGGGATCTCACCACGGAGACAATAGCAACCATTCACACTACCTATTAAAGACTATTTGGTGCATCCATTTGAGGTGTGAGTCATAGACCAAGCTTTCTGAATAGGATAAGAAATAGATGTTTTCAGGGAGTGACTCAGAGCACCTAAGTTAGATGACAAAAAAAACACATGGTGTTAATACCCCTGTTAGGTGCATGGAGAAAAGTGAAGGAGAATAACCACCTTTTCTCCTAAGGGGTCATCCTCACTAAGCTCCCCCTCCTCCAACAGGAGGAGAAAGTTTTGGTGAGGCAATCACAGCATCCAAGTCAAGCCCTCCTTCCCCCTGATTCATAGACTTATAGAGTACTTCAGGTTGGAAAGGACCTTCATGTAGTTCCAGCCCCCTTGCCATGAGCAGGGACACCCCCCATTAAACCAGGGTGCTCAAGACACCAGCCAATCTGGCCCTGAACACTTCCAGGGAGGGGGCAGCCACAGCCTCCTTGGGCAACCTGTTCCAGTGTCTCAGCACCCTCATTGTGCAGAACTTCCTCCTGACTTCCAGTCCTTCTGATAGAAACGATTTCTTTATACTGACAACGGAAAGGGGTGTTTGGGGATAGTAAGTTCATTAGGCCAAAACAACCTCTCGTAACACCCTTCTTGCTAGCAGAAAAAGCAGAACACAGCTGCCTAACTTTGTTAGGTTGCCAACTAAATTTATTAATATATATAAACCGGCCAAAAAAATATCAGGGCAAAGGGAGAAAACTCCATTTACAGGAAAAAGGACACCTTTTCACATCTCACCCAACATGCTGAAGGAGAATAATGAAAAATCTTGTAGTATTGCAATAGATTTGACATCTCTTCGACACCTCTGTGATTTGCATTTAAATATGGGCACTGTAAAGCCTCTGTCACCACGGCACTGGGAAGTTTGTAGGTGTGAGTGCAGGACAGATGATCATGCAGAGGACTTCCTAAGCTGTGTGCTTAGTTTCTGCTGTCCCAAGTCACACACCAGCAAAAAACTCTCACTCGCTGTGGTTAGAAGAAACCTTGGGGACTTGGGGCTGAAGGAATCATCTTCCAACACTGAAGGGCAGCTTGTGCATCGTGTTTTCTTCTAATACCATCCATAACAGTGGTCTCACAGCATCTACTTATTTCCTATCACCTGATGCTTGCAAATCACTCAGAGCCTCTCAGATTAAATGTGCTAATGGAAGAGCAAAGCGCTATAAAGGCACGTGGTGCTACCGGTGCTGCACGCGTCCCCTCCCTCTCCCCAGCGAGCTGCTGCTCACGAATGCTGCTCCACCGTGACCTTCTACGGTGGTGCCGTGGCAGCCTATTTCTTCATGAGGGCATTTAGGCTGACAATGAGAAGCTCCTTTTCCCACATAATTGAAAGGAATTTCTGATTATGCACAGGGATGTCAGCAGCGCGAGGAGCTTGGACGCCTTCCAGCCTCAGCCGGATCCAATGACAGCGCTGAGATTTCTCCTTTTTTGGCACTCTACTTGTGAACTTTCTGCTCCCTTCTGGGAGTGATTTCTCAAGATAATACGCTGCTGCTCCAGCTCCTCTCTGATGGGCTAGATTTATGGCTTTTGCAAGGCGTGAGAGGGGAAGGGGTGTGGGAGAGGCAGGGAGGATGAAAGCTGAGAGGGAAATTATTTTTTGGTTGGGGTTTTATTATTTTGGTCCCACTCTCCTACAGCGACTGTCTCCAGGCTTTGCACAAAAATAGGCAGTCATTTCCATCTTTGTACCGTTCTTTGCTGCCTGCAGTGAAAGGTTGAAAGTACAGATGTGTTTTTCTGCCCTCTCTTTAGTCCAGCCCCTGTGAATAGGTGGTACCAAGCGAGCACTACATTTATCTCTGACCTTTTCACCGTCTCTTGCATCTGTGAACTGAAAACAGGGGAAGAAGTCCCCAGACTCCTCTCCCACAGAGCAAGCAATACCGGTGACTTGATTTACTTTATCAGTCTCAACTTACCCCAAAGCTTTTGAAAATCCAATTTATCTAAAGGTTTCATTGCTCTAGATATGAAAAACAACAACAACAATACACCTCCCTAAAAAATTCCAACGTCTGATTTTCAGGGAGAAATAAATATTTAAAAATTCCAGATGTTCTGCTCAGAAATTTAATAAAACCATAATTAACTGGGGTGAAAAACTCTCTGGATATTCCAAGCAGCTGAATGTTATTCTTTCCCTGGTGACTTCTGACTATTGAAGAGGTTTCTGTAAGATCAGACCTATATGATCCCAGTATTTCAATCCTCTCTCATAGCACTTTCATTCAGGAAGGTGGGACAGTGCTGCCATCCCCTTTTTACAGGTGGAGAGTGAAGAACCAGAGCACAAAACTTATTCAAGGCTGGGTGACTACAGCTGAAAATATGGTAAATATTGTATATATCCATTCCTCCCTGTTGCTTATAGAAGTAGGTCATTGATACCTTATAGGATTACATCCATAATCCTGTATGGCTGCAATCAGCTGAGATGAATACCACTCTTTGAGACTCAGCAAGGTCATCCAGGAAGCACAGGGCAAAGCATGAATTGAGCCTTTGTATTTTACAAATGACCTGGTGAGCAATATCTGCACCCCTTTATGAGGTGTTAGCTTCTGCAGTGCTCAGATGACACCACTGGAAATGCAATGGGGTATGCTCACTAGGCTTATTTAGTGGGGCGATTCACACAATCATTAGGGATTGTAAGGGACCTCGAAAGATCATCTAGTCCAATCCCCCTGCCACTGCAGGACCACCTACACCAAGCTGCACAGGAATATGTCCAGGTGGGTCTGGAACATCTCCAGAGAAGGAGACACCACAAAACCACTGGGCAGCCTGTTCTAGTGCTCTGGTACCCTCCCTGGGAAGAAGTTCCTTATGATATTTATATGGAACCTGTTCTGTTCCAGCTTGCACCCATTGCCCCTTGTCCTATTACCAGATGACCTTGAGAAGAGCCTGGCTCCATCCTCCTGACACCCACCCCTCACACATTTATAGACATTAATAAGATCACCTCTCAGTCTCCTCTCCTCCAGGCTAAAGAGACCCAGCTTCCTCGGCCTTTCCTCATCACTGAGGTGCTCTACTTCCTTCATCATCTTTGTTGCTCTATGCTGGGCACCCTCCAGCAGCTCTGTGTCCTTCTGGAACTGAGGGGCCTAGAAGTGGACACAACACTCCAGATTCAGTCTCACCAGTGCTGAGTAGAGGGGAAGAAGAACCTCCCTTGATCTGCTAATCATCCCCGTTCTGATCCCCCCCAGGATGCTGTTGGCCCTCTTGGTCACAAGAGCACATTGCTGGCTCAGAGTTACCCTGCTGCCCACTAGGACCCTCAGGTCCCTTTCTCCTACACTACTCCCTGTACTCCTCAGGTTGCATCTAGAAAAGGAAATAGCACTGACCAATCTTCCTACTGCACATTCCTTGTCATCTCAGTCAGTCAAACTGCCAGCACTGAGTGCTCATTTCCCAGGGCATTGGCTCCAATCCTACCTCTCCAAGAAGAACATGTGAGGATTCAGACTTGAAAAACCTGTAGTTTATCTTGTTCCTTGTTATGTTTTGTTGGTTGCATCAGCAAGACCCTAAAAGATCCCCTTGCTTATAAGCTTTACTTGTAGGAATCTCAGGTAACCCATGTCTGGGAACTTAGGCTTAAGAAGAAGGATGTTAAACCGAATGGTGACTGGGTGGGTAGTGTTTCCTTAGGAGGATTGCAGGAAAGCATCTTAAAGGTCAAGTCTGGAAAATATTTGCACAATTCTTTCCTGATGCTTTGAGTATTTCAGCTCAGCCCGTGTGCTCTGGCTATGATGACACAACCTAATTAAACACCATCGAGTATCAGACCAGGCTTACATTCAAAGCAGAAATGGAGTTGACTGGATGGAGCTCCCTGAGCCCACGTTCCTGGGCAGGGGCTGTGATTGAAATGACCTTATATACAATCAGTTACAGGAGTCAAACTCTTCCTCAGCGAGGATTGGTCTGGGGTGATGGGAAGCCTTTCGCTTCCTCTCAGAAATCGAAGCGACAAAGAAGCGCCGACTGGTTGAGGAAATTATATTTTATTCAACTTATCAGCATGTGAAAGATAACGGAAATGAGCTGAAGAACGAAGCTGCAATCTCTTCTGTGATGGCAATTGCAGAGCAAGTGAGGCAATACTGCAGCCGGACAGTGTTCTCAGCTATTCTCGAGGCCATAGCCCTCATACGTGGCCTCACACGGTTGCAGAGGGCTGTGTGCAGGTGGCACAGCCATCCCCGTGGTGCACACAGAAAGCAAAGGGGGATTCAGATGATGCACCATCAGCTGCTGTCAAACAGCCCAAGGGAAACAGCAGCCACAATGCCTGGATTAGGCAAATTACCGAGTGTGCCTGCCTCACATTGAGCCTTGTGATGGCCTGGCTGTGCTGACAGCATATGGATCAGGAATCGGGCAGATGGGAGAGAGGCCGCTCTCAACTGCCCTTTATTGTCTTCAACTGGGAAGCTATAGAGAAGCTATAGAGTTATGGAGATTTAAGCCAGGCAGCTACAGCAGGAAGCTTAGTAAGAGCTGTTCTCTTCATTTTCTTATCTATAAAATGGGGTTAAGAGCAGCGTCTGATAGTGGAGGAGGGATGTGAAGGTAGGTGGCATAAGCTATGGCATATGCAGACAGCCTGTCTGTGGAGATACCCTAGCAATAGGAAAAGGGGTATGGTTTCAAGCTAAAAAAGGGGAGACTGAAATGAGATCCGGGGCAGAAATCACTCCCTGTGAAGATGCTGAGGCACTGGAACAGGTTGCCCAGGGAGGCTGTGGCTGCTTTATCCCTGGAAGTGTTCAAGGCCAGGTTGAATGGGGCTCTGGGCAACCTGATCTGGTGAGAGGTGTTGCTGCCTGTGGCAGGGGGTTGTAGATGGGTGATCTCTGAGGTTTGTTCCAACTTAAATCAGTCTGTGACTTTGTGATTCATGGAGAATGTACACACTCCTTTCTGACTGTGCTGTACACCACCTGTGTACAGGGCAGGGTATGGATCACAGGAATCCCAAGAACAAGAATACAAGCATCTTGCTTTCTCCTGGAGAATTTCTTTCTTGGCGCTTTTGTGCTCATGATTCTTTCATGCAACAATATAGTCAAAACATGAGCAGAGCTGACCTGGTCATGAAACCACAGACAGCATTTCTGTCTGTGATGATGTCCATGCTACCCAGGGGACATCTCTCTTTCACTCCCTGAGAGAGAGTAAAGAAAGACCACACAGCTGAAGTGGTAAAACAAGAAGTTAGACTCAAACTTAGCATGGGCAAAGGCAAAATATTTACTAGCTTGGTGCTGGCAAGTAGTAGCAGTAGAGTTTTTGATGTATACAGTACACAAACATGTGGTGGGATCTGGGACCATAATAAAAAAGCTGGTCTAGTAAAACCCAGAAGAAGAGTGTATGGTGCTTGTGTTGGGAAAAAGGATGGGAGCAGTGAGGGTACCTGCTGTATCAGCTTCACTACTGGATGCTGCCGTGGCATGTCCTCAGAAAAGGATTTTTTATGTGATGATACAAGACCACTGAACTGACTGTGTGTAGGAATAATTCTGCTTTCCCCCACTGCCCTGCAGACTAGACACAATCCCACACTTCTTTTCTACTTTATCACCAGATTCAATTTGATTTAACAAGCCTGGCTCAGATATTTTGAATGCTTACAGATGAGGAAGTCCTTGTGTTTACATGGTCAGAGTTCATAAAATTCAATGTATTGTGCAAATTGTGAACAGGAACAGATCAGCACAGTTTATATACTGCACACTACTGCAGGCATTATTCCATTCCTGGTTCCTGGGAAAAGGAAGATAGAGGCTCCATCCTCTTTACAGTCTGTGCAGAACATTGCTGATGTTGTTCAGCCTGAAGAGGAGAAGGCTCCAGGGAGGTATTATAGCCACCTTCCAGACCATGAAAGGGGCTGTCAGAAGGCTGGGGAAGACTTTTCATAAGGATAAGGAACAACAGGATGGGGGGTCATAGTTTGAAGCTGGAAAAGGGCAGAATGAGGTTGGACAGGAGGAAAAGGTTCTTGAATCTGAGGGTGGAGGGATCCCTGGAACAGGCTGTCCAGAGAGGTGCTGGCAGCCCCATCCCTGGAGCCATTCAAGGTCAGGCTGGATGGGGCTCTGGGCAATCTGTTCTAGTAAGAGATGCCCCTGCTTGTTGTAGGGGAGTTGGACTAGATGCCCTTTGGAGGTCTCTTGTAACCCAACACAGTCTGTGACTCTGTGACATTCTTGGTCCCTGTGTTCTACTTTTAACACATTTTTAATACGTTTTACCCCTCCTTATACTTTGATACTTGAGACACATGTTTATAATTCCTCTGAAAGGTGTGTTCAAGACTATAAGGCACTGCCCCAGTTATTTCTATATTTGAAGGAGAGATCTTCTTGACATAAAGCTTAAGAGAACAGGGTTGACTGTTTTCCTTATTTTCATGTTTGTACGTTCCAAATCCATTCATAAATTCATTCATTCAAAGCATTCATAACTAAGAAGCTGAGGTTTGTCCCAGAGAAAGGTGATGGCAGAAGGAGTAGATAACTTTTTCATGCTGCCTCTGTGAGGAAGGATCTAAGTAAAATCACAAAACCCACAGCTATACTTCTCCATTTCATTTGATTTTTGCAGGAAAGCAAAGCGTTCATTTCCCCCTATGAAGAGTTGTTTGAAGAACTTTGAGATCATGGAGATCAGTACACATGTGGGACTGGGTTCAGTCTGTAAGGGCATGAACGGTGCCTTCGTTCATTTAACAAGTTATTCAGCTGTCTGATAAGCATCATCACCCCAGATTAGGCTATATACAGCACTCCGCCTTCCCGTTGCAGGAATCACTGCTAACCATCATGTGTTAGATGAAGTTGCCTGAGGGTTCTTTATATTTAACATCAAAGCAAGGCAAAACAAATGCAATTATGGTCCAATAATGAAATTTGTATCTGTTGTAAAAGGCCTCAGCTATGTAGCAGAGAATCCAGACACAGATGAGCTAAAAACAGCTCCAAAGTGAGTGGTGAAGGAGAAATTGCAATTTCTTTTTAATTTATGGGGGAAGAGATAGGAGACAGTATATAAACCTCACAAAGTGTTTACTTTTTGTTTAAGCTGCTGAGTAAAAATAACTTTCCATTCATCATGTGAGTGACTGTACAGTATGAGGCCAACTGGGAAGCTGCCCTCAGCCTCAAGCAATGTGATGTTTTTGAGTTCAGAGGCAGGGAAGGGGGATATTCAGTGCTGTGCCTTGGACTAATGGCCTGTGAACATTCCTTGTAAAGACCTAATGCAAGAACGTTCTTTATTTCACCAACATAATGCTTATACATCCTAAGCAGAGCAGTGTGGAGTGGGGAAGTGACTTTATTCCTTAGAAACCAGCATTTGTTAATTAGCTCTTCCTGTCCCACCTTTGGAAATCCTCTCTCATCCTTTCTATGCAGTCTCAGATCAAGAGCCTAAGCAGCTAGGAGCAGGTTATCCTGTTTCCTATTCAAGTGGGCAAGTAGACAATGAACAATAAATCCAGTCAGCACAGTAAACAAACTAATTACCTGTAATTCTGGTTGAATCTCCTTTCTGTCTGGGTCAGGTTGCTAGTGTTTCCCTAATGGTTTTTATGCAGTATCCACATATTTTGTGTCTTAACTACACTTACTTTTATACACCAAGTGCTTCCCCTCTCCTCTCTGCTATGGCAATAGTTTTAATGGCCATGCTTCTGCTGCTTTACTTTTATTGAGTAGTGCTGTAGCTTCAGGATGGCTCCCTGCAGCAGAAGATGTGGGTATAGGTGAAGACATAAACATGAGTATCATAGAATCATTAGGGATCAGAAGGGACCCCGAAAAATCATCTAGTCCAATCCCCCTGCCACATCAGGATCACCTAACCAGACTAGAACATGTCCCTGAGACTACAGGACTGAAAGCTAACCAGTATCAAAGGCTCAGGAGCAGTACTCATCTGAGGTGCAATCCCATCATTTCCACCAAGTCTTGCAGTGCAGACTGAAGTTTCCCTTAGATGAGACAGAACTGAGAGGAAGACCTCTGAGTTCCCCAGGAAGAATATGTCGAGAGCCCTTGCTCTAGTCGGTCTTGTGGCTGTGCAGCTGCCTGGATCACACAGTCATGGCATGGTGAGATAGCTAGTTATATCTTCTTTAACACTAGCTAAATGCATTTTAAATAATGCTCTCGACAAAGGACAAAGTATTTTCCACTGAGGTGGGTTGCATCATCTCAGCTCTCTGAAGATTAAGGTTTACTGCTTGTTAATGCCACTTGCCAAGGACACATTTTATTGCCTTTGTGTTACTGTATGTCAGTCAGGAATAAATCTCTGTAGAGCTTATATCTCGCTCTTCAGCCACACGTAACCTCATTTATATTCAACAAACTTTCCTTGCCTTCCCTCTCCCTTGCCTCCCGCCCCCTCTTCCTTCAGAGAAGGCATTTCAATGAATCTGTGCGGGCACAATTTAAGACTGAAATGGAGATCTCTATTCAGAGGCTGAACAAATTCTCACCAGCTTCCTTAGGCGTAGGGCTAAGCTCCTCGATTCCCTTCGCCCCTTTGTCTGCAAAGTTTTTCGGGGCCAGACTGCCAAGTTCAAGCGAGGCTCCGATCTCTCCTCTTTCACAGGCCTCCTGATTAGGGGCTTTCTTTTTCCAGGACTATAGATACAATTATTAGAAATTCCTTTTTTTGTGAACACATTGAATGAAGGTATGAATGGAGATGCTAAGATGAAGAAAGTGAGAAGCTTAATATAACTTCGGCTTCTGTAGTTAATTAGATTTGGATGGTTTCAGAGGAGCAGCTGTATTTTTTTTGTATTTTATTTTTTTTTTTTAAATTGAACTTACATAAAAGCCTATTCAAGGTATTTTGGGTGGGGAGGGGAGACTGTATAAAATAAAGAAGCTGTGAGTTGGGTTTGGGAAATACAGTCTTTCCCGATGTTCCTTGTTTTTTTGGGCTTTTTTTTTTTTAAAGAAATAGTTGTGGGGAGATTAAAAAGAGAAAACAGAACAAATGTCTCCATCACCGAAGGGGAAAAAGGGAATCACTGGTGCTAAAGCTAATACCCCATGTCTGAGACACAGAGAGCAGAATGCATATTCAAACAGGAGATAATCTGAAAAGCCTAAGTCTGAAATACACATCCAGCACACTAGATCTCAGACTTTAAAAGGACATTGGCAAGATAACGATCGCATCCCATGTTTAAAGCATTTCAAGAAATGTCTGTGCCTTTCTATCTGCCTGAAAATCTTCAACTGGTTAAAAGACATGGATTTTGAAAGCCAAGTGACAGTTATGCTCTGTGTTTATTCTTCATCCTGACCAGTGAAGGAAATGAGACTGGTCAGCTCTGTCTGCTGTTTCATGTCCTGCCAGTTTTCTCTTCTCCCACCACACACACACACAGAGCAGCTGCATCTGCAATCCCAGGCCAGACCCTCAGTCCTAATTGAATTTTTACATGAAAAAAGAGATAGACAGTGGCATTAGGGTTTGCCACCCCTTTTTTACCCTTTTGCCCCAATCTTTGTGTTAATCCCAAGGCATTTTGGGGAAGGGGCTCTCTTGCGTTGAGGCTAAATCCTCAGCTCATGCAGGCAGATATCCAGTGACTGCAATTGTTCTGATTTCTCCTCAGCTAAGCAGGCAAACATGGCTTATGAGGCAGAGTGTTCATCGCTTGAATCACACCAACACGCGGCACACGTTGCAGGGCAGCGACTAAGTGATCACATTGATTACTTTGCTAAATCAATCAGTGTATTTTAGCCTTCTTGCCTAGGTTATCAGTAGGGTGATACAGAGAGTCCTGCTCTCGATGTCTCTTATTTATAGAAGCAGAAACAAGAGAAAAGGCACAAAAAAGGAGTTCAGCTCTTCCCCACTATCAAAATTCTTGCAGCTCACCAAAGAAACTCTCCTTACAGAATCCGTGTGTCATGAATTTGAACTCTCTAGTGTCTAGTAGTCTGCACAAAGGAATTTTTCTCTCAAAATGAGGCAATAATTTGATCTTTAGCCTTCTAAACCAGCTCCTGATTTTTTAGAAAACTTCATGAGAGGAGAGCATCTCCAAGATTTTCATTGATCAATAGACTTTTTAATTTGCCTGATGGTTTGGAAAGAAGGTGATTTGTCAGCACAGACTCTAAGTCTAATATCCTTCTCTTTCACCTCTAGTTGGCACTGAAGTAGAAGTTTTTATGAACTCAGAGTGATGTAAAAACTCCCCCAAATAAGCTGAGTTTCCCAAACTATCTCCAATGATATAGCTGAGGATTCATAGAATCATAGAAATATTAGGGATCTTGAGGGACCTTGAAAGATTGTTTAGATTTACTTGGTTGGTTTTAGGTTGGACTGGATGATCTTTAAGGTCTTTTCCAGCCTTATCATTACTGTGATACTGTGATAGTCCAATCACCCTGCCACAGCAGGATCACCTAGACCAAATCACACAGGAACACATCTAGACGGGTCTGGAACCTCTCCAGAGAAGGAGACTCCACAACCCCCTTGGGCAGCCTGTTACAATGCTCC
>VZRI01013228.1:141898-180533 GCA_013397515.1 Upupa epops
CTCACCAGTGCAGAGTAGAGGGGGAGAAGAGCTTCTCTTGATCTGCTAACTTTTTTTAATTAAAAAAAAAGAAGTAGTTATGGAACTGTTGAAATTAAAAATTATTTTAATCATAAAATAGAAAAGATTTAATAAAAAGCTTCATGTTACTGAGTGATTTTTGTCAAATTTGTCAACGCTTTCTAAAAACATTGTGAAAATGGGGGGAAAAAAAAGTGTGAAAATTTTCCCAGCTACTTCATGTTGCATTCAGCTACAGCAACCTTTTGGCAGTTCAGAACAGTGTGAAGACTTTATTTCCTTATGACTCTTGACAATAAAAGATACAATGAAGAAAAATCTTGAATTAGACTGTAGATTACACCTACACCTTTAGAGAAGGTGTAGGTGCCCAGACTGGCAATGATCAGCACTGGTGGGTTTACAAGAATGCTGGCATGAACCTCTATATTCAAGACTGAGTGGATGGTCTGAGGGGAAGGAAAAGCCACCAGAGAATACATGTGGTTTGATCCTCAGGAGACAGGGCAGTGCCATCAGGGAATTAAGTTCATGATTGGGGACCAACTTCTAATTGCTAAAGCAAGAAAGCCACCTCCAGTACATTCCTGATGCGGAGAGACTTCTTTTACTGTAGCCATCCTAGTTTGGTCACTAGGTGCTTCAAACTCTCTGAAGTCTGAGAAGCAAAATAAATTATCATGCTTGTAGTTCACCAGTTACACTGATAATCTGCTTCCACCACCCAAGAAAAAATTTTTTAACTAGATTAGATATCTCAGAACTTTTGTGCAGTTTCACCCAAGAAACTTCTCGTGATTTGTAGTTAACCTTGACCTCTTTATTAGTTTCTCTTTCAGAATAAAGATAGGGGATCATGTTAAGGGAGTATCTGCTGCTGGGAGGAGAAGGAAGAAGGGAGAATGAGTTTATAGTGATTCAAAGCCAACTGAAAGGTGAAAATTAAAGTTTTTGTATGTGACATAAACCAGATCAATTGAAGGAAATAGAAACATCTGTCTCTGTAGCGTACAAGAAGATGTTGGGAAATAAGCAATAGTCAGCACTGACCAACAAAAGGAAATGGGTGGTGGGAGGAGAAATGTTTATTAACTTGTTGAATAAAAATACCCACCAGCCTTCCGTAGATAATCTCAGTAGCAATTCTGCTCAAAACGTATGTGCCTTGAATTTAAATTCACTCTTTAAATATTTGTATAGTGACTTTAAAAATTCCCTTTCTGTAAATATTCCCAACAGGTTAAGATGGATATTGAATTGTTTGCACACAAAAGGTGTAGTCACTGTGAAAGCAAATCCATTTAAAAAGTGTTGAGCAAATATTCACAGGAAATGAGAATAAAATGAATGAAAAAAGGGCTTTAAGGGTGTTTGGAAAAGAGGCAGGTGAAGTCATTGTGATAGTGCCATGTCAGATTAGTGCTCTGAAAGGGGTGCGGGGTTCAAAGTAGTTAAGACATTATTTACTCCTGCAGTAAACAAGTATTATTTTTACTCACATTAATCAGTAGACTTGTAAACCCATTAGAGAACATAGTCCATGTATAATAGGAAGGAGAAAAATCAATGAGGAATGGTAAACTAGTAACAATGAGTGAAACTAAACGAGTTTTCTGCAATTTCCTACCTTTTCAAATTGCATTACTTATTAGAATAAACCCTTCAGGGAGCTTGCTGTAGACCTGACTGAAATACTATTGAGCAAATTGGTAACTAAACAGGGCATCAAAGTAAAAGAGTAACTCAAGAATATAATCCTTTTTCTGGAGGTCCTGATGACTAACCTGACTCTACCACTAGGCTGTCTGATCTGTGTTTTCTAAGTACGTTCGTATTCAGCTGCCTTGTTAGGGAAATGACATGGCACTCACCTGGAAGTAATTCTGCTGCAGCCAAGGAATCACAGCCTTAGGAAACAGTTGTCTGGCTTTCAGACATCAAGTTGCCAAGAAGATGGCTAATAACACCATGTGGTCAGAAGATGGCTAGTAAGGAAGCTTGTGGGCTTCAAAAATGTTTTGTGGCTTTTCCATGTTATTATATCCATGTTGTCCAAGAAAAGGACCAGGAATCTCCTGGTCTTCAGACTAGGACAGTGTTTAAAAAGTCACGAAAGCCTTGCAGGAGCCCTCATAAAACAGCTGATGTTGTTAAGGACTACCATAGATTCTGCATCATCCAGATGCAGAAAGAGATGTATTTTGCTGATGTTCGGATTATAGATGAAAGAGAAGTTGAGACCAAGAAGAAGGTTTCATGATTGTCGAAAGTGAAGGTCCTGCTTAAACTCTGTTTTGAAGTACTTGGAGGAAAAACTTGGTCTCTACTCTGGTTTCCTCGTGTTCAGTGGAAAGGTACAGTCACATCCAGAAGAGATCGTAGGTCACCTTGCTTAAATGTCTACACTTAGGCAGAGAGACATTAAAACCAGGAGAACATAAAGACCTCAGTAGCATTATAAAACCATCATGCAGATAACAAGTCTAAATAAACTCCATTTTTACATCTGCAAATGTTGTGGTGACTCACAAATTAATAACCCCCTACCCACACACAATCAGTGCTGCTTTAAAGAATGAAGAACGTGTTTTACCGCATCAATAAAGGATGAGGAATAAATACAAATCTCATCTGCGTCACATTGTTATCTTGGATTTTAAATAGTTCTGTGGCCTCTTGTTTCTATTCAGTCAGAGCATTTAGCATTGCAATTGTCTTATGAGAATCTCTCCTACACAGGAAAATGCACTTAGAATTTGTTAAGTAATATTGAAATCCACTTATTGTGATTGCAAGCATTTATCTCAAGTTAAATGGTTGGCTCTGTTCAACCCGGGGTTTGTCGACTCTTCTCAGCACAGAGCCTGGCTAGTGCTCTCTTGTCTAGCGCTGATTTTCTCTGTCCTGTATTTCAAAAAGTAGTCAGATGGGAACAACTCCTGCTCTTGGCACTGTGAACACAACACATAACTCTGCAAGTGAACCAACAAGTCGCAACAACATGACCATGACTGTGAAGAACAGGTTTGAAAAAGGAGTTCCATCATTCACTGGCCAGCAGAGCATCAGAATGGGGGATGAGTGGCTGGAAATCCACCCGGCAGAGAGGGACCTAGCAGTATTGGGTGACAACTGGCTGAACAGGAGCCAGCAGGATGCCCAGGTGTCCCGGAAGGCCAATGGCATCCTGGCTTGGATCAGGAATAGCGTGGTCAGCAAGACTAGGGATGTCATTCTCTCCCTGCCCTGGGCACTGCTGAAGTCTCCCCTTGAGTACTGGGGGCAGTGCTGGGCCCCCCACTTTAAAAAAGTGACTGAGGGGCTGGAGCAGATCCAGAGGAGCAATGAGGTTGGGGAAGGGACTGGAAAGAAAAGCTGATGAGGAAAGGCTGAGGGAGCTGGGGATGTTTAGCCTGGAGAAGGGGAGACTCAGATGGGACTTTCTCCTCTCTATAGCTTTCTGAAGGGAAGTTGTAGAAAGGTGGGGGTCAGGTTCTTCTCCCAGGCTACCAGTGACAGGACTAGAGGGCAGGGACAAAAGCTGCCAGGGAAGGGTTAGGTTGGATGTTAGGAAACAATTCATCATGGAAACTGTGGTTAGACACTGGAATGGACTGCCCAGGGAGGTGGTGGAGTCCCCATCCCTGGAGGTTTAAGAAAAGACCGGATGTGGCACTTAGTGCCCTGGTCTAGGTGGTCTAGGTGGTCTAGGTAGGTCATGAGCTGGACTTCATGATCTTAGAGGTCATTTCCATCCTCAGTAATGATTCTGTGAGTCTTTGGTTTTTCTTCATGTTTCGGTCTGAGAAAAAACATCACTCACAGCTTCTACACAATAGGAAAGACAGGCAGAGCCAGGATTTGTGATAGTGGGTTTGTGCATGAAATCCACTCCTGCAGCTCTTTCACCATAGAATGGCCTGTGGCTGCACAGAAGCACAAAAGGCAGAGGTTTTGCTTCAGAAGCAGCTCATCATTGAACAGCCTGCAATCCAGACAAGTATGTGATGTGGTCTTCAGAAAGTCATTAGGGTGGAGAAAATCATATTGCCATGAAGGGACACCTTCATCAGTGCTTGACCATTTAATCCAGATTCTTATGTTCATGGTAAATAATCGGCTATCAAAAATATGAAAGAGATCACTCTCTGATAGCTGATTCTGAAACACAGTAGGATTATACAATGCATAAAGCTTAAGTGAATGGCACTGATATAAGAAACATGAACCACAGCACAAGAGGTGATGTAAAATAGTACATCAACCCTATGAACATGAATAGTGAAAACTGGATCTTTCCCCATATTCTTCGGAGAGAAATAAGGGTAGAAAGGGAATCCTTTGTTTCCTCTGAGTAGGATAATAGGGAAAGGAGAGTCCTTGCCACCTCCCAGAGTCAAAATATGGTCGCAGGTGGCAGAAAACAGTGAAACAGAGATATTGTTCTGGAGAAATCACATTGTTTTTGACAATGACCTTTTTACTAACACACAGAGAATTAGTACTTGGAGAGCCTGAGTGTGGTTTTAACCCTTAGAAGGACAATGCACAAGGGTCTTCAAAGAAATCCCTCTCATTCTACTATTATATTAAGGCAATATATAAGCGATGAAATTAAATTAAAATCAGAAAACCCTTTGAATATTAAGATATTGACTTTCCAGTGCAGAATCAGTGGGTGCATTTACAAAACTATTCTTTCCACTTACTTTTACCAGGAGAACAAAGCCTGTCACTCCAATCTTCAAAGAGGGCAAGGAGGACCTGAGTAACTACAGACTGGTTAGCCTTGCTTCCATCGCTGGAAAGGTGATGGAACAGCTTGTTCTTGGCTTCATCTCAAAGCATCTCAATGTAAGGTGGGCTAGCAGGAGTAGTCAGCATGAGTTTTCCAAGAGGAAAGTCCTGATTGACTAAGCTGATAGCCTTTTAAAAAGATGTAACTTGGTAGATAGATGAGGGTAGATGGGATGCACCTTGACTTCATCACCATCTCCCAAGATATCCCCACAGCCAGACTTAGGAAGGGTGGATTGGATGATTGGTTGTTGAGGTGATCTGAAAACTGGTTAAAGAACAGAACTCAGAGTTGTAGTCAGTGGGGCAGAGTCTGTGACTGGTGGTGTTGCTCAGGGATCAGTACTGGATCCAGTTCTGTTCAATATATTTGTCAACAACTTGGATGAGGGGACAGGATACCCTCAACAAGTTTGCTGGTGATACAAAACTGGGAGGAGTGGCTGACACACTGGAAATTTGTGGTGCTCCCTATGTGACCTGGATAGGCTGGAGAGTTGGATGGATTTAACTTGATGAGTTCCAACAAAAGCAAGTGTAGATGCTGCATCTAGACAGCAAAACCTCCATACATCAGTGCAGGATGGGGACTGAGCTGTTGGAGAGGAGTTCTGGGGGAAAGGACCTGAAGGTGCTCGTGGACCACAAGCTGACCATGAGCCAGCAAAGGGTTGTTGTGGCCAAGAAGAGCAATGGTCTCCTGGGGTGCATTGAGTGTGACCAGTAAGTCAAACGAGGTTCTCCTTCCTCTATGCTCTATCCTGATTAGGCCACATCTGGAGTCCTGTGCCCAGTTCTGGGCACCCCAGTTCAAGAGGGATGGGGAACTACTGGAGAGAGTCCAGCACAGAGACACTGAGGTGATCAAGAGGCTGAGGCATCTTCTTTATGAGGAGAGGCTGTTCAGCCTGGAGAGAAAGAGACTAAGGGGAGATGTCATCAACACTTACACATTTCTAAAGGGCAGTTGTCAGGATGATGGGGCCAGGCTTTATTCAGTGGTGCCTAGAGATTGTGCGAGGGGCACTGGGCATGAACAGGAACATAGGAAATGTTATTTAAACACAAGGAAAGTTTTTTCATGGTGAATGCAACAGAGTCCCGGCCCAGGCAACCCAGAGAGGCTGTGGAGTCTCCTGCTCTGGAAATATTCAAGACCTACCAGGATGTGTGCCTGTCTGATCTGCTCAAAGTGATCCTGCTCTAGCAATGGGGTAGGACTAGATGATCTCCAGAACTCCCTTTCAACCCCTACCATTCTATAATTCTCTGGTTTCTCCAACAGAGCTTCCTTTGGAGTCTATTCCAGGTTTTGAATGAGGTTTTCACCAGTATTTTCCTCCCTAATATTTTCCATTGCTTAATTTCATCCCATTATATCTAATTACACTCCCCTGAGGAACACGAAACTATTCTTATCCATCCCTTCATATACTTACAGACAATTATCTTGTTCCTATCCTTATTTGCCAAGTTACAGTTATTTAGTTGTTTTAACCTTCTGTTCCATTAACTTGACTTTCCTGTTATCCAAAGGCTATACAGTACCTTACTTAATAGGAAAGGAAGATTTGGAGTGACTCATATTATTGTAAGCCTAATGGGTTAGCTTTGCAAAATATTTGTCTCTTCCTTGCAATCAGACTCAAATGTATTCCATCACATTTCAAACTCCCAGTTCCTGGCATTCTGTGAATGGTTATCAAAGCGATTTGACCTTTTAATAATTTCATAATTGATGTACTAATGTGCTGCTGCTGAGTACCATTGACTTCAAGCTTTTATTATCTTTCTTCTTGCATTACATGAGAGAAAAAAACAAAATAGCTGTCTTATTGTTCCTCTCTGGTGATGTCATCTAAGTTTTCTTGACCAAGAGTTTGGAATATTAATCAAGAAGGAGACTATCTGAGGTTAACTGTAAGACCAGACTCACTGGATGAAATCTCCAACTCTAAATAGTTGTGGCACAGCTTGTGGACTACCGGCTTTCAAACGTTTCTGAAGTTCCCCCACAGAGAAAATTTTACTGAAGAGAGGGAATAATAGTTTAGTAGAGTCGATGTGAACTAGATCACTAAGTTTTGGGTCAATACAAATGTTCTGTTCTGATTCATGTTTTTACCAATAACAAAACCCTGGACAATTAAGCCTCAGCTCGTTTTACCTGAAGGCAGCCATGTAGAAGATAAGCATGCAGACTAACCTAGCTCCTCCTCAGGCATCTCTAGGTAGTGATGCATTTCACCTGTCTTTGATATTGATCTTAGTGTACAATACACTGCTAGAGCATATTTTCACTATCTGCCAGTAACAAAAAACCTATGAAATTCTTTGGACACAAGCAGCTTTGTTCTTAACAGCTCAGCCAGCTCTAAGACTCTCAAAAAACCCAAGGTATTTTGTGAGTAGTGGCATTAATGCAACATTTTCATCATTATTTTGAGTGGCTGATTCCTTTAGCTTTCTCTCCCCCACTCTGTGTCACGTATTATGAAAAGATGTAATGCCTTCTGCCCCTACTTACATCCCACAGCAATCTCCTGGGTAGGCTTTGTGCTTCCAGACATATGGGAATGTCCCCTCTGACTGCTAGGTAACCACACTGGAGAGATACTTGCTCAAACAGGTTCACAGATCTGCAGGTCGGAAGGGACCTCAGGGATCATCTAGTCCAACCTCTTAAAGCAGCATACAATTGAAATGAGCTGGCCCAGAACCCTATCAAGCTGAGCCTTAACATTGTCTAAAGTTGAGTAATCCCCCATTTCCCTTGCAAGACTGTTCCGCTGTCTAATAGCTCTCAGCATGAGCAACTTTCCTCTCAAATCCAGTTGGAATCTCCCCTGGAGCAACTTGCAAGCATTCCCCCTTGGCCTTTCTACAAGACTCCTTATGAAAAGGGAGTCTCCATCCTCCTGGGAGCCACCCTCGATGGACTGGAGCATTGCAATTATGTCCCCCCTAAGCCTTCTCTTCTAAATGCTGAACAGACCCAGTTCTCTCAGCCTTTGTTCATGTGGAGGTCTTTCAGTCCCCTGATCATCCTCGTTACCCTTCTTTGGACCCTCTCCAGACTGTCTGCATTATTTTTGTCTAGGAGGGACCAAAACCGAATGCGGTACTGAAGGTGTGGTCTGATCAGCACTGAGTAGAGTGGCAAGAGAACATTTTTATCTCTGCTGGTGATGCCCTTGTTAATGCAGCCCAGCATCCTGTTGGCCCTCTGCTGCAGCAGCTCTCTGTTTGCTCATGCTGAGCCTGCTGTCCACCGAGACCCCCAGGTTCGGCTGTAGAGGCTACTCTACAGCCAGGTGGATCCCAGTCTGAGCTGCATTCAAGGGCTGTGTATTCTCCAGGAGTCCTGTGCTTGTCCTCACTGAACTTCATGAGGTTCCTTCTGGCCCACTCCATCAGCCTGTCCAGGTCCCCCTGGAGAGTGATTCTCTCTTCAGGGTGTTCTTTTTCTCTGAGTGACTGTTGGATCTTCTCTCCTAGCCAGCTGCCATCTCATGTACCTCTTAGGAACGAAGTATCCCCAGGGTATTGCAAGAGAGTTATAAACTCATATTCAAGTCTGACCAAGGCCAAGACATCCCAGAGTTATTAAGAGTAGAGAACACAGATGGACAAATGATAATACGATTGCAGAGCACTTTTTTTCTCCCCCTCCTCCTTCAGAAACTCAGCAAAAGAAAGAAGAAAATGAAGCCCTTCAGACTGAATTAAATCATAACATTTTATTTTATTGTTTTATCTGGGTCTTGCTATCGTTTTCCCTCTTGCTGCCATGAAAATTGAGAAACTGGGAATCCAATTACAAAGGCTAGATAAAAGAGAATGATAGTGAAGAATTTTAATTGGATGGAGAAGACATTGAACGCGTGTTCACCAGACACATGCTTCAAAAAGCCCTGGCACTACAAGTGTGCAGGCAGAGGTCACTTGTAGGAAGGGATATAAGGTGACTTAATCACAGAAGCAGTGAACCACAGCTCTGGTTTTCAATCAATAGAACCAGTGAGAGCTGCCGGACCTCTGGTGAAATTGATTACTTTGAGAGGTAGTACATAGTGATACTGACATTTAAAATGTGTCCAAAACAAAATTTCTCATCTCTTTTGTCAGCTTTATTTAAAGTGTGAAAACCACCAGCAGCAGGCACCAAGGGTTTGATAACCTTTTATTTCTAAGCCTTACTCAAAGGAAAAGGACATGTTGTTTGGCGGTCTCTTCTAAATAGCTCTTATTGTGAACTTTTTATTATCAGAGTCATAGAACCATAGAATGGTTTAAATTGGAAAAAAACATTTAGGATCATTGAGTTCAACCATTAACCATACCCTACCAAGCCACCGCTAAACCATGTCATTATTATTGTGATTATTTCTGTAAGATGCTGCAGTAGAGGGGAAAAAAAAAGATAGCCTGCTCTTTCACGGATAACATGGTGACCTGAAGTCCTCTGAATACTTTAAATTAAAAAAGTCAGAGTTGTTTGGCTTGAAATATGATTTCAACTTTGCAGAACTTTCCTGCTGAGAATGGGAAGCAGCAACTGTCTGAGCCTACTAAGGTAAGCAAAACTCATTTTCATGCAAGAAAGCTCAGAATTTAAGTCCAGCTGAGCCTGAGCATGCCTCAAAACAGTTTGGTAAACTTTATGTTGTGGTGTCACCAGACCCACGGAGCGATGCGTTTAAATTTAAGCTCAAATCCAAGGGCAGAACTGTTGACTTCAGAGGTGTCAGGGCTTCACTCAACAGAATTAGATCACAGAATCACAGACTGATAGGGACTGAAAGGGATCACAGAAGATCATCCAGTCCAATCCCTCCTGCCAGAACAGGACCTCCTAAATCCAGTTGCACAGGGACAGTCCAGGTGGGCTTCAAATATCTCCAGAGAAAGACACTCCACAAACCCCCTGGGCAGCCCCTTCCAGTGCTTTGTCACCCTCACCATGAAGTTTCTTCTCATCTTGACATGGAACCTCCTCTGTTCCAGCTGACACCCGTTGCCTCTTGTCCGAGCATTGGGTGGCAATGACATTGCAGATCATATATCAAACCTTCTTGTTCAGCCCCCATGGATACTGGTGTTTGCTACCTGATGCATCCAGCTATAGTTCAGGATGAGATGTGTGGATTTAGTATCATTCTTTGAGACAGCAGCCCAGCATCTGACAAGACCTCAGAGTTAGGATATACACCATGAATTAAATTCTTTTGCTTCTGGGCTCTGTTTGTGAGGAAACAGTTTAGCTTTTATGTGATGCACTTTCTCAGACGTGTCAGTGTAAAGCAGACCCACATAGGACCCCATAGCTTCTGTCAATGGACCTGATGGAATTTTGTTGGAAGGACTGCAGGAAAACAGAAACAGCCATGCCAGATTTTATGGTCCATCCAGTGAAGCTGCTGATACAAGACAATAAGACATAAACATACCCATAGAGGTACTATAAAAACCTTGCCTATGGCTATGTTCCCCTCATCCGTATGCCTGTAGTGTCATGGAAAGGAAAGGAAAGGAAAGGAAAGGAAAGGAAAGGAAAGGAAAGGAAAGGAAAGGAAAGGAAAGGAAAGGAAAGGAAAGGAAAGGAAAGGAAAGGAAAGGAAAGGAAAGGAAAGGAAAGGAAAGGAAAGGAAAGGAAAGGAAAGGAAAGGAAAGGAAAGGAAAGGAAAGGAAAGGAAAGGAAAGGAAAGGAAAGGAAAGGAAAGGAAAGGAAAGGAAAGGAAAGGAAAGGAAAGGAAAGGAAAGGAAAGGAAAGGAAAGGAAAGGAAAGGAAAGGAAAGGAAAGGAAAGGAAAGGAAAGGAAAGGAAAGGAAAGGAAAGGAAAGGAAAGGAAAGGAAAGGAAAGGAAAGGAAAGGAAAGGAAAGGAAAGGAAAGGAAAGGAAAGGAAAGGAAAGGAAAGGAAAGGAAAGGAAAGGAAAGGAAAGGAAAGGAAAGGAAAGGAAAGGAAAGGAAAGGAAAGGAAAGGAAAGGAAAGGAAAGGAAAGGAAAGGAAAGGAAAGGAAAGGAAAGGAAAGGAAAGGAAAGGAAAGGAAAGGAAAGGAAAGGAAAGGAAAGGAAAGGAAAGGAAAGGAAAGGAAAGGAAAGGAAAGGAAAGGAAAGGAAAGGAAAGGAAAGGAAAGGAAAGGAAAGGAAAGGAAAGGAAAGGAAAGGAAAGGAAAGGAAAGGAAAGGAAAGGAAAGGAAAGGAAAGGAAAGGAAAGGAAAGGAAAGGAAAGGAAAGGAAAGGAAAGGAAAGGAAAGGAAAGGAAAGGAAAGGAAAGGAAAGGAAAGGAAAGGAAAGGAAAGGAAAGGAAAGGAAAGGAAAGGAAAGGAAAGGAAAGGAAAGGAAAGGAAAGGGCCCCAAAAGGAAAGGAAAGGAAAGGAAAGGAAAGGAAAGGAAAGGAAAGGAAAGGAAAGGAAGGGAGGAATTCACATTGATTACTGTGATGTAGATCTCCCAATATTAGTAATGACATATGACTGTAAGTGTATTCATTTAAGTCTGGTAAATGCAGACAATTGTTTAGAGTGTTCTGGCTTTGTGGCGGAAGCTTGGTGATGTCTCACTTTTCCTGCCTCGACTCTGAAGCCAGAAGGGGAGTATCCATCTTTCTACATTTTAGTTATGTGGTGGATGTAGACCGTAGCATGACAAATTCATGATTTGCTTGTTCTGTTCGTGTATGTATTTGTAGAGTATTGCATTTTATAAACAATATTTTCCATTTCTACTATCTGAAAGGTCAAGCATCCTAGACCTCCAAAAATAACTAATACTGAAGCATAACACAAGAAAGACACTGAGGTGCTGGAGTGGTTCCAGAGAAGGGCAAGAGAATTGCTGCAGAGTCTATGGAACAAGCCTTGTCAGGAGCAGCGGAGGGGGCTGGGGCTGGGTACTCTAGAGGAAAAAGGAGGCTGAGGGGAGACTTTACCTCAAAGGAGAGCGTGGACTGTGGTAGTTGGTCTCACCTCACAAAGTGATAGGACAAGAGAAAACAGCCTCAGGTTACACAGGGGGATGTTTAGGTTGGATCTTAGGACAATTCATCCTGGGAAGAGTGCTCAGGTCTTGGAACAGGTTGCACAAGGGAGGGATTTGAGTCACCATCCCTGGATGTGCTACGAAGTTGTGGAGATCTAGAGCTTAGGGACAGGATTTAGTGGTAGTCTTGCAACAGTTTTAATGATTGGACTTGATAATCTTAGAGGCCTTTTCCAAACAGAATCAATGATCTAGATGTTAGATATTAGGTTTACTTGGTTTATTTGGATTTAAGTTGGACTGGATGATCTTTAAGGTCTTTTCCAACCTTAGCATTTCTGTGATAATGACTCCAAGTCATGCTGGAGACCTTTATTTCTGTACAATTAAAAATTACATTAGTGAGAGGTAAAATAATTGGAATTGTCACTATTAGCATTGTAATTTCTACCTCTGATTCTAATAAAAATGCAGTGTAATTATATAAAATGTGAGATCATTTTTGGAAATTGTTGCTCACATAGGAACCACTGTGTGTACTAGAGAGACTGAAGATCAAAAAATACCTCCATCCTTATCTGTGTATTTTATCTGTGTTTGCATATGCATCATCTCTACATCAAAGTCACCAGAATATCTCCTTTGCCACTCTAATGATGTTTAGTTATAATATCTTCAACATAAACTTCTGTATCGACCTAGCATTTTCACTAAAATTTTATCCTTTTGTAATTATTTTAAACTAATTTGACAATCCATTAGTAGAGATGTAGGGAAACATATTGACATCTCTACCTTTTGATAGCGCACCACCTTCTCCACCCTTAATGCTGTTCCAGCTTGCAAGCTCTTTCCCTTTCCAGCAGATAATTACAGACATTCTTGTCACCATGTCTACAGACTGAAATCCCTCTTTCTGGAAATCAGTAGAAAATGTTATATAAGTATCTATAACTCTGTTCAGTTATACTCTTGCCCTTATCATGCAACAGGAACTAGTAACTAGCAGCTAGTAACTTCTGTTACAATACATACCCTTCTTATCTGGGAAGGATCAGGCACAGTCTGTCTGAAAACAAACTTGATTATAAGGCAGCAATAACAGATGGCAGCAAGTCAAAGAACATTACAGATGTCATTTGCCAAAGGAATTTCCTTACAGCTTGTGGATATTGAATTATTGACAGAGAGTTTGGGGTTTTGGGGTTGAGTCTTGTTTTCTTTTTTTTTTGCAAAGCTGTTTTTGCTAGAGTATTATGTTGGTAGACAATTCTAGAGGCTATCATTATAGCTTGATCTGTAGTACTTCATTGAGGTTCCTTCTGGCACTTGAGGATGTCAGACATATAAATGAGGTAATGATTTTCAGAAACCTTTATCACACAGTCACAGAATCATTCAGGTTGGAAAAGATCCTTTGGATCATCAAGTCCAACCATTCACACGTTCACCACTACTTGTTTACCCCTAAACTCTATCCCCTAACACAACATCTAAGTGACTCTTGAACACATCCAGGGACGAGGACTCAACCACCTCCCTGGGCAGTCTATTCCAGTGTTTAACCACTCTTTCCATGAAGAACTTTCTCCTGATGTCCATTCTAAGCCTATCCTGTGGCAGCTTGAAGCCCTTCCCTCTGGTTCACGGGCTGCTCTGAGCTGGTTAACAGAAAGACCCTTTAAATACAACTGAGAGGAATTCACCACCAAATGGTGTCTCAACCACTCTACCTTAGGTAAATAATTTGGGCTAAAAGGTCTTTATTGTTGAGGTTTCTGCTTCCATCCATTGACTAAAATCTAGACAATCCATTCAGCCAAGGAAACCCTAAAGATAATTATCATTGTGAGATTAAACCTATCTGAAAGAGAGGCAACTGTCCTAAAGAAGCCATTCAAAAAAGGACTGAAAACAGAAGTACATAACAAGTTATTCATTCTTACAGTAGGATCATTACGAGCCATGCGATTAGCCACAGACTCAGTAAAAATTGCATATTACAACCATAGCGGTTTTTTTGCAGATGTCGCAGTAGGGATAATTGTAAGGAGAGACCAATAGAGGTGAAGCAGCAGTCTCCAGGGATGTTTTCAAGCACTGCTTTCCACATGCTGTGGAAATGGGGCAACAAAATTGTCTTGCTTGTGAGATTTAATAAGAAAAAGACATAACTCTAGTGCTGCAAGTAGGAGGGAGTAGGAAATGACCGTGCTGATGATAAAGAAAGAAGCACTATGCATTGTGGAGATGCAATATAAAAAGTCTTAGTTTATACAGAAACAACGGAATGGGAAGACCCTTTGTAAAGACACACAAAAGGAAGCAGCATTTTCGAAACAATGGGTAAAGCAAATGGTCTCTGCTGGAGGCTGTTAAAAGGAAATACTTGGTTTTCTTGTGCTCTTATGTTTCTGCAAGTCTCTGCTGTACTTATCTGACTCACTTTCCTAACCAATAACATATTTGGGTTTAGTGCAGTTCTCGGCTTACACTAATAGCTATTTAAAGGTTGAAGATTATTCAGCAAAGTCTGGAGCTTTTACCAATGGGACCCTGCTGATTCCATTTCTGAGGAGGCATTGATGGGGCAGAAGACTATCTGGGTCTTTGCAGCTCAATGACTCATCCTCTTACCGATCTCATCAGGCTTGCATCAACATCTGTAAGACTAGATGCCACAACTAGTGTCTATGATTCTATGATTCTTGTTGGAATTTCCCTTGGTGGATTTTTAGCTCACAATTACTTTGTTTTGGGGGGCATGAGGAACAAATCATCATTACTATTTTTCTCCTCAGCAATCTCCTATGTATCTCAGAGTTGTTATACCTCCAGTCTTTTCTCCAAACTAAGCAATCCCATGTTTCCAATTCTACTTTGTGGACCATTCCTGCAAGACCTCTAATCATTCTTCCTGATCTTCTCTGAACTCTTTTTCATTAGGCCCATCTTTCTTGATGTTTGACCAGCAGATTCATCTGCATGTGCTGAATTTGAAGCGAACACAAACAAACAGTGGCACAAAAGTGGAGCGCAAGAGTCAGGTTGTGGTTGAGAACAAGACAGTTATGTTAATGACTTATCTTTAGCTTATGTGTGCTCTTGGGAGCTGTCAGCTGAGCCCTAAGGCATGCTGAGCCATTGGTATTCATCATCTTTATTCAAATTAAACCACATAAATAAAAATTGCCACAGACAATGGCCTTTGAAGATAACTGAATCTCTAACATGTATTGCTTTGCATTGAGGGGCTTTATTTTCACTTAAATAATAATGAGATTTTTAGAGAGGAGATAAGGCTGAGGGCACACCTGAACCCACACCTGGGAAGTGTTACTGCTTCTGGGCATGGGAGTCTGTGGGTCGTGGTTATGCATCACCTCTACTTGCTTTGCTTAGCCTGACATCTGAAGTTACTTGTGACCAGTACAGACCAAACTAAAAGGTCTCACTGTAAGTCACCGTACTTTGGGCTAAGAATATATATTTTTAAAGTAAACTTTCTAGATTTCTCCATTTTCAAGCATCTCTCCACCTTTTTATGTCATTCATTCCCTTTCAGAAATGGCTTTTGACTTCAAGCTTCCTTTTCATTATTTCCACTGTAGACAGTTTCCCAGCTGGTCTCCCAGCAGTCCTCATGCACAACATTGTACATCCACCCTCTTTTCAAGTGTTTTACTGTCCTGCATCATTGTTGTGTGACACAAACTTCCCACCTTATGCTTTACATGGGGCATCTTTCAATCATGGGACTTTTCACAAGAGGATGTAGCAGTAGGACAAGGGGAAATGGATTTAAATTGAAGGAAAGTAGGTCCAGGCTAGATTTTAGGAAGACGTTATTCAGTGCAAGAGTGGAGAGACTCTGGAATCAATTGCCTGGAGAGGCTGTGGCTGCACCCTCCCTGGAGATATTCAAGGCTGGGTTGGATGAGATCTTGAGCAACCAAATCTAGTTGAGATGTTGGAGTGGGTGATCTTTAAAGTTCCCACCAGTCTGAGCCATTCTGTGATTTTGTGGTTCTTTGCTTCTTCAGCAAAGCCTCTCCAAAGACAATATTGCTCTCAAATACCTGGTAAAGCCAGTCTTGGTTATCTGACTTAAACCCTGTTCTCCAAAAATTGCACCCCAATTTCAGTCCCTGATGACTTTTGTACCTCTCCCTTGCTTAGCTGCCTTCCCTAACTCTTAGTGGGAAGACCTTTTAGGAATCCTGCATTGCACAGTTTTGGAGATCAAAGTCTTCTCTTTGATCTCAGAAGACCCAGAGCCTCCCCCCACTCTCCATGTGGTTTCTCTCCACCACACTTTAGCTTCACATCATGTGAGAGAGGCAGTAAAATGAAAAAGAGAGAGGAAAAGGCAAGGTGGAATTTTCTGGGATTTCCCCTGTTCCCTCAGGATATACTCTATGCCTCTGCTCTTCTCCCTGAGTTATCCCTGATAGCCTCAGAACTGGTATCCTAACATTATGTGATTTCCACATACAAAGATAAGTAAACAGTGCAAAAGCCTTGAGCAGCACAAGAAGAAACTATAATAACTACCCAACTGAAATCCTCAAAAAGAGCAAAGCTGTGACATTTTGCAGGGTTAGATACCACAGAATATACTATTAGATGTAGACTATTACTTCTAACGTTATCCTAATACCCTGATGGATGCGATAAATATTTACCACACCAGTAAAGTGAGGAACTCTGCATTATTAGAAATGAAAACAGCTGCTATTTTAGTTCTGAGGAAAACTAACTTACGCTTCTCTATTGAAAAATGACCTGTGTGTTTGGGCTTTCATTGAATTATATTTTAGCACAGCTTTTTCTCTCTCTGCTTTCTGGCTCTGGCTGGATTTAATAAAAGGAGCAGCTATGCAGGCTGAGATCAACTCGTGACGCTGGTTGTACCCTTAAATCATAGCAATGACCTGCATGGAGCTCCATTCAGTCCTTCAAAGGGCCATGCGACCACACACTGGACAATAAAACACATTACTACCAGTCTAGTAAGAGTTGCGGAGTTCGGGGTCTTCAGTGCGACAAGAACATTTCACCTTCTCTCTTTAAATCTACATGGGACACAGTAAATCCTTTTTCCTGTCATGCCTTGTTCCACAGGGCCCAGTATTTGGACCACTCATGTTTAATGTCTTCATTCATGACCTGGATGTGGAGATTGAGGGCACCTTCTCTAAGTTTCCAGATGACATCAAGTTATGCTAGTGTGTCAATCTGTTGGAAATAAGGGTGGATGTATGGAGGCATCTGGATATGATGGATCAATGGTCTGATGTGATTGGCATGAGGTACAAAGACAAATGCTGGGTCATAACAACCCTCTGTAACACTACAGATTTGGGAAAATTTATTGGAAAACTCTGTGTCAGAAAAGAACCTGGAGGAATTGGTCAAGAGCTGGCCGAACATAAAGCAAGCATATGCCCAGGAGGTCAAGAAGACCTAGGGCATCCTGGTTTGTATGAGCTTGCACTAGTCCTTCTGGAGCCTGTCCAGAAAAGAGGAGCAATAAATCTGGGAAGGGGTGCGGAGTACAAGGACTCTGAGGAGCATCTGAGAAAAGGAGGCTTCAGTGAGGTCTTGCACCCTCAAATGTCTGAAAGGATGTTGGAGCAAGGTCGGCTTCAGTCTCTCCTTACAAATGACAAAATAAGAAGAAACAACCTAAAGCTGTGCTAAGGGAGGTTTAGGTTCGCCATGAGGAACACTTTCTTCTCCACAGGGGTTGTCCAGGCTTGTCCCACTCTGCCCAGGGCAGTGTTGGAATCCCCAATCTAGAGTGTGTTGTAATGCTGTGGAGATGTAATGCTGAGAGACAGGGTTGGACTCAATGATCTAAAAGGTTGTTTTCCAACCAAGAGGATTCTGTGATTTCTTTCAGCTTCATGAGACAAGACAGAGAGACACCAAGGTCATCACAAACTCTGTCACCGCAGAGGAGGACACAGAGCCTGGAGGGGTAAATCTAATTGGCTAACAGCCTTGAAGAGAAAAGGGAAAAAAACATGTTGGCTGTCACTTGTGATAGCATAGACTGCCCAATTTCATTCAATTTGGCTACCTTAACACTAATTTCCTTTTCTATTTAGGTATAGGTGGTTCTTAATTAATTTTTCCTAACTTGTTACTCTCAATTGTACTCTCTTTACGCATTATAGGGTCCAGATACTTAGGGGAAAGGACATTGCTGATGCTGTTCAGCTTGACGAAGAGAAGGCTCCAGTGGGACCTTATAGTGACCTCCCAACCCTTGAAAGGGGCTGTCAGAAGGCTGGAGAAGGATGTTCCCAAGGGCAGGGAATGACAGGATGAGGGGTCATGGTTTGAAGCTGGAAAAGAGCAGAATTAGGTTGGACAGGAGGAAAAAGTTGTTGAATCTGAGGGTGGGGGATCCCTGGAACAGGCTGCCCAGAGAGGTGATGGAGGCCCCATCCCTGGAGCTGTTCAGAGTCAGGCTGAATGGCGCTCTGGGTAATCTGTTCTGCTTCTTGTAGCAGGGGTTGGACTCAATGACCTTTGGAGGTCCCTTCCAACCCAACATATTCTATGATTCTACATTAGAATAAACATCTTTTCAATTATGAGTAAGGTGGCCATCAATGGCCACATGCACCTTAAAGACTCACTCAAGTCTATGCCTCCAACATACCCAATTTTCTTTTACTATTTCTTTGTGTATAAGAAGGCAACTGAGACCTCAAACTGTACAGCCAAATTAAATACCTGAGCTCATGAATTTTACTTTCCTTCCTAACTATTTTATTCTAGAAAGTTCATTGAGGAAGACTCTGTAGTTTATGCTGGTCACTATTTTGTTAGGTATTGCTTCTCTAACAAAAAACTTAAGAAAACCACAATCCTCCCTTTTCATCCGAGTCTTCTCAACTGCTACATTCTCCATGAATTTGAGGGATTTTTGATATTATAATTGAGTGAGCAGTTGCGCTCAGCAGCCACCACAGAAAAGAGCATATCAAAGCCTGATCGTGAGGGATATCAGGTTCTGTCTTGTCCAAGAGCATCACCTCCCTGTTTCTAATCTGGCTCATCTCCATACCATGGTTATCCTTGCCAGCAGCATTCTTTGGCTTTTCTCTTTGTGATTTCAATTCTATCGTCACTCAGAACATAGCAAAAAATGATCAGCACAAAGGAGAGATAAACTTGAATCATGAGGTTTGGGTGCAGTTCCCAATAGTAATGTTTGAGAGAACCAAATCTAAGGAATAAAGCCTTTTCTAGTTAATAAACTTGAAGTAAATGCCAACTGCTTCCTGACACCCATTTTTTTTTTGTACTGAGTCTAACAAAGGGGAACCAAAAAAGTTCTTCTTTTGCTCAGTCACAGCTCTTCTTGTTGAGACTACATCATAACTTCAGTCACAACTGACCTACATAGGAATAACAAAGAAAATAAGGAAAATGTTTAGGATATAAAAAAAGAAGTGGAGAATCAGGTCACAGAATGTCTTAGGTCACAGAATGTCTTAGGTTGGAAGAGACCTTTAAGATCATGAAGTCCACTGCCAGGTCACCACTAGATAATATCACTGAGCACCAGGTCCACACTTCCTGTACTTACTGCCAGGGATGGCCATTCCAGCAACAGGAAAAGGAAGGGAAATCATAGAATCATTAGGGACTGGAAGGGACCTCGAAAGATCATATTTGAGAAGGATGGAGAAGTCCTAAAGAACTGAGATTCTCATTTCTGCCTCCTTGAGGAAGGGATCACAGCAATGGAGGCAGTTGTTGCCACACATCGCCCAGCTCCAACTGTCTCCATGAACAAAGAAGCAGGGTCTAAAGCAGACAGTTGAGCCACAGCTGTTTTGTTCTTCTTCCTTCTTTTTTAGGAATCTATCTTCATTGTGGTTGCCTGTCTTGCCTGTGCCCTGGCATGCACATTGTGTTTGGCAATAAATTACTCTTTTTGTGAGCCAATGCAACACAAACAAAGCACAGCCCTGAGATCCCATCTCTGCCAAGAAGCCATCGAGCTGGATTCCCCTGGAGGGTTTTTAAATGACTACGGGTAGGTAAAAATCCAAGAAAAAGAAACCAACAAACCCCAAACAGTGGTTTTGAGTGCTTGTAGCTGCAGATTTCTTGCAGCAACAAGGCATTACAGTAGATTGCTACTACATTTTCATCCTCTGCGAAAACGAGGTCTCTCATAATTAGAGTCTGCAAAGATAGCAGGTGTCCAAGCATGGATTTCTCTCTCTCTCTTTTATTTTTCCTCCTTCCTCCTCTTTTTTCTTTTGTGGCATAAAGGTAAGTTAACAACACTCTCTGTTCTGCTGAACTCAAGCTAGATCCAGCTGAACTTCAATTCATCCCAGCAGCAAACTGTTTATTAAAGACCTGTCAAATGCCCACATTCTGTAGATCATCACAGGAACTGACAGTGCGACAAAGGCTTGAAATCCAGTGCATATCACTGGAGGATGCCATTAAAATGAAAGTGAGACCAAAACCTCGCAGCTGTCACTCATTATCTAGGACATTCTCACACAGTAGAGCTCGCACACTCCCCTTTATCTGACATGGGTCTCCTTTTCTAACTTTCCTGGGTTGGTTTTTTTTTTGGTGTAATGAATCAGATTTTTAAGAAAAACATTTTAAAGCAAAATAAATAAATAAATATGTTCATAAATATCGCTTACAGGTGGGTGTTTCTACTCCGTTTGGAGCATTTCTGCCTGTCCAGTTAATCACTGCTTCTCTCATTTTGATCACCCGCTGCTTATTTTATAGGCTGTTATATTTTAGAGCTTGAAAAGAAGAATAAATAGGAATGACAGAATTTCAACCATTCAAACAGAGCTTTTACAGGAAAATCTGTCCTCAGCCACTTGCCCTTGTCCTAGACCAAGCCTGAACGTGCCTTTGTTCCAGTTCAAATGAGACAGGCTAATAATGTTTCTGTCCTCATTATTTTTTGGATTTTCACTTCAGGTTTTGACTGGGAATTGAATGTCTGTGAGAGCCAGATCAAGGCTGTGTCAGTACTGGCAGCAAACGGCTCTTAGTCATGAGAAAAACTAGTCCTCGCTGATTGACTAAGGATAGGAGATACCCAAAGCCTCACAAGCTTGGTCGGCAAATGCTTGACATTGACACTGTCAGACCAATTCTACACCCCTTTAGATCCATTTGCATCAGGGTCACTATGTCACAGCAAAAATAGAGTAACGTTGGCTCAGCCCTCTAGAATTTTTAATTCATTCTTGATTGATTGTAGGCTACAGCATATTTAATTGTCTCTGGTATTCACTCTTGAACTCAGGACTCCAGGAGCTCCTTCTGTTTCAAACCAGTGGCTAAAGGTAGATTCAAACACAGGGGAACTCTACAGCATAATTGTTTAGCTGTGATCTCATCACACATGCTATGCAATTACCCAACGGTTCCACTTTTTTATGTCTATAATTGCTACAAATTCTTATTAAAAGGAAGGTCATCCATATTAGCACAGCTTTCAGATTTATTACGCTACCTCGTCGCTGCTTTGATGTTAAAATTTTTGACAAATCTGTTTGGTCTAAAAAAGCACATTAAGGGTAATTATGTCATTTACACGTGGATTTTTTTTTTTTTTGTGATTAAAGAATATTATTTTTAGAATCTCAGAGCTCAACTCACCTTACTGCAATTACATTAAAAATTTATTTTGAGTTAATATACACACACACAAAAATTGTCAGAATCGTTCTGGTACGACTTCAGGTTAAATTCTGCTCCATTAAGAACGGAGAGTTAATAATGCCAGTCATACACTTAAAACTTAGGGGTAATTATACACGTTTAAAAATACATTCTAAGTGTAATTACAGTGGAATTGCAATAAAACTGCCATGCAATGGAACACGCCCAGCATACCTGGGGCAGGTGGAAACTTAACTAAATCAGATTAGCGCTTAAGCCAGGGACCTGGAAAAAGACTTTCAGGGACACAGCTTAATAAAGAAGAGCAAAAATATGGGGAATTTTGAGGTTTAAACAAAAAAAAAAAACTGATAAATTACAGTTAATAACAGCTGTAACAAAAAATACCCATGATCCTGGCAAAAAAGTGTTCAAAAGCAAGGATATTCAGACCAAAAGTTTAGATTCCTAAATGGAGTTAAATACAACAGCAATGTTGAGGAGGAATTAGCAGTTACTTTGATGAGAGAAAGAAAAAAGAGGGTGATGTGAGAAAAGTCTACTCTACTCTGCCCAGAATAATAGAGTCACCATGGATCAGAAGGGACCTTGAAAGATCATCTAGTCCAATCCCCCTGCCACAGTAGGGTCACCTAGACCAAGTGGCACAGGAACACATCCAGGTGGGTCTGGAACATCTCCAGAGAAGGAGACTCCACAACCCCCCTGGGAAGCCTGTTCCAATCATAAAATCATAGAAACATTAGGGATCAAAAAGGACTTCAAAAGATCATCCAGTCCAATTCCCCTGCCACAGCAGAATCATCTAGACCAAGTCACATAGGAACACATCCAGGTGGGTCTGGAACATCTCCAGAGAAGGACACTTCACAATTGCCTTGGGAAGCCTGTTCCAGGGCTCTGGTACCCTCCCCTGGAAGAAGTTCCTGCTGATATTGATATGGAACCTTCTGTGTTCCAGCTTGCACCCATTGTCCCTTGTCCTATCACCAGATGACCTTGAGAAGAGCCTGGCTCCATCCTCCTGACACCTCCCCCTCACATAGTTATAAGATGAAGTGCCCACTAGAAAGATGCCTGGAAATATGGGCATGGTTCTCAGAGTTTCATTGCTCTGCTTAGGAAAATAATTCCTATTTTTATGTATTTGAAATGACTAAAAGGGATGGCACTCGTGCATTACTTGACTCTAGTAGCAATACTGCCTCCTGACAGAACAACCCTGAGGCCCCAAGTACTGATTAATTGCTCATGACATAAGGAGTCATGTTAGTATCAGCGGCAGGATCTGGTTCCCAGGGAGAGAAATTGCAGACTGGTAATTCCTCTTGATCCAAGCTGGAACAAATAACGGAAACGATCACACAGACCAGATAATCTGAAACAAGAATCAAAACAACGGCTGAAGATGAAACAAGCAATCTTCAACAGAATATTTGGAAACATCCCTGGAAGAACTTAGAGTTGAGCTGTGTTTGGAGAGGAAAAAAAACACATTTACTAGAGTGTAAACTACAAGAAGTCTGAACAGGCACATCACCTCTCTGGTAAAGCTCCTGTCATAGCCTGAAAAGTCCCATCAGGGAAATGCAAGTTGTCTCCAAGTCTAGCACAGATTACGAAGGAAGCTATGGCCTGATCTTACTGTCCGAGATGCAGTGCAGTGTGAATTCAGGGAGCTGAAAAGATCAGCTTCTGAAAGGAATAAAAAGGCGTGCAGACCAGCATGTCTGTATGAGTCAGTGGATGAGGAACTGGGCCAGTTGGAAGATTTGGTAAGACTGGGCACATATATCTTCCACGTTGTCTGTAACCAACAGAGACCTGGAACAGAAAAATTGGATTCTCCCAGCTTGAGTAACACAGAAGCCAATTATTTTTGAGGGAAAATCTCCTTGGGAGTTCTTGCTTCTGTTTAATTTCATAGTCCAAGTGAAAAATTTGAAGACTAGATAAAAAGTGTGTGAAGGAGAAAGGGAAGGGACAGGGGCATCTTCAGGCAACCAGCTCAATTAGCTCATTTTCAGTGGTACTGTAGCACCATACCCTCAGGAAAAAGCTGCATTATCCAGATCTGGTAGAAGCCCTTTGTTTGGCCTGTGATGTCAAGAACTTATCTCAGCTTGCCAGAGCACATCCAAGAAGACCCCACTTGAACCTGCAAAGAGCCTGTGGAGACTAGTCCTCCTGGCATACCTGGAGACCAGCTCCCTGGAGCAGCTGTCGGTTGAAAAACAGACAATTCTACTGGGGGTGGCAACCTAAGATCAGTAAAAAAGGTCCAGGACTGCAATGGAGGCTCGTGAATTTACCTTTGTGCAACCTAACCAAGAGGAAGAAGGGGCTACTTGCAATGGAATTGGGTCACCATAATACATGGCAATGTGGAGATGTGACTGTGGAAACTGTGGTAGATTAGGAGGAGAAAAATTGACCTATAGATGAGGGAAATGTGCAACTGGGAAAGGAAAACTTGTTGAAGAAAGTCCAGTACAGATAGAACCAAAAGAGACTTCGATGAATTCAGGGCTGGACAGCACAGAGCCCACCATTGCCTGGTGAGCATCACCCAGCTGTGAACTTACTGGAGACATGCTGTGGGGGAAGAAGGATTTATATTCAAACACAGACAGTGTAAATCTAGTCACAGGATGTTGATAACAAAGATTAAGTTTTCAGAAGTACATGGGAATGAGTGGTCAATGGCAAGAGTTAATTTTCACATGATTCTAGAGAAAACAGAGCCCAAACGCATCACAGATGGAGACAGTGACAGGAGGGCAGGAAAAGACAGGGGTAAACTCAGATGCTGGAGTTCATTCAGAAGCCTGTCCACGTGAGCAAATAGTTTGATTTCGTTTTCACAGTAACTGTGTTGTAAACATCAGAAGTAGCCAACAACTTCAGCCTTTAAAAGAGTCTTTGAAAGAGGCCAGTGAGGTAAAATATGATTTCATAGTGATTAGGAAAAAGTAGTAGTAGTAGTAGTAATAGTAGTAATAATAATAATAATAATAATAACAACAACAACAACAACAACAGAAAGTCCTAAAACCATAATGAATTCACTTCCAGAGCTGTACTGTTGGACTCAGTGAAACTATGGATGATTCTGATCAGGCTGGAGATTGGCACAGCAGCCTGCACTGAACAGCTACTCCATCATGTCACAGTATGAAAAAGGAAAGTCTGAACAAGTCACTGGGGAAAGATATCAGCATAGTATGAACTCACCTTTAACCAGCTTCGAATCTCACCAGAGTTTTGACTGAGACACATAGCAGGAACACATTTTCTTTGGAAGACAGAGGTTGGAGTGCTGGAGTCTGCATTGTTTTTGGGATAGATGTTGACCAGGATGATATAGTTAGCACAATGTCTGTGTGAAAATATGTGTAGGGATGTGCAACTGGAACCTAAAAGAAGGTGAGCTGCCACAGCAAGACGAGTCTCAAGGTCATTTAAAATGAGATTAGAGTGAAGCACACTACAGCTTCCCAAGTGACCTGTCACAAGATGCTTTGATTTACTAAGACTGCAATCTGTGAAAAGAGGAAACTCTTTGGGGGTTGAGTGCCATCAATCTCATCAATCTATGAACCCTAATGATTGCTGCTGTCTTACACTCCATTTGGTTCAGAACTTTCAAAGAACCACAAAATAACAGAATCTCTTTGGTTGGAAGAAAACTTTAAGATTATAAAATCCAACCTTGAACCCAGAACTGAGAGGTCACCCCTAAATCATGTTCCTCAGCTTTATGTTTACTTCTGCCTTTTAAATCACTTCAGGGATGGTGGATCCAGCACTGTCCTGGACATCTGTTTACAGAGGTTTACAACCCTTTCAGTGAAGAAATTCTTCACAATATCCAGGCTGAACTTCCCCTGGTGCAGCCTGCAGCCACTTGCTCTGCTCCTCATGCTTGTCACCAGGAAGAACAGCCTGAACCCCTCCCCACTCCAACCTCTTTCAAATAGTTAATAGAGAGCAATAAGATCTCTTCCAGCTTACAGAAAACAATGTTTAGGGGCAGGAGTCAGGGTACAACGGACCTGGTGTGGTGATGCCATATGGAAAAAGGTTCCAAAGAAAAGATCTTGGGAAAAAAAACCTTGCCCAAAAGGAAGCCCTGGTTGAGGTTAAATCTGCAAGACATTCTCACCATGGGCTGCAAGACAGCATAGCTGTGGTTAGATCAGGCCAAAGTTTCTTGCACTGGCTCTTTTAATTCAGAGACCCGGAGGAAACTTGCCAGGTGGTTGGAAAAATCTCCTTGTTTTGATTTCATGGTCATATTGAGGCCTGGGTGTGAAAACATAGTAAGGCTGATGCTCTTCCAGATGTTGTTATTGGGAAGCTAATTACAAACATTGTCTCAGGCAGGAGTGGGAAGAACTAGTTTCTCCAGGAAAGCAGCCTGCTTGGGAAAAGTTGAGTGCTCTTTCTTTGTCCATTCTTTTCTCCTTTTAACTTTTCTGTCTACCCTGAGAAAGTGCAGGGAGGTTGCAGAAAAAGGCTCTAGGAAAGGAGCATCTCTCAGGATAAAAGTGGAAAGGGTAGAAAGTAATTTGAGGAATATTGAGCATCCAGAACCACAGCGTTCCCTGCATCTTGAAACTCAAGGGGCGAGCAAGCTGTCATCCTAGTCTGAAGATGCAGAAGATGAGATGCTCTGAGAGCAGCACCTTGGAGACTGTGCATGAAATCTATAGTCTATGAGAGTTTTCTGGATTACTGGGATATCTCTGTCAGGGAGGCAGGTGTTCCACAGCACACCACTTTTATTGAAAGGGTGCTCAGGCCTCAGCACAAGGAGAGGATTGAATCGTCACCCCTGGATGTGTTTCACAGTTATGGAGATCTGGAGCTCAGAGACAGGGTTGACCGGTGGCCTTGGGACAGCTGGGTTAGTGATTGGACTCGATAATCTTAAATGTCATTTCCAACTTAACTAATTGTGGTATTCTAGGATGTGCAGTGGATTCTGCAGTCCCTCCAGGGACGGGGACTCCAACACTACCTTGGGTAATCTGACTCTGAATGACAGTCCTTTCAGGGAAGAATTCATCCTCATGGACAACCTAAACCTGCCCTGGCATAACCCAATGTTATTTCCTCTCATCCTATTGCTTAGCAGAAGAGAGTTTTTCCCACCTCATTCCAACCTCCTTTCATGGAGTCATAGAGAGAATGAGAAAGTTTCCTCTCAGCCACCTTTTCTCCAGGCTCAAAAGCAGAAGCAATTCCGAGTGAATGAAGTTAGGGATTCAGGAAGGAAAGAAGAGCTAAAGGGAAGTGAAAACCAATAACACAATTCCACCAAACATGCTGTGGAGCCAATGGCTCCTACAGTGGGATAATTCGAGGCCAAGCTTACATTATAGCTGCATATAGGGTTTAAGAATAGATTGGGACAGAAGGGATAATGGTTGGGCTCAAAGGTCTTAAACATCTTTTCTAACCTGAATGATTCTATGATTCTGTGATCTCTGATTTATCTCTTGGAATTCCAGCAGTCCAACCACAGAAGGTTCTGATGCCAGAAAACACTGGACAACCCTGGACTGACGCTGAGAACTCGTGAGTGCTGCAGTGTGACTTTGTGCAGGATGTGGAAACAGCATACAAAACACAGCAGAGTATATTAATTCCCTTACATTCTGTACCAGACTAGGTGGAAAGAGTGAGAAATTAATCTCTTCAGGCAAAAATCAGCTTGTGTAGTTTGTCCGTGGAACAGGTACAGAGGCTCTGATCTGCAGTGTGGAGGAAAACTTATCCCTGATTCAGAGTTTAGGAATTTCTATTTTTCGGGTTGAACATCCAGCATTTAATTAGTTCAGAGATTCTTGCCAAAGTGGAGGCATCTCAGAGTGAAGAAGAGTTTCATTTCAGAACCCATATTGCTTTTCCTCCCAGTTCCCCAATCCTCTTCAGTTTGGTGTTTCATTCCTCACTTGAGTTCACTAGATTTTTTTTTATTAAAAACCTTTGCTTTCCTTTAATTTAGTTGATTCATTTACTTTTTTTCAACAAATAAACATTTGTTTTCAATTTCTTTTTCTCTCCTTTGTTTTGGAGGCTGTGGCTGTCCCCCCTGTCCCCGTCCCCTNCCCCCCGAGGTGCTCAAGGCCAGGTTGGATGAAGCCTGGAGCAACCAAGTCTGGTTGAGACGTGTCGCCCATGACAGAGGCATTGGAGTAGATGATCTCTAAGGTCCCTTCCAACCTGAGCCAGTCTATGATTCTACGATTCCACGATTCTGTGATTGTATGATTCCACTGTTGTAATCAAACATCACCTTTTTGGTTGCAATCGAAAACAAAGTCTGAGTTTTTCAATCCAAGTTATTTTTTTTCTATGAAAATCTTCAGTTTCCTTTCATTGCCAGCAGTCACTTCATATTTTCTAAACCAAAGCTTTTCTAAGTGATTGCATGCTCTAACAGCAGAGTCCCCCATACTGCTATAACTAGATCCCACCAGCACCTCTGAAGTCATTGATTTCTTCAGGGTGTAGGAGAATGTCTTAGAGGACGGCGTTAACTGTCAGAAGGCAAATCCAGCACCGGTTTGGGCATGGAGCAGAAAGCATGTAGGCATTAAAACAATTCAGCGTGGCTAGCATTAATTTACTGCACTGTTTATGATTAAAGCAAACCTGTCCAAACAGTCAGGCAGAGCTGAGTTTGCACAGCTTTGTCTAGATGTCTTGTCTTATTTAGGATCTGGACTTCTGGGAAGCAGGAATGCAGACGCAAAGACGTGTTATGATACACAAGCTCAGAGAAGATAAATTAATCGGTGCTGGGTGGACAGTGACAAAATGCTGGTTGAAATTCTCCAAGCCCCACTGCTTTTATTACCGTGGGCATTATATTAAATTCAAGATTTACCCCAGATATCTCTTGTAGCTGCTCAGAAGCCCTGAAGTCTGTGGTGGGGTGAGGAATTTCCAGTAAGCTGAAGGAGTACAGGTGGTTGAGTTTACCAGCTCTCCAAGTGGTTTTCATTTCTTTTTCCTTCCTGAGATAGTTAAATGCACATTCCTCAGCTGTGTAAAAACAAATGGCCTACTCTCCCACTTCGGGTGGATTTCAAATGAAAGCCAGGCTTAATTAGAGCTTTCGAAAGCTTAAGAGTTAATACCTACCCATTAAACACTAACCACCAATCATTTACTGTCCGTTTGCTAGCAATAAGGAGTCTTGCAAGCAGCTCCAGCCTTTGGGAATCACAGCCATGATGATACGGGATGTTGGACTGCAGTAGTGGGGACCATCTCGTGAGGAAGGATCACGTGTGTGGCACCATGCCTGGCTTGGAAGGGCAGGCAGAGGCCAGAGAAAGAATGAGCAGATGTCTGATATCTCACAGGATTGGAGAAATGTCTCCAGCTCAGAAGTCCCAAGAGGGTAAGCATGTCACTCCATTGGGTTTGCTGTAGGATATCGTGGGTCATTGGCTCTGAATGGCCACTAGCAGTCATAGCATCATAGAATCATTCAGAATCAGAAGGAAGCTTGAAAGATCATCTAGTTCACAGCAGGATCACCTAGACCAAGTCACACAGGAACACATCCAGGTGGGTCTTAAATGTCTACAGTGAAGGAGACTCCACAGCCCCCTTGGGCAGCCTGTTCCAGTGCTCCGGAACTCTCCCTGAGAAGAAGTCCCTTTTGATATTACTATGGAACCTTCTGTGTTCCAGCTGGCACCCATTGCCCCTTGTCCTACCACCATATGACCTTGAGAAGAGCCTGACTCCATCCTCCTGCACCCACCCCTCACATCTTTATAGACATAAATGAAGTCCCCCCTCAGCCTCCTCTTCTCCAAGCTCAAGAGACCCAGCTTCCTCAGCCTTTCTTCATAAAGGAGCTGTTCTACTTCCTTCATCATCTCTGTTGCTCTACGCTGGACACCCTCCAGCAGCTCTGTGTCCTTCTGGAACTGAGGGGCCCAGAACTGGACACAATACTCCAGATGCGGTCTCCGGCTAGCACCACTTAATCTTTTGTTGGCCAGCCCTTCAATTCCATAAGCCAACGTCAGGACGGTGATGTGTACCTGGTGAGGTTCTCAGCTGCAAGGGATGAATCCCAAGAGTTGTCCTAGTGCAGGAAACACTGCAAGAATTATTATTCCTACTTTATAGGTTTGGGAAGCCGGGGATTAAATGAGTTGTCAAAGGCCACACAGAGAGCCAGTGGCAAAGCAGTCAGTCCGCTGTGAGCCCTCTCTGCTCTCAGAGGCAGCTCACAGACCACACTGTGTCTTAAAGGCAGCCATTCAACAACCCTGTGGCTTGTATATATGTTTAAATGGAAGACAAATTGCAGCATTTTTTGTCTTTATTTGCACTAGTAACATCTGTCCAGACTTCTAAGACTGCACAATGACTGATGAGTAGTTCGGTAGAGATCTCTAGCAGACAAAATAGACATGCAACACACGGGGAGTTATGTGTTTAGCTTCCCTGCAAAAATCTCACTGACAGTCTTGCAATAAATATATAATTTTATGGGCTATTTCTCAATCATATTCAGCTACATAATACCATGCTAAGAACTGCTAGCTACCTTGCCAATAGAAATATGTTGCTGGCAAGCGGTAAGCCTCTCCAGATCTGCTCAAGGAGTCATAACCGTAACAATATAAGCAAATAGATCATCAGCATATTTCTTTCTGCATTTTTTTCCCCTCACTTTTTTAATTCCTCTCCTCCTTCCTTCCCCTCATTTTCTCCTCTCACTCTCTTCCATTTCCCCTCATTCCTTCCCCTTGGTCGCTCCTCTATTAGTGTTTAGAAGATTTCACAGTTTTCTCCCAAGCCTGGAAAGAATGTAAGTCGATGCTGCTGATTGCCTTTGAAAACATTTGGAACGAATTATCTCTACTTTTGGAATCTCAATAAAGGAATGCGAGCCTCACTGGAGAAATATGAAATACAGGGTGGGATCACAGAAGGGCTGTAGATCCCCCCCCCCCCTTTAAACACTTTTTCTTTAAGAGGTTTTTTTTTCCCTTTCTTTTTTTAACTTCAGGTTGGAAAATATTTCATCTGGGAGAATTGAAGAGCCTAGGGAAGTGTTTTTTCATGAAGTGGCATCGTCAGCTCTTTTAAAGGTGAACATGATGACTGGCATGAGTCAATTGTTAGCATGAACTCTGTGAACTCAGTGGGCTTGATGAAGAAGTGAAGCAGACCTTGTACCCTCCCTGTCTTCTCCAGTGAAGGATGATTTGGGGTCACTAATGCCTCCTTATTCTCTCTTTGGATAACTTGCCTCAGTTTCCCTGCCTGCAGGCTGCTGCCACACTGTGGTGCTGTGGAGTTGCCATAGGTGAAAAAAAGAAACAGAGATCTCCTGAGGAAAGGTGCTGCTTAAATTTAGGACGTTTCACACGTCTCCAGATTAAAATTTTCCTACGTGTAGGAGCATTTGCATCCAAGATTTTAGTTTTTATTTTTTCTTATTGAAGAAAATGGTGCCAACCAGAAAGCTTGGTTCCAAATCATGATACAAATACCTCAGGTTTGGAGAAGGAACTGGGAACGAGGGCTTGATTTATTAATTTTTTTCCTTCTTTTTCATTTTATTTGGTTCTGTTTGAGGTGCAGCCTCACATCTAGCATAAACTCGAAAATTTTATAACCGAAAAGTGGACAAATTTCCATTTCTCAAGGCCTCAAAACAGAAAGCAGGTCAGAAGCAGTATGGCTAACATTTTGTTGTGCTCTGGCTGGTGTTTTCACGCTGCTGACACACAGACAAGGCTGTCAGCACAGTGGCAGAAGGAGCAGGTGTGAAAGCAATAGTCCTTGCAAAGTCAGCAACTAGCTGGTGCGCAGACGCTTGTTTGGTTTTAGGAACATTACATCATTTTGCTCTTCATCAGGAGAAAATGAGGACAGCGTATCACAACCAGTGGAAAATCAGCCATCACACCAGTGTTGTTGATTCCTCTGTGCTCCATGTGGCCACTGTGAGCCTCCGGACCAGGTACTAGCTCTTCCCTGGAGAAATTTTTCAAGTGGGGAAGAGTAATCCCAAGGAGGTTTTCTGTAGGTATCTACACGGAGCTCCAGTTGTGTTTGCAAAAGACAGAAAGTAGTGATGACCAAGGTGTTTTTCCACTTCTCTTTGGCTCTTCTGGAGTCTCTCCAAAGGAGATGAAGCCTATCCATGCTAAAAAAAGCTGATGTGGTTACTGAGTTCCATCTGGTAAGCAGAACTGACTATATATTTCTCTGAAGATAAAATAAACTATTTTTTAAAAAATTAAAATTAGTTTCTGAACTTTAGACTTTCTGTTTTGTTTCCTTGACTCATAACATCTTGGTGAATCCTGCCCTTAAGTACCAGACAGTAGATGCCAAAGCCCTAGCAGGTTCGAATCTGTTCACATAAACCCTGTGGGTGTGAATTTGATTCTTTCCTATGATTGTTTTGGAACGATTTAGTCACATTGTTTTGACCTACTTTCCCTGGTTGCAAACCCCATCCAAGCTGGTTATTGTTTATACAGTACATGAAGGCTGTTTTATACAATTATGTTATTCGTACAATCATGAAATCACTAGGGATCGGAAGGGACCTCAAAAGATCATCCAGTCCAATCCCCCTGCCACAGCAGGATCACCCAGACCAAATCACACAGGAACACATCCAGACGGGTCTGGACGTCTCCGGAGAAGGAGACTCCACAGCAACCCTGGGCAGCCTGTTCCAATGCTCTGTTACCTGATAGATTTCATAAAGAAGCTCAGAAAACAAAATCACAAAGAAAAGACAATAAGAAAAGTCATTTGAGGTAAAAAAATGTAAATCAGAATACAGCATAGGATGCAGCTCTTTGTCCAAACTGTGGCAAAAGTATGACTGCAAACAAGAGGGTTGAGAAAGTTACTCCAACATGTTTGGTCCTTGGTATTTTAGAATCACAGCATCATAGAATGCTTTGGGTTGGAAAGGACCTTCAGAGGTCATCTAGTCCAACCTCACCCCTTAAATAATCAGGGACCTCTCCAACTAGGTCATTCTAACCTGACCTGGAGGTTTTCTGGGGTGGGGAAGAAAGAGACTTAGGAAAAATAAAGAGACTTGGGAAAAATAAAACAAATAAAAATAAGTATTAAAGAGAAGAAGCCAGTGTAGCAAGGGGATCCGATCTGGAAACCAATGGAGATATTCACAAATCTAAAGCTTATGCAATGATTTTATGATGAAGATTTTAGAAGATAAAATATGAGAAAGTGATTTGGAGAGAATTCATTGTGAGTTGAAGGAAAGACGGTGTCTCACAGGACAAAATAAAGTCCTCCATGCCTTGTGGCAGTCACAAGCTGAAGGGTCATGAGGTGGCCAGGGGATAAAGGAAGGCCATCTGTGAGTGGTTTGGAGAGCATTACCTGACTGTTCCCCGAAGGACCACAGGCACTAACTTACCAGCAGCTGGGCCTTGAGAGTGTTTTCTGGAGACCCTGTCCTGGTTGTGCTGACAGGGCATTTTGGGCTCGTCAGCACTACTGCGATAACAATAATAGAGATGATTTGATTTTTGCTTCCTGGAGAGAGAACATGCCCTACGGAGTTGGTGAGAGATAGGAATCGGGAAGATCATAAAAGATGGGTAGACAAGAGTTGATGCAGGGAGTCATTTAAAGGAAGTTAATACTGTGAGTGGGAGGTAGAATAAGAAAATATATTAGAAGCTGAAATGTAAACCTAAAGGGCAAACCCAGCCCTTTACATCTGTGATCTTCACAACAGTCCTAGGGAGTGAAGTGCTACAGATTTTTACTAGCTTGACATCTACCAGCTCTGGTAATCGACCCCTTTACATCTGACAGCTGGACTTGGAGAAATGACTGTTCTTCCAGTGTCTGCTAATACCTTGATCACCAAGAAAAACATCAACCCACCTCTTATCTCCATCAGGGAAATTGGAAATGGTCAGTGAAACCATCATGCTCCTACATATTAAATAGCATAAGAACTCAGTCTTGGACCAGAGGAAAAATAAAATGATTGAGTATAAATGTGTCTTCAACGTCAGCTCTGCTGGACTTCAGCAAATCCGCATAAGCATCCAGCTCCACTCAGCTTAAAAGCTCACAGCAATGACATATTACCAATAAAACATCATCAATAGACTTTCACATACAGTAATTAGAATGCAAAAGGTATTTAATCTTCGAGCACAGCATACATCATGGCTGAAACCTGGAAAAACCTCGGAATAGCAGCATTTAGATCCCTTCAGCATTTTAGTCCTGTGCAAGACAAAGGCACATCTGTAGGGAAAGTATAAATCCAGTGGCAAAGGCTGGGGATTCAACTGCTGCTCTGTAAATACGTATATACATCCAAAATATATGCCTTATCCTGAAAGGAAGTCAGTCATGCAGGCATCGATTTTCCTGCAAGAAATATAATTCACTGATGCTCTGTTGCTGTAATTTAACTACTGCTATTTGCTCTCCTCATACAAGGATTTTTTGCATTCAAAGGATGTGGTTTGCTAATAAGTTTGTGCCTATGTGCTTCAGAAGAGGGAAATCTTTACCTAGAAATCTTTGTCTCTGCTGAATGCTACCTTTCAGCTAATGAGATTGCTGTCACCTAAATTTTCATTGTTTTAAGAGCAAGTGGCTGCCGACAGTTCCCTTTCAAGCTTGAATGATGAAAGGAAAACACCACGCTGCCTCATCTGGCTAGCTTGCTGAGAGCTAATGAGCCTGAGGCTGCACCCATCTTTGCTATACTAGTGTGACCTTATGTCTGCTAATGCACAGGGAAGGAGTGAAAAATGTACTGCTAGTTCCCTCCAACAGTTCCCTGGGGACGTGCTGAATGTGCCAAACAATTTAGTAAATATATATCAAGTTACTGTGTTGAAACATGCTCCGATGTGTTGCGACTCTGTGTATCTCAATCAAAAGATCCTATTTTAGTTTTCCCTTATCTTCTTACTCCGTGTTCTACATTTGAGCCTTCTTTTTTAAAAAAGGAATATTTTCTTGCTAAATTTTAAGTGTTGCACCAAAAAACTATCACTTTGTCCTTTGTTTTTTCAACAGACAGCCTGAATTTTTAACTTTGTTGTTTGTTTGCTCGGTTGGGGTGTTTTTTTTTTGTTCTGTAGCAGGTAAGCAGAAGTTGTGATGAGGTTTGAAGGCTGCTTAGCTGTTAGTGACCGAGAGCACTGAGTACCATGCATCTCAAAAATATAGTCAATAGAAAATGCTCCTTGGCTTCTCTTTTCTCTTTGTGCTCTCGTTCCATAAATATTGCTGGAAATCAGCTTTGCTGGAGTTTAATTCAGACTTCTATTTGCCAAGTTTACATTCAAGTATGCGGTTTGAAATTCTCCCTCTGTGGGGTTTATTTGAAGCCATCAAACACAGAGAGGAAATGTCATCAAGCATTTATAATATATATATCTAATGCATCTAATTATGCTATATAATTATCAATTATTCATAATTATGCATATATTATATCTATATTTATGTATTAATAGCATTGTGAAACAGAAATACTCACAACACATAATGGATATTTGAAGGATCTAGAAGCTCATGAGCTTTTGATGAGAAAATATTAAACATGCTAGGTCAAATAATGTTAGTTTCCCAATTAAAGTAAAAAGGCAAAGCAAACCATAATGTTATGCAATAAGTTATTAGTGATTACTTATTTTCACAGCACTAGGACTTGCCATCTGCTGGAATGCAGTTCAGAGCTTTGATCTGGCCAGTGTTGTTTGTGAGCTACAGAACAGATTTGCCTTTTATCTAATGGAGCCTTCTTGTGTCCTGGCATTTTTGACAACACCTGGGACTCAGCACGGGCTGAGAAGTACCTCTGTTCACATAAATATGAAGCCAGGAGCAGAAGTCAATTAAAAAAAACTCTAGGAGTTTTAACCTCTGTCAAGAAGAAGTCATTAATTCTGAATATTTTAGGTTGACCTGGTCAAAAAAGACGACAAATAAATTGGGTTGAGAGAATGGCACCAGATCTTTTCCTGATCAAGCCAGTCTTGCATCTTCTGCTGGTTTTAATGGTAGCTGTGATAAATGCAGAGCTTTCAAAAAAAAAAGATCTGTCGGGCTGGCCACGGAGCAGAACCCCAAGGTAATGACTCTTCTATACACACCCAGTGTATTCCTCTGTGGTGTGAGGATGTGCTTAGCACTGCAGAATCACTGCCTTCTCCCAGGAGATGCATAACTTACGTCTTCTTCCTAAGACGCTGTTGGGCAAAAAGTCCCACAATGGGCTCTGCTCACTTCCAGTAACAGTGGAGCATGCAGAAGGGTAAATCATTTAGAGATGTTGCTTATGCCAGAAGACCTTATCAGCTGTTGGCTGCAGCACCCCATGTAGTTTGTCAATTTATGAAGTTTACAGATCTTTACACATAAAACCAGAATAGACATCTTTAGCTATTCCACCCATCCCACAGCCCCCCTTCCATGTGTTCTTCTGTCAAGCTTCTGAGGCCTCAAGAAAACAAATTTCTACCATTTATTTCCCTTGGGGTTGGTCTTGGCAACCGAAGAGGTGCTTATCTTTTGGGAAGTCCTACACTCCCTGCTCTGAAAGAGGGGAGCTTTGCAGAAGACAGGCCTGATCCCAAACAAATAAATTATGGGGAGAAGATACTGCTTTCCCCATTCAGATAGCAGTAGGTGCCAGACGGGAAGATAAGGCTATCAACCCCTTCTGGCACTGGACTGACTGTATTAGCTCCCTTACACCCCAGTGCCTTCCAGGGCTGCTCAGTTCCAGCAGGACGTGTTGCAAAGAGCCAGACCTGAGCACAGACCTCCTGTCCTGTGCCTCAGTCTCTGCACTTTTTAGTGGCTATTTTGTTTTGGTTTGTGGTTGCCAACCAGCACTGTTTCCTCTGCTGCTGGAGCAGTGAAGCGCTGGCTCGTTGGCGCAGAAGCTGCTTTTTCCTCTCGCTAAGCCTGTCTGAGTTATTATTGTATTTCAGTCACCCAGGCCCTTTTGCTTTCTGTGGCATCAGCATTTCCCTGCAGGGGCTGGTGCAGGGCTTCATAACCCTGTGGATGAGCTTTGTAAGCCCCGAACCTCAAACAACAGGAGCAATGTTTTCTTCTCTGTGGTCTGTGCCTTCATTGTAAATAAGCATTAGGTCTAAAACATGGAAAGTTATGTTTGATTTCATTTATTTGCCTCTATCCACACCTCCCTGAACTGCCGCAGTATATCTTTCATGCTAATTATTATGCTCTAAGACTCACAGAGCAGCAAACGCTCATACCCTGCTTTAATGCTCAGAGATGCAGAGTGGCTCCTATCCAAAAGCTACAACCAAACCAGGACAAGATTAAGTATATTCAAAGCAAACACTCCCACAATCTAATCAAGACAAAAGAAGAAATCCTGGCTCTGTTTGAGTCAATGGGATTTTTGCCACTGATTTCAGTGAGGTTAGGATTTCGCCCAAGATAAACAAGTATGAGACAAGACAAAATAAAATAGTTTAGAAGTGGGAAGGTTTGTGGATGAGTCATGGGAGAATAAGGGAAGGGATATTTTCTTCCCGAGGGGAATGAAGATGAGGCAAAAAAGAAATATGAATATTTATGCTTGGCTGAGTGAAGGAAAAGTGAGGGGTCCCGACGTGCCCTGCAGCGTGGAGCCCACACCTTTCTGGCAGCTGCAGAGAGGGTACTAAGGCATCTGGCCTTGCCTGATGAGGGGTCAACACCATGGTCTTGTAGGCTGAGTGACAAATGGCTTCATGAAATTATCACTAATTAAATTTTTTCTCATTGCAGTTGTTCTTTCCTGCAGAAGTCTCTTGACACCAGGCTTTATTTTCCAGATTTTGACAAGTGGAGATCAACAATGGACATCCTAAACCTGAAAGAGCACCCTAGATTACAAAAATAGGAGAAATAAAATACTTTAATGTGCCCAGCTTAGCATGAAAAGCTTACTTTAAGTTTTTTTCCAAGCAGCAAAGCATCCTGTAGAATCACAGAATCATTTTGGTTGTGAGAGACCTTTAAGATCATCAGGTCCTGCTGTTGGGGTCGATAAAATATGTAACCTGTTCTTCTTTTGAGGGGTGAGGTTCTTGCTGGAACAGAGTGATGATATATTTTACAAGAGTTGGAAGAGAACACAGTCTTTCACTCCTGATCTTGCCCTCAGTGGAAAGAGAATAAGTGGTGGGTTGTGTCTTAGGTGACACCCCCTTGCAGTCCATGCCACTCACAGGACCAGATGCTGGGGAAACGATTTACCAGTGTTTCACAAGTGACTGCATGGTTACCTTCATCATTGTGCTGTGGTGAACTGGTGCATGAAAAGGGGAAAATATAACGGCAATCTCAGCTAGCAATAGCCCTGCTGAGGTAGTCATTCCTTTGCAAGGACACGTGTGCTGTATCAGAAAATGTTCCTCCAAGATGACATCTCTGAGTTACTTTCTGCAGGGCTTGGCTGCTACTCTTTCACCAGCACAAAGTCCAGCCGGAGGCCACTAGGTTGTGTAACCCTGCGGTACAGATGTATATACTCTGAGGGGAGTACTATTTAATATCCTCATAGGTCAACTAGGCCATGGCACTCAGTATGTCTGGAGAAGCTAGGAGGCCACTGGAATCATGTGGTGTTGCTCAGAGGGCATGAACAGCCTGGAGAATCTTGTACCTGGGCAAGAACAACCCCAGGTACCAGTATAGGTTGGGGACTGACCTATACTGGTATACCTATACTCCTGAAAGCAGTTGAGGAGAAAGGGACCTGGGGGTTCTAGTGGACAATCAGGATGACCTGAGCCAGCAATGTGCTCTTGTGGCCAAGAGGGCCAAGAGCATCCTGGGGGGATGATCAGACGCAGGGTGGTTAGCAGATTGAGAGAGGTTCTTCTCCCCCTCTACTCTGCACTAGTATTATCCTAAGCAGGGCAACGAAACTCTGAGAACCATGTCTATATTTCCAGACGTCTTTCGAACTTAATCTTATAACTATGTGAGGGAGCCAGCCTCTTCTCAAGGTCATCTGGTGACAGGATGAGGGACAAAGGGTGCAAGCTGGAACAGAAGAGGTTGCCTATCAATATCAGCAGGAACTTCTTCCCAGTG
>VZRI01013228.1:180717-267710 GCA_013397515.1 Upupa epops
TTGGAGAAGAGGTGGCTGAGGGGGACCTCATTCATGTCTATAAATACGTGAGGGGTGGGTGTCAAGAGGATGGAGCCAGACTCTTCTCAGTGTCATCTGGTGATAGGACAAGGGGCAATGGGTGCCAGCTAGAACAGGGGAGGTTTCATATCAATATCAGAAGGAACTTCTTCCCAGTGGGGGTAATGGAGCACTGGAACAGACTGCTCTGGGGTTTGTGTAGTCTCCTTCGCTGAAGGCATTCAAGGCCAGCTTGGATGTGTTCCTGTGTGTCTTGGTCTAGGTGATCCTGCTGTGGCAGGAGGATTGGACTAGATGATCTTTTTAGGTCCCTTCCGATCCCTAATGTTTCTATGATTCTATGAAATGTGTCCATGAAAAGCCAAGGAAACCTAGAAAAGCTAAGTTTCAGTTCCTTTCCCTAGTCAGGAACAGAATCACAGAAATATTGAGGCTGGGAAAAACCTCTAGGATCATCAAGTCCATCTTATGACCTAACTTCACAACAACCCCAATTTCTGGTGATGCTGTATATGGGACTGGACACAGACTTGAGCAAAAAGCTCTGGCTGACCATACTTGAGCAGGGAGCTAATGTAATCTTCAGAGATTCTTTTCAACCTTGGATATCCTGTGACTTTATGTGCACCTACAGCCACAACAAAAGATTTTAGACAAAGTAGGGGTAGGCTTTGTACCCCGCTGACAAGTCTATTCCTTCCCTGCATCTGGATAAATAATAAAATCCTTCCCCTAGTCCTCTCACTTCCTATGGAGGGGATTTAACTTCAGTTTAACTTCAGTTCACTCAGGGATGTTGACTCTCTGATAATACTGCATACACACACAGACAAAAGAGTCCCTGGCCAGGCATAGCTGACTTCAGTACTGCTCTACCCCAGCTGCACTTAACAGAGGATTCTTCACACACTTGACTAGGAATAGGGCTGAGAATTAGTAAAATCAGTGTGATTGAACCACTTCATGGAACTGAAGATGCTGACGGTTTATGATGCCTATAATAGTGTTGACTTCCACTGAAAGGTCATTAATGAAACAGCCCTTACCACCATTCTTCCACTGTTTCGAGGAAACCTTAGGCATCTTAAGGGCTGCCTAGGTGGTTTGTGGAGTCTCCTTTTCTGGAGATGTTTTAAACCTGCCTGGACCTGGTTGGGACTGGTGGCAGGGGGATTGCACTAGATGATCTTTCAAGGTCCCTTCGGATCCCTGATGATTCTATGATTCTATGGTTCTATAACTTGTTAAACTCTCTCAATCACTTCTTTTACTGTGAATGCTGAAGACAGAAGGTATTTGGTATTTGGTTTCTGTCACAAAGGATCAGTGTTCTCAGGGCTACTTGGTGCTGCTTCAGGGCTACAGAATGGCCAAATCTTTCTGCTCTGCTTTGAATAACTGCTAAAGTGGGAACAGGTCTGAATCCCATTTTCCTTGTACTAGTAGGAGTCAGTGAGGAGCACTTAAAAGACAGTGTAGGAACAGAATGTGTGTAGTTTGCTTTTTCTACATGAATCCCTATCCAAACAATAATAAGCAGCAGAGAAACCACCTCCCTGAATTTTGCCAATGTATTTAACGTTTCGTAACATCTTGTGGGTCTGGGTTTCTCTGGAACTGCGGGGGAGCAAAAGCCAAATGTAGCCTTGTAGTGTTAGTGTCTTCTCCACCTTCTGCAGCAATCCTCTGGAAAAAAACAAGATCTGCTTCAATGCAGCCAGAGAATGAAGAGGGAACTAGACTAGACCTGGTGGAGAGCTGCAGTTTATAATGAGTGCTTGAGGTGCATTTGTTGTTGCAGCAGAGGTGCAATAGAAACCAAAAATATTATAGTAGTGCAAGAAGAGGTCCACAGATAGCAGAAAGCCCAATAAACTGATAAGCAGGGAAGACATTTCCTATGTTCTTCCATTCTGTGAAACAGCCTTTCTTTAAGATGCTCCTGCATGGGCACCACATCCTGCTTTGCAGTGACAGGGAAGACAATTTGCGATGAGAGTTTATGTCTCAGACCACAAAGTTGACAAAGAATTCCTGTTTTAATGCAAATTTCACTCTGGTAGTGGAACCACACTGTGACCATGAAACCCCAGCTCATCTTTGGACAGGATGTCTGCCAAGATGTCCAAATCTTTTATAATTAAGTTACTTATTCACCTAATCAAAAAGTCAGCTACACATGCCATTTCAGGACTTCAAAGATTCTGTCTCAAAGGAAACCAGTTTGCATAATGCTGGTGATAGCTGACAATAGCTGTTTGGTGAAATGAGTTCTGACTGACTCACATGGACCATGCCTCCTGGAAGCAAAAATCATTTTAAAAAAATAGGTTAAATGATGTGAATGAAGCAAGATTTGGGGCTTAAATCAAAAGCATAGAAATAGTTGTCATAAAAAACTAGAGGTTTTCACCCAGAGAGGTATCTGTCTGCTGGGCTGCAAACGTGAGTGGTAATTGGGGCAAAACTATGCAAAGCAATCAAAGAATGTTGTGCATTGTCAAGGACCTTTAAAGGTCATATAGTCCAATGCTCCTGCATGTTCACCTAGATTAGGTTGCTCAGAGGCTCATCCAACCTGACCTGAAATTTTTCCAATGTTGATGAAAATATTCACCCACATCCCAAGTAATCATATCATAGAATCATTAGGGATCAGAAAGGACCTTGAAAGATCATCTAGTCCTATCAACCCTGCCATAGTAATTCCTGCCCCAGAACCCTTTTTACCGTCTGAGATAAAGCTCTCCTGTGTGGATCTGTTCATCATATCCCATATTACCTTGGCTGGTTCCTTTAGGCAATTGATTCCCTCTACTTTTTGCTAGTGAGACCACCTGAGGAGTATTCTGTCCACTTCTGGGCCCCTCAGGTCAAGAAGGACACAGGGCTGCTAGAAGGTGTCCAGTGTAGAGCAACGAAGATGATGAAGGAAGCAGAGCACTTCCCTTATGAGGAAAGGCNCTCTGGAGACTTGCCTGGCTCTGCTCCTGTGAGACTTGGTCTAGGTGATCCTGCTGTGGCAGGGGCATTGGACTGGATGAATTTTTGAGGTCCCTTCTGATCTATAATTATTCTATGATTCAGGTAAAATGAAACCAAGCAATATTTGGTGTTTCTAAGTTAATCTAGAAAGGTTACATCAATTAATTAGTGTTTTATGTCAGGATGAAATTAACTTACAATTCTATGGAGTCAGCAGTGCCTTCACCCCTCACCTGAAGGAACACAAAGCCAAATCTGAATTCAGATTCCACTCTTCCCTCATTCTTTAGAAATTAAAGGTGTGGCAACAATTTGGGGCCAAAACTGACTGTTCTGCCTTGAATGACAAAGTAAAAATTGTCTAATTAATGCAGTAACAGCATCAAGAAAGAGAGGTGACCAATCAGTTTCCATTTGAGATCCATAACCAGTGGGTTTAAAAGGATTACTAAAATACTGAGAGGTGCTGCTGTGGAAAACAGGGATTGGCAGAACAAGCTGCATCCAGAGCAGTGACTCTGTAAGTAGGACAAATAAGAAGATAAAATCACAAATGTTAACAAGAAAGGCATAGAGACAGAAAAGCCTAAGCGCAGCACAGAAGAAGGCAGCAGCACCACTGCCCGAAGACGCATTCATAGTAGCTGATGAGATGGGCCAGCTGCTTGAGAAGCAGAAGAGAAACATCTTGTGAAACTGGGTGTATTTTACTAGCTACGGTGGATTACAGATGCGAACAGTTGATATTAGAGAGCATTCATAGTTCACCCTTTACCACCCTTTCTACTAATGGTCTTTTCCATCAGATATTTAGGCTGAGTAGGAGTATATAAACACTGTCATGAAGGCTCCAAATTGAGCAATGTGCTTCTGGCTTTTTCCCCAAACTGAAGCTGGAGATCAGTTTGTCAACAAACCTTGTAGGGAACTGTTAGGAGAAAAACATCTCCCTCTGACAGAGCTCACAGTCTGCAAACAGTCATGCTCAAGGTCCAATTTTTGAGGCACTATCTGGTTTTGTAGGCACCTGGGCAAGAAAACTGGGGACATTTAACAGGGCCTTGTAGTGATCAGATCAGGGATAACTGCTTTCAACTGGAAGAAAGGAGATTTAGATTAGATGGAAGGAGGAAGTGTCACACTGTGAGGATGGTGAGACACTGCAACACGTTGCCGAAGGAAGTTTTGGATGCTCCATCACTGGATGTGATGAAGGCTGGGTTAGATAGGACTTGAGCAGCAAGGTGTACTGGGAGGTTGAAACTTGATAGTTTTAATATCCTTTCCAGCCCAAAACATTCCATGGTTTTATGGGATCATTCCTACTTGACCACCTCTACGGCATGCTTGCGTGTTGTGATAAGCAGCTGTATGTTTGATATGGCAGGTACCACAAACAACTGGTGTAGCAGGCGGCAACACTGAGATGGGAGAGGCAGGATGAGCTCAAAACACCAGAAGGCTGATTGATTCCCTGACAGACCAGAAAAGCAAGGTATCTGTATCCTTGATTACAGCATCAATGTCTAATTTTGGAATTTCTTAGCATGATTTGGAAACTCAAGATATTCCCCTGGAATTATTTAAGCAGGACTGCTTTGCTTATACAGAGTGTTTTCTCTATGGCTAAACACCTTGTCTGGTCCTGGTATTAATGCATCCCCCTTCTAAGCTTGATAAACCCTGGTAAGGTGAGACAGAGCCAGTGGGGATATAAAATGATCACCTAGTTCTGTTACTAACCCATTGCTCACAGTGTGTGAACATCCACGTGGCAGTTTTGTGTCTGTGTACAGAAGCCTGTGCACTTGATAAAAGAAATCTTTAAATAGTAGAACAGAGCAGAGAGTCTGACACACCGAAACATTCGTGTTGCCTTCTGTGCTGCTTCATGCTGTACAGACGTTATTCTTTAGGAGGCCATTCAAAACACATCCCAGCTGCTAACGTGCCCACTGTCCAAAGATGGGCCAATTAACTAGTCTCTGGTACCTTGTCTAACCATTCGCAGCTGTGAAAGGTCACTGTAAAAATAAGGCACATCAGAGCTCTGCTGTTTAACACCCACTGTGTGCAGGTGTAAATAGCTGGCCGCTGCAGAAAGCAACTGAGAACAGATCCAATATGCTATGCTAATTAAATGTCTGCCACACATAACTAGAGGAAAACCATAGGAAAAGGAATACTTTTCTTATTTGTTGACACAAACATAGAGTATTTGTGGTCAGAAAGAATATTTGCACTTTACACCACTCCAGAAAGAAACACAACAGCAACAGCAGTCACTGGAAATGTCAATGGTATCAGAAATACAACACAGAATCGTCAGATCGTATAGATTGGGAAAGACCTTTAAGATCATCAAGTCCAACCGTTGGTCGGCACTGCCAGTTCCCCATTAGCCCATGTCCCTCAGCAGCCCATTTCCACATCACCACAACCTGGTCAGTCTCTCACCAGGTGTTGACAACAATTTTGCTGAAAAGGTTGTTCTTCATGGCCAACATAAACCTCACTTAGTGCAACATGAGGTTGATTCCACTTGTCCTATTGCTTGGGAGAAGAAACTGACCTTCACCTCACTCCAGTGTCCTTGCAGTAGGTTGTAGTACCAAGATCTTATCTTTACAAAGCACTATGAAAATGACGGAAAGTTAAGATCTCAAGGGAGATCTTGATGCCTCTTCATGATGTCTTGAAAAGGCAAACCCTTTATTGGACTAGATGAACTTTCGAGGTCCCTTCTGATCCCTAATGATTCTATGAATTCTACCTGAAGCACAATCTAGCTACTTGGTGAAGGTAAAGAATCGTAGAGGAATCATTGGGTAGTAAAGGGAGTGCTTAAAGAGCAGACAGCTAGGGGTAACACTGACAGTTGAATTATTGTTCTGGTGGGAGACACCATTCTTGCCCTCACTCTATTTTTCTGCTCTTCATGGCAGAGGGCACCATCTTTCACCATTAATACAGGGGAATGTCAGAAGGAGGTAGAGATACAGCATTAGCTTGGAAACATGGTTGAGAGGAATATCATCATATCATTCAACATCACAGTGCAAAAATCATGAATCCTGAGGGCAAGTATCTCCATATTTTGATGTTCTGATAACTTGAGAGCTCATCCTTTGAAATGATTGAGGAGGAGATGGCCTAGAGGCACTAACTGATCACAGGCTCAACTTGTGGAATGACAAATGCAATCTAATTGTTTGCAAAAGGGGGAGTTGCTACTTGTGGAGAAAATGAAGCATTACTGGTGAGATGTCCTCTGAGGATATGTTCAAGAGAGATGGAGTAAGTCTGTAAGAAGTTACAGGATAATAAGACAAAGGGATTCTTGCAACTGTAAGGCAAAATTTTTAAGATGTTTCTCTACAAGAAATAAAGGGAAGTTGATTAAGTTTATGCAGTGGATTATATGAGATACCTGTAGTAGTCACACCTAAACTCAGTGGTCCAGGAGATCTGAAAGCATATAATAATTTCATTAATTTCCCATCAACACCCCTTAATTTCCAAGTTACTTTCTGCTCTTTATGAATATCATACCTTGCATAAGAAATATATACCATAGATATGCTCCTCTTTGCCCCCTAATGCTTACACCTATGCCTCCTTCACTTCATCAGGCTAAAACGCTACATTGTTAGATATCTACCAGGTCATATGGGCACAAAGAGGGATGGAATCACCTACAGTGCACACAGGTGCATGTGTCACAGCTCCAGCCTTCAAGTCAGCTTGGGACAGACTTACACCATTACCTTCTGTGAGACTTTCTTTACACCATCATCCACTAATACAACCTGGTGGCTTCTAGACTGGAAGTGGTTTACTTCTGGGGGGCTTGAAGCACCTGTCCATTCCACAAGTGTTGGTAGACCTTTTTACACAGGTGTTGGTTTTATTTTAGAGCCAAACAGGGGATTAACTGAAGACACTGCTGAGCTAGGGGCTATGCAAACACCTGCTTAATCAAAATGTGGTAAAAGCTAGTGGCTCTGCAATGTTTGTGTTGGGTAAAAGCCATGCTTTCTTGGAAGCTCCCTCATCAAGTCTAGAGAACTAGTGACGTGCACAATTTTGATCATTTATGAATTGCAGACTGTTCATCATGGCTTCCCTGAGGAGAAGTAATGTGCTGGGCATCAAACCAGAAAGTGTGAGTGGTGCAGACAAAGGGGAATTACTCGCAAAGAACAGGACTACAGGGGTCAGCAAGAAAGGAGTGTTCAGCAGTTCAGCCCGTTACCTGTCAATGGTTTTGTAGAATCAGATTCTACCTGTCTGAGTTCTGCTCTGATTTTTCTTCAATTCTTTGCAGTAAATATTTCTGTATTTCTATTAGTCTGGCGAATGTTGGGGCAAGCTGCAGATTTCACTTGTACTTGAAAATACCAAAATATCCTCTTTCTTAACTGCAGCAAATTCTTCCACCTCGAAATTTCAGTTTATTTCACAATCTGGCTCCCTGTGTCTAATTGCACAACTTCTCTTCTAATCAGTCTGGCTATAGACACAGACCGGCTGCTTTTGTAAGAGAAAAAAATTGGTTCACGTTAATCGCTCTGCAGAATTACAAACTAACCCAAAATCAGTGGAGATAAGAGGAACGAGACACCGGGTACTAAATATTCTCATGGTTTCAGACTGTCTTCAGACAAAATAGTTTTGAATTTGCTCCTTATTTTCCAGATCATCAACTTTAATTGTAAACTCTTCATCATTACAGACTACAGCCAGCATGGAACCTCAGAAACTGCGGAAGCTTTCAAGTCCAAAACACAAGCCTCTCTACCTATGGCAGTGCACAAGGAAAGATTTTTAACTGTTTGTGTTCATGTTGGTAACCAGCTCTTATTTGGATGATGAGAAACCCATTCTAAATCCAGTAAATATACAAACTCATAGCTGATTTGAAATGCATCTGCACATTCAAAATGCTTCCTCTGCTGTTTTCTGTAAGAAAAGTCCTGCACCATGAGGAGTAAGAAAGACCATTCCTGGTGAGGAAGCACCACTGCTAGTAGGGGTACCAAAACCCAGAAACATTCACAGAGAAAAATAGAAATTCTGCATTGACTTTTGAATCCATCAGCCCTGAAACTGAGATGTGGGTTCACTACACCAAAATGGTCAGTTCAACCATGTCAACATAGCCCCTATGACCACTCAATGCTCTTCCAAGAAACATTTCTCTGTGTGTAGGCCATCAGCTTCAAGAACCTATAAACTAGGTGGTATTAGACTGTAAGAATAGCCTTGACTTGAAATGTGTTGGTTACACAGCAGTATCAAGAATGTGTCTACCAGAAAGCTGGAGAAGGACAATCTAGAGGGACTCTAGCAATAGGACAAGTGAAAACAGTTTCAGACTAAAAGAGTGGAGATTTAGATGAGATCAGAGGAAGAAATCCCTCCCTGTGAGGGTGTTGAGGTCCTGGAACAAGTTGCCCAGGAAGGTTGTGACTGCTTTGTCTTTTGGAAGTGTTTGGAAGTGGATGGGGCTCTGAGCCACCTGGTCTGGTGAGAGGTGTCATTGCCCAGGGCAGGGGGTAGGACTGAGTGATCTTGGAAGTCCCTTCCAGCCTAAACCATTCTATGGTTCTGTGATTCTTTGCAGGGATAGGTGACAAAATCACAGAATAACAGAACAGTAGGTGTTAGAAGGGATGTCTCAAGATGATCTGGTCAAACCCCTCTGCAAAAGCAGGATCATCTAAAGAAGGTGGCACAGATGCAGGAGTGCAATTTAAATCAGTTGAATACATGTTTTCTTAACATGAAGAAACACCAGCATTAGCAAAGTCAGAAACACTGCACAAAAATGTTAACTAGAGTTTTGGGACAAAATAGATTTAATTTCTCTTTGGAATTATTTTTTTTTCCCCAAACCCACTGGTTTTACTCAAGTCCATCAAACAGTGCAAGGACAAGGTTAACTTCCCCAAGCGTAAATGTAGGCAACAAGAGTGGTCTTCCATCACCTTGCAGCCAAGGGCTGGGATAGTTACCTATGCTGTGAGAAGTCCAATTCAATTTCCTTTTCTGTCACTGATGATTTGAACTCGGGTATCCCAGGTCAGTGAATTAATTAGGATGCTCTGTGGGTTGCCTGGTGGCAAGACGCTCAGTCCCTCCTCCACACTCTCCAGGTTTTTGCCGCAGGTGCTGTTTTATGTTGTATAAATAGTTAATCATGGGAGCTGGGACTGGTGCAGGAGCTCTCCGGCTCACAGACATCATTGAACTGCCAGGGCATGGAGTCATTCAGCCTCTCCCTGTCTCAGTTCGTCTATTAAAATAGAGCACAAAGGTTCCAGCAGACCAGACGATGAAAGGCCAGCCCTCTGCCTGCCCTGCAACCTCTGATTACGACATTCTCTGCAAACGTAGCAGTCGTTCATCCAAATCCTTCCTTTGAACTTCCCCAACCCCCTCTCTATTCAGAAGTTTTTCACACTCACTATACCTAAGTTTTCGATCTATTGTGGGAAAACTATGAAGTGGACAAGAGCCTACAATGCTGTAGGCTTTAGAAATGTTTAAATGGTGTAGGAACAACACAGAAAGCAAAATGAGTGCTTGGTGTAGCTCATTACACCCCACTGAAAGGTGTTCCCCATGGGGTTAGATGGGCAGTCATTGCAGACCCACGCGGACCAGTCCCATGTGGAGCAAACACATCATGTCATAGTATCTCACCATCATCTTGTAGAGTGGTTATACGTTGCCATTGCTTTGCAAATTGATTCTGACAAGAAGGATAATAATAACATACCATCCACTAGGCCATCTGGTTTTTCCTACCAAAAATATCTTAATCAACTATTAGAGATGTTTAATATGCAACACAGCGAAAATTATTTGTGGGTATTAAACAGTGACTGAAAACAAATGCAGAGAGAAGAAAAAACATGGTCCCATAGCTGTAGCTGGTGTGGAGCCGTGCAACAGAGACATTCAAGCTGTGCTGACTTGTGCCGGTTGAGCGTGCGGTCCATCATATTTAGAAACACAGTATTAAGAGCGGTTATGCTCCGAAACTTAATAAAATTACAAATTGGAATATCTCTAGTGAAATTAATGATCCAAAATATTACAGTCAAGCAGAAGTCAGCCTTGTCTTGAATTTTGAAGGTCATTTGGAGTCATAAAAATTCAGTTTTATGCTTTAGAGCTTTGAAACAATAATAAGACATTGGGGACACTTGGCAGTGAGGGGGAAGAGGAGTAATGTATACCCTCTATATTGCAGATAATGTGCTGGGGGAAAAAAAACCTATGGAGAGATATTTGCACCCCCAAAAAACCACCACCAAAACCCAGACCCAGAAAATCAAAACCCTGGTGACATGCAGAATAAGTAGCTGTACACTATTTCACTTAACTTGTTCTTGTGACTGGGCAGACGAGGATACAAAGAAAAGACGCAGTGAAGAAGGTGTCTCAGCTCAGATGTTAGATGTTGCTCGGTTGCCAACCTGACATCCTTCTTTCCTTCTACAAACCCGTAATAGGAACCAGACATATGACAATTTTAGGGAAAAATCAGGAGGGAAAAAGGAAAAGGTCTTGAGCCAAGCCAAAGTAAAGCACTTTGGCCTACTTAGTGGAATGAAAAAACACCCCACAAACCCAACAATCTCACCAGGGTAGAAGAAAGATTTTGGGAAAAAACAAAATTCAGATTTATAGCAGTTTTTTCAGTTTTAGAAAAAACCAAAACATTTCAGATTATTTTTTCTTTTCTCTAATTGTGTCAGGACTTTACTTTTGTATTTTCTTTTTTAAAGGGTAAGCACTTGCTTATGAATTTGTTGATTTTAGTAAAAATACTTCCAGATATTTAAAATCTAATCTTCCATCTTGCAGTTTGCAAATTATTTTGTTTTACTTTGAAAAACAACCTCAATTTTCTCCTACCAAAAGCATATGTTGTATCAGACAAATTTTTCAGATAATTACTTATTTCAGCAAAATATTTTTCCCTATCTGTAACCAAGCTCGACAGAATGTGTAGATATTGTTAAATCTCTAGAGAAATAGGAAAAAAAAAACCACCAGAAATGATCTTCTGAAAAAAGATTGCTCCAAAGGAGTAGTAAAAAAATTGTTGGTTGAAGAGGGGGATACAAGTGAATTTAACTAGGGCTGATTTGACTGCTGCTGGCCAAAAAACCACCTCAACAGGTTTGGCAAGCCAGTCACAGATTAAAAGTCCCTGCTCCTGGAATGCCTTATTCCTTGGTCCAAGTCATACATAGTAGGGATTAAACGTGTGCCTCATGAGCCTAATTTTCCACGTGAAATGTGGGAGTAATGAATGCTACCTTGATGCCTCAAGAGTTTAGAGATACATAGAACACTACACAGTGAAACCCCAGTCTGACTGAAATCCACAGTGGAATTTCCTTTGACCTTCAGTTCTTCTCTTTAATTGCTGTCATTTTCCCTCTCATTTCTCTTTTCCCCATAAGAACAATATTTTGGAAAGGAAAAGGCAGAGGATCCGTCTGTTTGTGTCACCTCTATCACACAACTATGCAGCCCATCTCCATTATACCGGACCTCCTATACAGATAGGGAGAGCTTACTCCCCCAGAGACCTCACAGCAACGACCAACAGATCAATGGCTAGAAAAAAGGAGATATTTGCACTTTAGTTTCCAAACACTGTGGTTGACCCATACCCTTGTGGAAGTGAGTTCAGGCTTAGGTATTTGCCAAGAAAGCTTTCTTCCTGGCTCGAGCAAGTCCGACATGCAACTAGAGATAGTGATATTTATCTCTAGTGGAAAGAGCATTAGCCTAATTAAATTTTTAGAGGAGTGACATTAACTCAAATGAAAAAGGCAAAACAAAATCAACACAAGATAATGTTGAAGCTGACCTGTAGTGAAATCTCGGGAAATTTTCAGTCCACAAAACTGTCTCTCGATTGACTTTTTATCTTCATTTTTGCAAGGGAAATATAAAAGCTTTTATATTCACATTTTCATGGGGGAGGGAAATTGTTTTCCATGCAGCTGTATTCTTCAAGTTGACAGCTGCATTTTTCATGGATATGATCACTCAGGCTGAGGTAGTCACTCAAGCAGCTTGAGCTGATCCCATGCAGGGCTTTGGAAATGACCAGAGCTACCTTGAAATTGTCCTGAAGAGAAAAGAGTCCCAGGACAGCAGTCACTGAGGGTTATGTTGCCATGCAGATCACTTGCTCACTTCTGACCCTAAAGGGGCTTTGTATCACGAGCTTAATATTTCCTGCGTGTGACAAGACAGACTTCAAGAAGTCTAGAGTGTTAATAGAAACTCACGCTGTGGCTACTCTGCAGGAGGAAGGGCTGGATTCTGCTTCTTCTGTGGGGTATGGTTGCCCCCAGCTTCAAACCTTACAAGCATCAAAGTCAGAGTGAAAATAGAGCCCTGGAAAGACAATCTGTAATCTCATGTCAACCCATGTGTGAAGGCAGGGCTGGGACAAGGATTTCCATCCTTATAGGCTGTGGTTGTCTTTTCCCCAATGTCCACTTTTGAGAGTACTGTTTTAATCTGTTTGAGGTACGAGGAGACCCTTGATGTTGTTTTAATTTGCTTTAAAAATAAAAAAGCCCACAGAAGACAAAATAACAACCTTACCCTGTTGAGTCAATCACACCTAAGTGGAAGTTGATAGGATTTGAATTGACAGAAAAATAAGGCAGGGTGTCTCTGGACATAAAGGGAAACTCACTTCCTCTCTAGTGAGAGAGAGATTGAACACCCTCATGTGTTCTCATGGAGCTCGGACTTGTGTCTCTTCATCACTATATCCGCACATTTAGTGCTTTGGTTTGTAGCTTTCTGCAAGAAAAAAGCAAACCCCAAATCTTTTGCACCCTGTGAAGACAAGTGCAAGAAACATGATTCAGCCATGGAGTTGCAAGATATCATAAGTAACCTACACGTGTACCGTGCTCTCTTTCATATACCCCATCAATCTGGAAGCTGCACTCCCCATATGTCTCTTCTGCCAATTCATTTTAACTGTCAAAGAGGTTGTTTTCAAAGGACTCGAGTGACAGCTCAGAAATCCATCTTGGTGGATTGGCAGGGCCTGGGAACTGTGTCTCTGAACTGTACAGAGGTCAGTCATTTAATTTCATATGGGTTCCCATGATTTATATATGCTCCAGCTCTAGATATAGAACAGCCCAAGCTTCGCCTGAGAGTCGGGATGTAATTCCTGTCCAGGGACTTCTCCATACCCTGCAACGTGTACCATTGCAAAGCACAATGCTGGTGCTAAAATAGATCAATACACCATTATCATTCTTACATCAAAAGGGACAGCAGACAGGTGTCCTGTGAACACAAAATCTGATAAAAGGACATGCCTGGTCACACATTTGCTAGACCCCCCTCTGGCTGGTGGTTTGAGCAGCATTAATGGACACAGGTAAAATCAGCCCTTGGAAAGCTCGTCCGGTAAGATGTGCAAGGGAATTCACAAGGAGCTTCCTGTGATCAATAGCAACATTTTACAACAAAGATTTCAAAGATAGGCTATTTTCAAAAGACACGGAGGAACTGGTTTACTCAGCTCATGCAGTTTGAAAAGGAAGGAACTAGTATTTCTGGGTTACCAGCCCTGCCTTGCTCCATGCAGCGTGATGCATTTGTCACTCCTACGTTATTTTGCCCATCCAGAGTACTCATCATAGGAGCAATCAGGAGCATTCAAAGGTGGCCTGCAAATTTCATAGTCTGGAAATAGCATGAGAACAAAAAAGTTGTCCAGGACATACTAAGAAATTTACATGTGAGATCTGAAGGACTATTCAGCCTGAAAATGCTCAGACATTTGACAAATTTTGTGTGAGAGATCATTAGGGATGCTCTTATTTTGTTCCTTCTGCTTAGTTTTTGCTTAACTCTGCTCGGAGTGATCTTGTGTGCTGAGACAGTCAAAGTTCTAAGGACTACTCTATGTATTCCATACTAAATCTTACAGAACAGAACATCAGACTGAAAACACCTCATCACGAAAGCACCATCTCCAAACTCTACACATCATCTGTCTTTCTGTGCCACACATAATTGCAGCTCTGGTAGCATCATCCTCCTGGCGTGAGTCCATACGTTGAGCGATTATTCTCTTCAATCCAGACTGATGGAAGGCTTCATGCCTTGGCAAAATCGCTAAGCTATCTATATATCTATGCTCTTTTCATGGCTGGGAAAGTTAAAATGCTTTCTGTCTTGATTATTGGCTTTTAAGAAAGTAGTAATATAAAAGGCAACAGTATAAATGGAACTGTTGTCACAGAATCATGGAATCACAGATTGTTTTGGGTTGAAAAGGACCTTGAAAGCCCATCCAGCCCAACCCCCTGCAGTGAGCAGGGACATCTCCAACCCGAGCAGGTTGCTCAGAGCCTCAGCATCCAATCTGACCTGGGACAGTTCCAGGTATGGGACTTCTCTCACCTCCCTGGGCAACCTGGGGCAAGCTCTCCCCACTCTCAGCAGCAACAATCTCTTCCTTCATCTCCAGTATGAATCTCCCTCTTCCAGTTTAACCATCACATCTTCTCCTGGAACAGCAGCTTCTGCTCAAAAGTTAATCCCCAGCTTTTTTTTATGTCCTGAAGGACCACCAGAAGGTCTCACTGGAGCTTCTCTTCTGCAGCTGGACCCCTCCCAGTTCTCTCTGCCTGGCCTGATAACAGTGTTCTCCCCTCCTATCATGTCTGGGGCCTCCTCTGGCCCCACTTCACCAATTCCAGGGCTTTGCTGGGCTGAGGTGCCCAGAGGTGAACCCAGCCTTGCAGGGTGCCTCCCCAGAACAGAGCATAGAGGCACAATCCTCTCCCTTAACCTGGTGGACACATTGCTGGACACCTAGTTCAGGGCACTGTTGGTTTCTGGGCTGCCAATGCACATTGTTGGTTTTATTTTTCCAGGATCCCTATAACCAGGGGATTCCATATTTTCCACAGGGCTGATCTCCATCCCTTCACCCTCCAGCCTGTGTTGATACCAGAGGTGAAGCAACCCAGGACCATGAATTTGGCCTTAGTGAATCTGATGAGGTCCACAAGGGAGACCTCTTTGATCTTGTCAGGGTCCCTCTGGATGATGTCCTGTCTCTCAGGTTTGTATGTGGAAGTTCACCCTTTTTTATCAGTTTAACAAGCAGCTCCCTATTCATCCTGTCATTGGCAGACAGCCGCTTTGCATCAGTTTACCTTGCCTTGTCACTTGTTGGTGATGAAAGAAGAGAATCCATGAGTGTAAACATATATTTCTTCTATTTTCTAAAAGACCTGCCAGTGCTTGTAGCAGATTAAGGAGAAATGAGCCAACCCAGACAGTATTTGCCTTGTGACACAGCTAAGTCATGTGTGTCCAGCTAAAAGAAAATGTTCTCTTGACTTTCCTTTAAGATGTTAGTGATTTCAATTTGAATTTCTTGCTATTCAAAGCAACAGAGCACCAACAAAGACCTGAATACCCCACCCTACCTGATCTCACAAGATGGATGATGGATCAGTCATAGAATCATAGAATCATTAGGGATCGGAAGGGATCTTGAAAGGTCATCCAGACCAACAACACTGCCACAGCAGAATCACCTAGACCAAGTTGCACAGGAAGACATCTAGGTGGGTCTGGAATGTCTCCAGAGAAGGAGACTCCACAAACCCCCTGGGCAGCCTGTTTCAATGCTCCAGAGATAGACTTGTCTATCTTGGATAGAAGCCAGAGAGTAGTAGTCCATGGGACAGAGTCTAACTGTAGGTCTGTTTCTAGGGGAATCTCCCAAGGATCAGTATTGTGACCAGTCCTCTTCAATCTATTCAGTAATGACTTGGATGAGGGATTAGGGTGCACTGTCAGCAAATCTGCTGATGACACAAAGCTGGGTGGTGGTGTTGCTGACACCACAGCGAAGCCTGGACAGGATAGAGAGCTGGGCAGAGAGGAACTTAATGAGGTACGACAAGGGTCAGGGTGGAGTCTTGCATCTGGGCAACCCCAAGGACCAGTATAGGTTGGAGAGCAACCTGTTGGAGAACAGTGTAGGAGAAATGGACCTGTGGGTCCTAGTGGCCAGCAAGATGACTCTGAGCCAGAAATGTGCTCTTGTGGCCAAGAGGGCCAACAGCATCCTGGGGTGGATCAGAAGGGGGGAGGTTAGCAGATTGACAGAGGTTCTTCTCCCCCTCTACTCTGCACTTGTGAGGCCACATCTGGAGTATTGTGTCCGGTTCTGGGCCCCTCAGTTCCAGAAGGACNTGGTGGTCCTGCTGTGGCAGGGGGATTGGACTAGATGACCTTTTGAGGTCCCTCCGATCCCTAATGATTCTATGAGTCTATGATTTTCCTTTCTTTCTGTTCCAAGCAATTCCTTTTCCCATTTTCAGGTGGTCCAAGAACAGCTTTACCTGTGTTTTCACAATCCAAGAACATCCGTGAAAGATGTACACCATGCTTGGAAATTGGGAAAAGGAGAAACCCAAGTCATCTCAATACCATGTCAGGCTACTTTGGATTTCATCAGAGCCTCCTGAGCTTTCTTTGAAGAGGTTTAGCTGATCATGGGATCATGAAATCACAGACTGGTTTGGACTGGAAGGTACCTCAAAGTCCTCAAAGACCCCAGTCCCAACCCCTTGCCATGGGTAGCAACACCTCTCACCAGACCAGATTGCCCACAGTCCCATCCAATCTGGCCTTCAACACTTACAAGGATGATGGATCAGGCACAACTTCCCTGGGAAACCTGTTCCAGTGCCTCAGCACCCTTGCATGGAGGAATTTCTTCCTACAGTCTAATCTAAATCTTCCCTCTTCTATCTTGAAACCGTTCCCCTTGTCCTGTGCTTAGAGCCACCCCGCACCTGAATGTATCCCACAGTGTTTGAATTTTACTGAAAACAAAACATATTCCTATGCATAGTGTCAGATCCAAAGTGAGAGGTCACAAACTACCTTGGTCTCTGCTCTTCTTGGTCTTTCTTTGAAGAATCATAAAAAAAGGAAATGTTAGGGGTTGAAAGAGACCTCAAAAGATCAGTTAGTTAGTCCAACTCCTTCTGCCAGAGCAAGGTCACCTGGTTTAGGTGACACAGGAAGTTATCCAGACTGTTTTAGAATAGACTCCACAACATCTCTGGGCAGCCTGTTCCAGGCAAAGAACAAAGTCAAGTGTTCCATTTCGCTCTGAGAGCTCACCCTGTGCCAAGCAAGTTGATTTATGGTTCTCTTGAGAGCTGAGGTCCAATTCTAGAATAAATCTGGAGTGAGGTATGTCTAATATGTCATTTCATTTACCACATCACCAGCACTTTCAGTATAACATAAAGGAATCACAGAATCACAAAGTCTCTTTGGTTGAAGAGACCTTTAAGGTCATCAAGTTTGATCCAGCACTGCCAGGTCAGCCCTAAACTTTGACCTCAGCATTATGTCTTTCTGCCTTTTAAACTGCTCCAGGGATGTGGACTCCATCACTGCCTGGGGAGCCTGTCCAATGTTTGGTAACCCTTTCTCTGAAGAAATTCTTCCAAACATCCAGCCCAATCCCCCCCTAGAGGTACCTTTCTCCTCATCCATACACAGTCACCAGAGGGCTGCTGTACAAATCACACTACCCACGTAAGTTTGCATGCAGCTGGCACACGGTTCTCTATTCCATAAACAGCAGCTGAATGTTTCCCACAAATTTCATCTGGACAGGCAGCTCTCGTACCGCATGCAAGTAATGGAGGCGGAATAAATGACGCCTGTCTGTTTTCCCTGAATCCCAGGCACACGGCGCGCCCCGCTGCAGAGACAGCTCTGCGGCATGTCACGAGCAGTACGCAATCCTTCCACCGAGTGCCACGGGCCGTAATCCTTCACTCTGTCTCATAAAAGAAATGAAAGAGGCCTCCACTGCCTTTTGCAAATGGCAGCCTCACATTGAGTAAAGAGTCTGGACAGGTGATGCTTCTTGCTTTGCACTTTGCGGAGCAGGTGGATTGAAGTCAACGAGACCAATTTACAGCTTTTGCCGATGCTGAACTTAAAGCAGCAGAGGCAAATGGGAGATTATGTGTGATACGAAATTTACGGGTTTATTCACACTGAGATGCATTTTGTACTCAAAATTTGAGCAAGTAATCCGCAGCAAACAGCCGCGAAGTAGAATGAAATACATAAAGCACGATTATTCAGCAGCTGTCAATTTGACTTTTGTTTATGGAACCCATATCTTGCAGGAATTACCCAAATCCACCGAGTTCATGATTATTATTAATGGCATTAAGCGCTGCATACTGTACGTTGCAGATTGCAAATCTGGCACCTTGCCAACCAGTTACCTACTGGAACACTCATTAGAACACAGGATTAATTCACTTCCTTGGAAAAGAGCTCAGGCGAGCGGGTTTTCAGACAGCAGGATGAAAAATGAATGGTTCATATTAAGCAGAACGTTCCCGTTTGTCCAAAGCAAGCATCTTTCTGGATTCTTTTGGATTTCTGCTGCTGAAAAGCAAAGTCCAATGCGGTTTGGGGTTCAGCCTGTTTTGGGAGGGAGCCCACAAAATGTCGTGATAACACTACAGCACAGCAAAGCTCCAGTCCTTTCTTTCCCTGTTTAAACTATATTATAGATTTCGTGTTTGCCAAAGGAGATTAAAGATTAAAACAAAGGGCTGTCTTAAAGCCTTCAATCCTACAGAAGGCAAAGAAATAAAATCCTTTGTTATCATTCTCTCCAGTTTTCTCAAAACCTGTGGAGTCTGGCTCATGATTTCTCAGTGCTTGGGGTCTGTGGGGTTGGACAGACGGGGGATAGGCAGAAGCGGAGTCTACACAGAGCTGACTTAGAAACCCAGATCCAGAAGCAAGGGTTGGTCTTGCCAGTATCACAGTAATGATGAGGCTGGAAAAGACCTTAAAGATCATCCAGTCCAACCTAAAACCAACCAAGTAAAACTAACATCTGACATCTAGCTCATGCCACTTAGCACCCCATCCAGACTAACCTTGAACACCTCCAGAGACGGTGACCCAACCACCTCCGTGGGCAGCCCGTTCCAAAACCTGATCACTCTTTCAGTAAAAAACTTCTTTCTAATGTCAATTCTAAACCTCCTGCGATGGAGCTTAAAACTGTGACCCCTTGGCCTGTCCCCAGTGTCCAGGGAGAAAAGACTGAGCCCCGCCTGACTACAACCACCTTTCAGGTAGCTATAGACAGCAATAAGGTCACCCCTGAGCCTCCTCTTTTCCAGGCTAAACAGACCCAGCTCCATCAGCCTCTCCTCCTAGGGCTGACCTTCCAGCCCCTTCACCATTCTAGTTGCTCTTCTCTGGACTCGTTCCAGCACCTCGACATCCTTCCTAAACTGAGGGGCCCAGAATTGAACACAATACTCCAAGGTGCTGTTGTCTCATGAGTTTCTTATGCTTTCCCATCCCTTGATCAGCCAGTGCCAATTTCAAGTTCTTTTCCAGAAAAAAACTAAACACAAACCTCCAAAAAGTCCTGTTTGAAAGGAGGGGTGTGGGCTCTTCTCACAAGGAACAAGTGAGAGAACAAGAGGAAATGTCCTCAAGCTGCACCAGGAGAAGATTAGGTTGGACAGTATGGAAGGTGTCTTCATGGAAAGAATTCTCAAGATTCGGAACTGGTTGCCCAGGGAGAGGACTGAGTCACCACCCCTGGATGTGTTTCACAGTCATGGAGAGCTTCAGCTTAGGGACAGCTTTAGCGGTGGCCTTGGGACGGTTTGGTTAGTGGTTGGTCTTAATGATCACAGAATCAGAGAATCATTAGGGGTCAGACGGGACCTCAAAAGATCATCCAGTCCAATCCCCCTGCTACAGCAGGACCACCTAGACCAAGTCATGCAGGAACACATCCAGGGGGGTCTGGAACATCTCCAGAGAAGGAGACTCCACAATCCCATTGGGCAGCCTGGTCCAGTGCTCCAGTACCTGCTCTGGGAAGTTATTTCTGATATTTATATGGAACCTCCTCTGTCCCGACTTGCACCCATTGCCCCTTGTCGTATCACCAGATGACCTTGAGAAGAGCCTGGCTCCATCCTCCTGACACCCACCCCTCACATCTTTATAGACATGAATAATGTCCCCCCTCAGCCTCCTCTTCTCAAATTCAAGAGACCCAGCTCCCTCAGACTTTCCTCATAAGGGAGCTGCTCTACTTCCTTCCAGGCCTTTTCCAACTAGGTGATTGAATGAAAATCAAACTTTCAATCATACTGAACAACAAGGTTCTGGTACAGACTCATTGACTGATCCAGCTGGGATCATTCTTCCTATGATACCATTCTTGCAGCCAAGTGCTTAGCATTCCCAGTGAAAAGATTTAAACAAAAAAGGTGGCGAAGTAGCTTAAATACATCTCTCAGCGGGCAAAGAGCCGACACATAGTCTTTTCTGCCTTAACTGATGGGCAGGAACTCATTAAGCAGTGGTAACTTACACAGGGGCCCTCGGTTTCACTGCTTTTCTACTTCCAGCATCGCTTTGCTTCTGATGCCTGCCCTGTCTACCTCTGTGTGTGTGAATCGTGTTTTCCTATGTGTCTCTGCAAAGTGCCTTGCTCTCTGCTGGTGTCTTGGTCTGTAATACATGGTGACCTTTAGGCCAGCAGAACCACCAGGGCAGCCACAGTTTTATTTGCATTAATGTTGAATAGTGTGTACAAAAGCAAAAGGAAGCCTGTGTATAATTTATGGTTTTTTTTTCCCTAAAAGGTTAAATTATTACGCATGGTAAGGTATCTCCACGGTTTTCACTTTATCTGCTACAGAGGTTGAACTTTAGTCTTTTGGTCCAAAGGGAGAAAAATCAATAGTATCATACTGATACACAAGAAACTTTATTAAAGTAGCCATGGGCATCTCCGCAACCTTACCCTATCAAGCTGGTTTGCTAATTGGTTTGCAACAGTGCGGCTGCCATGAAAATTACCCAGGTCTGTCTTGTGAAAATCTGGCTCTATCAGCATCAAGAACACAAACAGCCAGGGAAGCGGTCAAAGGTCGCTTCCTAGTTGTTTGGAACAGAAAATGAAGCTTGTTAACATTCTGCTGCTGCTTCTTCTAGGGAGCAAAAAAAACACATCAGTGCTGCGGGGAGCTGTCCTCTGGAGGATTGAACAAAGATGATCAAGCTTCTCTCTGCTCGCTTCCACTCACCCATCAGCCTTTCATTGACGGAGAAGCAGAGAGAAACCTGCCAGAAGTGTCATTTCATACCTGCCTGAAGTCTTTAGTTTGGAGTGCTTCTCTTATTTGTCCATCATGACACAGTCTCTCTCTCTTTTACCAATGCTCTCTCCTCTTAGCTGCACACTGGTCTGTTGCTGTGCTAAACCAAAGCCAGATTCAAAATGACCTGAAAAAAACCAACAGTGTACCTGGGAGGGAATGAATAAAGCTGTTGTCAGGCTTTTGTAAGGAATGCCAATTACTGATAGGAGACAGGGAACCCATAGCCTCTGTCACTGAGCTCCAAAGCGGAAAGCAAGGAAGGCGTTGGCTGTCTGCATGGTCTTGCAGCATTTCTAAGGCAAAAATACGACTTGAAGGATGATGTTGCCTGAGTGGACCTATACCAGCAAGTAGCAGATCCAAATCATCCCTGTAAGGAGCAGGCACCTCTGAGTAGGTTCAGTTCCCATCAAGAGCGTTAGCTACATGAAATTAGGACTGAGTTTCTCCATGATTTGCGCTGGAGTATTTCACAGGATTCTGTGATGGAAAAAAACCCCTAACAACTCAGTAAATCAATCTGAAAGGTTAGATGGACAGTAGAAGATGTTCAAATTGACTTTTCTTTTCCTTCCAGTTGTTCAATTTGGGATGTGACCCGAAAAGTAAATAAATCAGTTTTACCCAGCGATGATGACAAGAAACTTCAACAGCCAAGCATTGCACAAGTACTGAATATGAGATTGTGCTTGTCTCCAAGAAACTGAGACCTAAGTAGGAGTTTTCTGTTACATGTGCTGTCTTCCATAATGGAAACTTTATTAGGAACAGCCACAACTCAGACATAAACTGTTGTCCATGGCTTAGAGCATATCCAATGCAATTTCAAACACACTGAAGATAAATATGGTTTACAGCCGCTTTTCAACCAGGCAAGTGCCTGTTCAATTTCCTGACCATCTTATCCTAATGATGGGGTCTTGGCAGCCTGGAAACCTTCCCTGTCTGCGTGAGCATGTAGACACCACGGACTGCTAGGATCTCCTTCCCATGACAGCAGAATTGGACCCTGGCCATTCACAGCAGCTCTCTGTAAACTGCCTATTCCTTCACAGAAGTTCTCTAAGATTAAACTGCCTTCAGGGCTGGTGTGTGGCTGTCCTTTACCAAAAAGATCTAGATTACTAAATTTTGTTAATGCTTGTGCTGAAAACTGATTCAAAACATTCCAACTGATTTGCTGTTGTTGCTGCTAAGAAAATAAGGTGGGTAATTTGGCACAGACAGCCTGGGAGATCATGGGAGGAATAATGCCTAAATTACGCCCTTTTTTTTTGCTCTCAGTTTATTATGAAGATATTTTTATTTCTCCAGCCAGCTCCCTGGGGATGTTTTCATCTTTTCCATATTGTGATGGAAAGGAGCTAATTTAGAGAGCAGCCATGAAAAATCTTCTATCTTGGCCAATGCAAAATATTAAACTTCTAAAGGGTCAGCGGATTAGGAAGCAAAACCAAAACAGCTAAAAATGTGTGAAATCTGGCTCCACAAACTAGATTTGAAAGTAATGCAGCATTTCAACATGAAGTTTGATGCATAATCTTTCTCCTTAATATGGAGTGGTTGTGTCAGACCAAGAGAGTCTCATCTCCTTGTCCTACCCACTCTTCCATTAGCCTACTCACACTAGTAGATCATCTCAAATTTTCAGAAAGAAGAAAGAAGATGAATTTTTCTGTCATTGTAAAAAAAAACCAAAAAAAGTCTAAGGGGAAAAGTAGATATTTTTTTTTGTCAGGTTGAACAGAGGACAGAAGACAGGAAAATAAATTGATTCAGGACGACTCTGAACTCTATGAATAGCTCAAATCTCTTCAAACTAGTAATGATTTGCAATATTTTGTTATTATGCTACCGGAGTCTGATAAAATGTCTCTTCCTTCACCCCACATGCAGATGCACACACTTTAAATACAATATTAGAGATACCCTTGACTAGTAAAGATCCTGTCAAAGTATGCTAATCAAATCCAGCTTTGATTTCATGCTTACTTTTCTGCTCATCCCAATTGTAAAGCTAAGCTGTAATTAATACATAAGAGGCTGGTGATTATACAGCATTAGGCTGAACATATAGAGTGAACATACAGCATTAGTTTGCATTTCAATAGATCAGACACTGTAAAGAAATAAGATCAACTCACAGGGTCTGGTATTAGCAGGCTGCTAACTTATCTGGGTGACAATCTCGAGCTCTCGCATTGATCTCCTGCTACTGGTGACATCCTCTGCCTCTGAGTGTGTGTGCTTCTACGTGTACGTGCAGACTAAACAGCCAAGCTTTCCCTTCTAATTTTTGTGTAAATTGAATTATAAGCTATATCACCCAGGGAATCACTAGTATTTCTTTGGAAATGGGCTGATAGGTGGCTGCCATGGCAGATGGGATGTGCCTCCAGCAAGCAGACCTGTGAGATGCGCTTCTGCCTTGCCTGCCTGCTCAAGGGCAGCCCACTAGAAGTCCAGAACATGTAAAGGAATAAACATCCCAGCATTAGCCAGCACCCTACTGCCAGGGAGTAGATAAAAACTAGAGGAGTCCTTTCAGACAGCTTGTCAAAGACCTGCTAAGGTCTTCTTTGTATCCCCCTGCCGGCAGAAAAACAAAGCCTTCCCCAGTCTGAAATACTAGAAGAAAGGACGTATGACTCCAAGAAGTCTTAGGATTCATCTTTTGGCTTCATAGCATAGGAAATCACTCTAACTGTGATAAATAGTGAACAGATAAGATGGGGAAAAAGTAACCCCCTATGATTCTGAACCTACTTGCAGTTTCTCTGGAGTAAATCTGGAGCTTTTGTAGAAAAAAGAAACAACAGAGGTCCAAGACCTTCAAAGTCAAGTTGGCACCATCAAAGTATAAGCAGCTCATCCTTTGAAGAGTGCTACGCCTCAAAACATTTTTTATTAAGAAAAAAAGAAAAAAAGACAAGGGAAGGAAGGTTTAGTTATAGAGAGAGCTTTATTCTGCATGCAGGAACCAATTGCATTTATGCACAGGATGGCACAGGAGCAATCCTCCCGCATTGAGCGCAGCCACGCCACGGCTGTGGCATGCCATTTCCCTGCACCGTAACGAGATCATATGCGAAAGCCTAAATTATGCAAATGAAAAGGCTCCACTAATACTGTTGAAATATTCCTGGAGTGTACACTTGACAACCTCAAAGTACATTTCACACCACTAATGACTTCATCACTAACACAATTGTCATGAGTCAAGCAGTTTCCATAGCAACGCCCTAGTACAGCTGTTTACCCATATAAAGTACTGCACCTACTTAGTTGCATATACAGACAGATCACTAGATTCCTAGGTACTGAAATTGAAATAATTCAATTTTCAGTGTCTCTCTTTATGAAGTGATTCTGCCAGCTATAGGTATTAGCATATCAATGTGACTTTGACAGGGTCTGCTGCAAAAGACATATTTTGCAGGCACTTCATGTCAATTAGAGCCCTAACTGTTTCACGGAATAATCATTCCTGCCAGATTAAGGTCAGGCTGCAAGGTAATTTAATTGGTGCCATTATATCTAGGGGGAAAAAGTGCTCTAATAAAGTGCACACACTGTAGCTGCCAGTGAGGATGTGCTATGCAACATGAAAGGGATTGCCTTCCTAAAGTGTATGGGCAAACCATTTAGAAAGAAAGAAGTAAGATGGAAAAAACTTTAGATGCTTTGTTTCCAGAAGAATTCCAATGCATTTGACAAAGGGAGGAATTTTATTTCACTTGAAGTGGTGCTATTCACAAGGGAGGAAGCACTGAAGAAAGATAAATAAGGAAAAAAAAATTCCACTCAATCCCCTTACTCTATGGAAGTCTTCTTATCTCCTGTGGAATGATAAACACTTTAATTAAAAATCTGCAAAAATCAAAACAAAGTCTCTTTTTCCCAGGGCTCTGAAGGCTGGGATGCAGAGACCTGGGCGGGAAATTCCCTGGCCTCCCTCTGGTGAGGATTACTCTTTCCTCCTGTGGAAACATTTGGCCAACAACTAGCGAACAGTATGAGTTCAGTTTCCTAAGGAGTCAGGTGGATTATCTCCTAAATTTCCCCTACCTATCCATAGTTCAGCTTTTGATGCTTTTCCATGGGTCCGTCTTCCCTCAAACATAAGCCAGGTACTGGGATGCTTTGTCTGACACATAACATGACATAGGTGTCTCCTTCTCTGGTGAAGTTCCAGACCCGCCTGGATGTGTTCCTGTGTGACTTGGTCTAGGTGATCCTGCTGTGGCAGGGGGTTTGGACTGGATGTTCTTTTGAGATCCCTTCAAGCCCTAACGTTCTACGATGACCATGTGTCAACATAGGCATGGGAGTACCCACTGCATAGTGACTGGGAGTCTGCTCTATTCTACTCCAGAAAAGGGCAATAATTTGGATAATTTCTATTTCCCCAGAATTTATTTTCACAATTAATTTATTTTTTTAAAGAAATTCTATTTTTCTTTAAGTGCTTGTGTGTTTTTTCTCTCAGCCAGTTCTCAAAAGATTGGCGGAGGGACAGCACAGGGAGTTCTCCAATTTGATGAGCTTGTAACACAGTGAGATGTTGAGAAAATAAGATCCTTAGCTCTGTATCCACATCCCATGATGATTTAACTAATGACAACAACCTCATGACAATCATCACTGCTTTGTACATAGCTTCTTTCTTGGGAAAACAGAGCTCTGAGGAAAGTGTGTGTCTGGCAACAGTTAGCCTTCACAGAGTGGGACAGAGTATACTCTGTGGTCATAACCAGCTGTAAATACGACCATAACAAAGATTAGGTTAACTGAAGAATATATGATGTTTAACAAAGGCTCAAGACTAGATTTCCAGTTGATGTAAATGATATAGATACATGGATGGGCACATACCCTGTTGGGTGAAACACTGGCTGCATAGCCAGGCTCGAAGAGTTGTGGTCAATGGAATTAAATACAGCTGAAGGCCAGGCATGAGTGGTGTCCCTCAGGGCTCAGTACTGGGACCACTGCTGTTTAATATGTTTATCAATGATCTTGGTGAGGGGATTGAGGGCACCCTCAGTAAGTTTGCAGATGACATCAAGTTGGAAGGGAGTCTTGACCTGCTGGAGGGTGGTCAGGTTATACAGAAGGACCTGTGTATATTGGAATGATGGGTTGAGGCTATCTGAATGCATTTCAATAGATTCAAGGGGCAGGTCCTGCACTTTGGTCACAATAGCCCCTTGCAGTGCTACAGGCTGGGGTAGAGTGGCTGGAAAGCAGTCTGGCTGAAAAGGATTTTGGGGTTCTAATTGCCAAGCAGCTGATCAGGAGCCAACAGTGTGCCCAGGTAGCCAAGGCCAATGGCATCTTGACTTGTATTAGAAACTGTGTGACCAGCAGAAGGAGCTAGGTGATTGTCCTACTCTACTCAGCACTAGTAAGACCACACCTGGAGTACTGGGTCCAGTGCTGGGCAGTTCAGTACATGAGAGACATCAAGGTGCTGGAACAAGTGCCAAGGAGGGCTATGAAGCTGGTCAGGGGTCTGGAGAACAGATCTTATGAGGAGTGACTGAAGGAGCTGGGACTGTTTAGTTTGAGGAAGAGGAGGCTAAGAGGAGACCTCACCACTCTCTACAACTACATGAAAGGACATTGTAGAGAGGTTGATGTTGGTCTTATCTCACAGGTCATTAGTGACAGAACCAGAAGGAGGGTTCAGACTACAACAGAGGAGGTTTAGACTGGACATCAGGAAAAAGTTCTTCATGGAAAGAGTGATTGAGCACTAGGGACTTGAGTCATGGTCCCTGGATGTGTTCAAGTGTCATTAGATGTGGTGTTAGGGGATAGTGTTTAGGGGTGAACGTGTAGAGAAGGGTTAATTGTTGGACTCAGTGATCCAAAGGACCTTTTCCAACCTGAAAGATTCTGTGGTTTTGTGATTCTGTATTATTTTCACAGAATTCATCTAGACTACAATCATTGCAATGAAGTAGGGATTTAAATAAAATTTGTGATATTACTAAAATATTGTGACATATTCAAGTGTAACAGAGAAAAGTTCAGTTACACTACATATAGCCCAATGTGTTTGTAAGGACTCTGCACAATTCTTTTTAGAAATAAGCATATTCCTAACTGCACTTTCAGTCTGCTAAATTTTGCATCCCTAGAATACGTGTCTTTATGAATTTACCATGAAATAAAACACTGTGTGCCTGGAATCATGCTTACTAGGTTGCAATGTGAAAACTGGTCATCATCAAGTTAAGCTCAAAAACACAGACAAGAATGGAAGTTTTCCTATTTTTTGAATGAACAAAACCCAACCTTAAGATAAATAACAGGAAATTCTGCCAAACCAGAACAATTTTGCAAAATTGAAGCAATGGAAAGAGATCAGATTCTGAGCCCTTTGAATTTCCCCATGAATATTTCAAAAGACTCTATTCATTATTACTATTTCCTTTTACTATACAGTGGAACTATTTAAAAAAGATATAGGAAAGATTTTTTGCCACTATGAATATTGCATAAACTAACTGAATTAAGGTCAAGCAAAGGTAGATTATAAATGGAAATGAAAGTTTTTTGTCATTATTATTTTCCTTTAAATATGTCTGCTAGAACATTTCGGTTCAGAGTCCTATCTGAATGCATTTGATCATCCATAAATTATCCATTAAAAACTCCATTAATCCCATTACAAACCTATTCTAGCTTCCACCACTTGGTTCAGCTTTGGTCATGAATGCAGGAACAGGGTGGAGTGAAAAAGAGCTCTGGATCTGAGGGCTCAGCAGCTGAAAGGATTTCAAAGCTGTAAAGAGTCTGTTAATTATTTTCATCAAAGTAAAGGGCTTTATCTTTTGGGGGTGATAGATGTGCAGGCACAAAACAACAAATCATAGAATGATAGAATAATTTAGATTAGAAAAGACCTTTAAGATCATTGAGCCTACTAGAAAACCTAACACTGCCATGATTCCACTAACCCATGTCCCTCAGCAACATCTCAATGGCTTTTAAACTCCCCTAGAGGTGGGGAAGCCACTACTGGCCTGGACAGTCTCTACAGGTCTTCACAACACTTTTGGGCAAGAAATTATTCCTCATAGTCAACCTACACCTTCCTTGACACAACTTGAGGCTGTCTCACTTGTTCGCTGGGAGATGAGACTGACTCCCTCCTTGCTCCTCTCTTTTCAGAGAGTTGTAGAGAACAAGGTCTCCCCTGATCCTTCTTTTTCTCCACAAAAATACCCATCACAATTTTCTCAGCTCCTTCTCAGAGAACTTAAGCTTCAGATCCTTTTCCAACCTTGTTTCCCTTCTCAAGACATGCTTCAGCACCTCCACATCCTTCCTAGAGTGGGAACCCCAAACTCAACATAGGATTTGAGGTGTGACCTCATCAGTGCCCATTACAGGAGGACAATGCCTGCTCTAATCCTACTGGCCACAGTATTGATGACACAAGCCAAGATACTGTTGGTCTTCTTGACCACCTGGACATAACACTGGCTCAAGTTCAGCTGCTTCAACCAATACCCTCAGGTCCTTTCAAGCCCATGTGAATAGTCCTCCTCAGCCTTCTGACAGCCCCTTCCAAGGATTGGAAGATCACTGTAGGGTTCCCCTAGAGTTTCCTCTTCAGCCTGAACAACCCCAACTCTGCCCACATGTCTTTCTGAGAGAGGTGCTCCAGCCCTCTGACCATTCTCATGGCCTCCTCAGGACATGCTCATAGAGCATCGTGTTAGACTTCTTCTTAATTCATGGAGATTTTTAACGGGCATTTTTAAGATGAGTTACACTACGGTTCAGCCTGGGTGGAAGCGACTAGCTCTGTAGGCTGTAATTACTGCATCAGCTAGACCTTCAGCTTCTTTGGTTGCCTAGTGCCACTTGAAGTGTCTCAGGAATGACAAGAGATCCTTAGAGAGCTAGTGGATATAACGTGGAACCAGTAAGAAAACCATATTCTTCTAGCTAAATGGGAAGGATGTCTCAATTGCATATGAATGGGCAATTTAATTAACAGCCTGGTGATAAAATGGAAGTTTAGATAGCTAAATCTTCACAGACTTCACAGCATGTGTCAGGAAAGCAAAATACCTTCTTTCCTCTGGCCTGAGCCATAAACAGAACAGAGCATAAATATCTACAGAAGTAGAATGATGATGAGTTCCATCTATTTTCTTCCTGCCACTCGACACTGGCACTGTGGACTTAAGTAGTTTTAATAAAGCTAGGTACAAAGCTGTGATACATAACCCCCACTAGATAACCAGTTACACTATCAGGGAGTTGAAATGTAAGATGCTTTGTGGTAGGAGTATAAGTTTTGAATTATAGAAAATGCTGTAAAAAAACTCAGTATGGTCAACTCTGCATCTGTTTGTCATAGAACTCATAGAATTAGTAGAAGGGACCTTAAGGATCATCTGGTTCCTCTGAGCAGGGACACCCCCACTAGACCAGGGTGCTAAGGCCCCAGCCAATCTGGCCTTGAACACTTCCAGGGAGGGGGCAGCCACAATCTCCCTGGGCAACTTGGTCCAGTGTCTCAGCACCCTCATCATGAAGAACTTCCTCCTGACTTCCAGTCTATACCTTCCCTGTTCCAGCTTGAAACCATTCCCCCTGATCCTACCACTCCAAGCCCTTGGAAACAGTCTCTCCCCAGCTTTCCTGTAGCCCCCTTCAGGTACTGGGAGGCTGCTTTAAGACCTCCTTGGAGTCTCCTCCAGGCTGAACAGCCTCAGCTCTCTCAACCTGTTCCAATAGGAGAGATTCTCCAGCCCTTCACTCATCCTCGTGGCCCTCCTCTGGACACGTTTCAAGAGCTCAATCTCCTTCTTGTGTTGAGGGCTCCAGAACTGGATGCAGTACTGCATATAGGGTCTGAGGAGAGCAGAATAGAGGGGGAGGATCACCTCCCTCAACCTACTGGTCACACTTCTCTTGATTCCGCCCAAGGATGGGCCACATGCAAATATTGCTGGTTCATGTTGAGTTTTGCATCAACCAATACCCACAGGTCCTTCTCTTCAAGGCTGCTCTCAATCTGTTCCCCACCCAGCCTGTATTTGTGCCTGGGATTGCCTTGACCCAGGTGCAGGACCTTGCAACTTGACCTTGTTGAATCATATGAGTTTGGCACTGGCAAAGCTTTCCAGGCTGTCCAGGTCCTTCTGGATGGTCTCCCTTCCCTCCAGCGTGTCCACCACAGCACACAGCTTGGAGTCATCAGCAAATTTGCTGAGGAGTCACTCAATGCCACTGTCTATTGCCACTAAGGAGGGAAGCTGTGACTGGGCTTATTCAACAAGCATAGAATTGTACAATGATAGATTCACAGGATGATAAAATGATAGATTCACAGAACAGTAGCTTGAAAGTTATAGCACCTCCCTTAAGAGGAAAGACTGAAGGAGCTGAGTCTCTTGAGCTTGGAGAAGAGGAGGCTGACGGGTGACCTCATTCATGTCTATAAAGATGTGAGGGGTGGGTGTCAGGAGGATGGAGCCAGGCTCTTCTCAAGGTCATCCAGTGATAGGACAAGGGGCAATAGGTGCAAGCTGGAACATAGGAGGTTCCATATCAGTATCAGTAGGAATTTCTTCCCAGTGAGGGTACCAAAGCATTGGAACAGGCTGCCCAGGGGGTTGTGGAGTGTCCTCTGGAGATGTTCCAGACCCGCCTGGATGTGTTCCCGTGTGATTTGATATAGGTGATCCTGCTGTATCTTTCAAGGTCCCTTCTGATCCCTAATGATTCTATGATTCTATGATAATTTGACCCAACCTTTTGCAAATCTATGGTCTGGACAAGATGACTCAGCACTCTTTTTATCTTAAGAGTGGCCAATTTTGATGATTCCACCATTTCCCTGAGAGATTATTCCAATGACTGATAGTTCGCATCGGGAAGATTTTCCTTTTGTGTCCAAAGCTCCTTCACTTCGAACTCACTTGTTAATTTTCCCTCACCTGGAAGAAAGAGGAATTAAGTGTTAAAGCATCAGACATCGCTCAACAGAGGTGAAGCAGAGAAGTGAGCTGTCTGCTGTGGCCTGGGTGTTGGGTTCCTGCTCCTTTCATGGGCAATTGGTCCGTGTGTATTTTTCATGAATGCCTTTGCAACCATCACTAGACCATGATGAGAACATCCCTCTGGGCATGATTCACGGTATGTGGAAAACACCCAGCTCTTCAACATGAAACCTTTATGAGGAGCTCTGCACCACCATGCAGATAACCTGCAGCTGTGCTACGGCTTGGGCTCTAATGTGGAATTTTACACTTGTTAGGCTGTATACAGCTTCCAGCTATGCCCGTGCATCTGCCTGGGGCTGGTGGAAACAGACAGAGTTTTATTAGACTTGTGCACATATGCACTAGTGAGGCCACTTTCATTGTACAGAAGCCCCCAAGGCCTGGGAAGTGCCTGGGTGAGGATGTGGGAGGTAGCAGTTGGCAAACAGATGGATTTTCTGCTTGCTTTATGAAGTAGTACAGGCTCATTTCTCTCTTCTTTGTATTTTCTACAATAATCTCTTCCTGTTCAGTTCCTTGTGGTAGGAATGAACGCATTCACCAAGTCAGTACAGAGCTGGGTCAATGGAAGTGATTTAAGGACCAAGACAACATCTAGATCGCAGGAGAAATTACTCTTTTTCTAATTAATTTTTACTTTTAAAAGAAAAGCAGAGAAGTAAAGTTGCTTGTGAAAACATCTTCTTTCAAAAGTTTTCATACAACAAATAAACTAAGCGGATGACAAAAGTCAAAGAAAAATGGGAGAATATGGTTAAAACCAGATACTTCAAAAATACATTTTGATCTGGCTGAAAACCACTCCAATTCTTTTTTCTTAATCTTATTTTGAATTAAATAACTTCTAGCCAAGCTCTCATCAGATCTGCAGATACCTCTCTGATGCTCAGGCTTAATTGCTGTTAATTTTCACTTTGTCAGGTGAAGCAAATCAGATGACTTGGCCCTGAACTCTTGTTTTCCATGAGAAAGCCCTTTAATCAGGAGGCAACAATTTTGTTTTGGCTATAATGTGTTTACAGCCTTCAGCATCCTTATTTATCCAGCAAAGAAACCCATTATCAGAAAAAGTACTTCCCTGACTCCAAGATTTGAACGCCTGTGCAGAGATGCTACGATGCACAGAGGAAACAGCTCGGAGCACGTGCAAAGGACAAAAGTATTAAATTATATCCAAGGGAATAAACCTGACAAAGGATTTTATGCCTGATTATTTTTGGTTTTATAAAAGGAAGACAGCTTGCAAATGTATATTTCTGGAAAGAGGAGGCATTAATGAACATGGACAGTGCATTTCCCAGTAGGTAACGAGTAAGCTGAGGGATAGCTGCAGGATGCCGTGATGTACTCTGCTGTCACAAAGATTTTACACATAGGCTGGACAACCTGTTAAATAAATCAACATGCATCTATCTTTTACTTTTTTTCTCAGGTATCTATTTGGAAGTTCACAGCCACGTTTTAATGCATGCACAGTGTTTGTCAGCCTGGCATACCCTTTTCATCATTTCCAATCCTAGGCTATCTCTTGGGGGTGAATCAGTACGTGGCATAGCACACTCAGTACCATGTGATGATCCTTGTCCTTGCTAGGGAAAGAACAAAAAGACTCCAGAAAAGTCCGTGGAAGAGTACTAAAACAAAGGCACACACATATCCTAGCAATCATATACAGGTTATACTATCTGTCACCTCAAAATCACAGTGATTTCTTTTCTGACTGGTACTGACTGTGTTCTCTGGGGTAATTATTGAGAAAATTAATTTTTATTTGACTTGATTCACATCTTGCTTTGAAAGGAGGAACTCTGGCTAACTCAGCACTCAGAGCACAGCCTTGTGTTAAGCTCTTATTCATAGGTTAGAGGTGAGGAAAGAGTTGTTGAATCTGGAGGTGGGGGATCCCTGAAACAGGCTGCCCAGAGAGCTGCTTGCTGGGGGCCCCATCCCTGGAACCATTCAAGCACAGGCTGGATGGGGCTTTGGGCAATCTGTTCTAGTTAGAGATGACCCTGAGTGTTGTGGGGGGGTTGGACTAGATGACCTTTGGAAGTCCCTTCCAACCAATTCTATGAATCCATGCTTTACTTTCCTATGCACTGCACTGATTCAATTGGGCAACTAAGCAAAGTAAATTTTTCAGATCAAAAGGCTGATGTTTAGTGGTGGAAGATCCACTTGATGGTCACAAAATGAAAGGACAGAGTGAGAGTGTTGTGTACGAAGTTATTGTTTAAACCAAGCAAGGTATTAAATAGTGCCTAAAGCAGAGTCACAGCAACCTGGGCTAGACCAAGACCAGATCACACAGATGAATGCCTAATTAACAGAAGTTCTCATTAACACCGCTTTCATTTGCAGGCATCTCCATCACTCTTGTGAAATGCAGTGTCTTGGGACATCTATAACAAGGCTGAGGGGTGACCTCATGAATGTCTGTAAATATCTGAGGGGTGGGTGTCAGGAGGATGGAGCCAGGCCATCTGGTGATAGGACAAGGGGCAGTGGGTGCCAGCTGGAACAGAGGAGGTTCCCTATCAATATTCGCAGGAACTTCTTCACAGGGAGGGTAATGGAGCACTGGAACAGGCTGCTCAGGGGGGTTGTGGAGTCTCCTTCTCTGGAGACGTTCCAGACCCACCTGGATGTGTTCCTGTGCAACTTGGTCTGGGTGATCCTGATGTGGCAGGGGGATTGGACTGGATGATCTTTCAAGGTCCCTTGCAATCCCTAATGATTCTATGGTTCTATGATCTATAACGAGGAGAAAAAGCTCAGGATTTGCTCAGATGCTCAGCAAGGGATGCCCATCTGTGAGAGAATCATTTGCTCACTTGCAAAGGTGAATCCAGTCATGCACCACAGGCCTCTCCTCACAAACTCTGCTGAGCTCTGTTTTAAATCAATATTGCAAAACACCAAGACTACCACTGTCACAGGCTGTGTCACACTGATCACGTAACATCACACCTCATGCCTCAGAGCATAGCGCTGCCTACAATGGAAACATCATCAGACGGTGACAGCGTTTGCAATGCAGATGTGAAATGGTGTCATAGGTCATGAAATTGGCTCTTTTTTTGTCGGTTGGACTAGGTGGTCTCTCAGGTCCCTTCCACCCTAAAGCAATCTTATGATTTCAGGATATTTGAACTTTTCCATAGACTTTTCAGGAACTTTTCTCCAGCAACAGCTAATTCCCTCTTGCTGTTTGGCATTTTGCTTTTTAGTTCCACAAACTAGGCTGGTAATAGCCACAAAGTACCCTCAGAAAGGCAGAATTAGAAGTGCTGAATACACAATTTTTCACAAAAAGTGACCTGGGTGAGGGGATCGAATGCCCCCCCTCACTAAATTTGCAAATTACACAAAATTAAGTGGCAATGTTATTTTTTCTTGAGGGTAGGGAGGTGCTGCAGAGGGATTTAGACTGGCTGGAGTGATGGGCTGAGGCCAACTGGATGAGGTTTAACAAGGCTAAGTGCAGGGTCATGCACTTTGGTCACAACAGCCCCCAGGACTTGGGAGGGGGTGGGGGGGTGGGGCGGTGTGGGCGTGGGTTTGGTTGACTGCTGGTTGAACAGGAGCCAGCAGGGTGCCCAGGTGGCCAAGAAAGCCAGCAGCATCCTGACCTGGATCAGGAACAGTGTTACTAGCAGGAGTTGGGAGGTGATGGTGTCGCTGTACTCTACACTCATGTGACCTCACCTTGAGTCCTGGGTCCAGTTTTGGTCACCACAGGATCAGAAGGGCACTGAGGTGCTGGAGCAAGTCCTGAGAAGGGCAAGGAGGCTGGGCAGAGGTCTGGAAAACATATCCTGTGAAGCTGAAGGAACTGGGGTTGTTTAGAGACAAGGAGGCTGAGAGGTTGAGAGGAGACCTTATAGCTGTCTACAGTTACCTGAAAGGTAGTTGAACAGGTTGCCCAGGGAGGTTTTGGCTGCCCTCTCTCTGGAAGTGTTCAAGGCCAGATTGGCTGAATTCTTGAGCACCCTGGTCTAATGAGGGGTGTCCCTGCTCGTGGCAAGGGGGTTGGAACTAGATAACCTTGAAGTTCCCTTCCAACCTGAATCATTCTGTGAATATGAGTACTTTACTGAGAGAGTGGTTGGGCACTGGAATCAGCTGCCCCGAGAGGCAATGTTGCTGGATGTGCTTAAAAGGCGAGTACATAAAACATGTGTGGCCACGGGTTTGGGGAGATGTTGGGATGAGGACTGGCCTTGGTGATCTTGGAGGTCCTTTCCAGCCATGAGGATTCTATGATTCTATGTTTTTCCACCAGAATGCACTATTATTTATGACAGTATGAGAATAGGGATAGGGCAAGAAATTGCCTTGTTTCTCTAAGTCATCATGGGAGTATGTAGGTATTCAAATCTATATTGAATTAACACTTGTTTGAGTAGTTGTCATTCAAGTGTTGTCCATAGTTTACAATTAAAAATTCTTTCTTACAGACTCTCCTAATAGTTGTATCAAAACATCANTTAACACCGCTTTCATTTGCAGGCATCTCCATCACTCTTGTGAAATGCAGTGTCTTGGGACATCTATAACAAGGCTGAGGGGTGACCTCATGAATGTCTGTAAATATCTGAGGGGTGGGTGTCAGGAGGATGGAGCCAGGCCATCTGGTGATAGGACAAGGGGCAGTGGGTGCCAGCTGGAACAGAGGAGGTTCCCTATCAATATTCGCAGGAACTTCTTCACAGGGAGGGTAATGGAGCACTGGAACAGGCTGCTCAGGGGGGTTGTGGAGTCTCCTTCTCTGGAGACGTTCCAGACCCACCTGGATGTGTTCCTGTGCAACTTGGTCTGGGTGATCCTGATGTGGCAGGGGGATTGGACTGGATGATCTTTCAAGGTCCCTTGCAATCCCTAATGATTCTATGGTTCTATGATCTATAACGAGGAGAAAAAGCTCAGGATTTGCTCAGATGCTCAGCAAGGGATGCCCATCTGTGAGAGAATCATTTGCTCACTTGCAAAGGTGAATCCAGTCATGCACCACAGGCCTCTCCTCACAAACTCTGCTGAGCTCTGTTTTAAATCAATATTGCAAAACACCAAGACTACCACTGTCACAGGCTGTGTCACACTGATCACGTAACATCACACCTCATGCCTCAGAGCATAGCGCTGCCTACAATGGAAACATCATCAGACGGTGACAGCGTTTGCAATGCAGATGTGAAATGGTGTCATAGGTCATGAAATTGGCTCTTTTTTTGTCGGTTGGACTAGGTGGTCTCTCAGGTCCCTTCCACCCTAAAGCAATCTTATGATTTCAGGATATTTGAACTTTTCCATAGACTTTTCAGGAACTTTTCTCCAGCAACAGCTAATTCCCTCTTGCTGTTTGGCATTTTGCTTTTTAGTTCCACAAACTAGGCTGGTAATAGCCACAAAGTACCCTCAGAAAGGCAGAATTAGAAGTGCTGAATACACAATTTTTCACAAAAAGTGACCTGGGTGAGGGGATCGAATGCCCCCCCTCACTAAATTTGCAAATTACACAAAATTAAGTGGCAATGTTATTTTTTCTTGAGGGTAGGGAGGTGCTGCAGAGGGATTTAGACTGGCTGGAGTGATGGGCTGAGGCCAACTGGATGAGGTTCAATGAGACCAAATGTCGCGTCCTGCACTTGGGCTAAAACAACTCCCAGCAGATGCAGTCTTCGGAAAAAAGACTGGAGAGCTACCAGGCAGAGAGGGACCTGGGAATGTTGACTGACAGTGGCTGAATTGGAGCCAGCAGTGTGACTAGGTACTAGGCATCTTGGCCTGCATCAGAAATAATGTGGCCAGCNCTGAGAGGTTGAGAGGAGACCTTATAGCTGTCTACAGTTACCTGAAAGGTAGTTGAACAGGTTGCCCAGGGAGGTTTTGGCTGCCCTCTCTCTGGAAGTGTTCAAGGCCAGATTGGCTGAATTCTTGAGCACCCTGGTCTAGTGAGGGGTGTCCCTGCTCGTGGCAAGGGGGTTGGAACTAGATAACCTTGAAGTTCCCTTCCAACCTGAATCATTCTGTGAATATGAGTACTTTACTGAGAGAGTGGTTGGGCACTGGAATCAGCTGCCCCGAGAGGCAATGTTGCTGGATGTGCTTAAAAGGCGAGTACATAAAACATGTGAGGCCACGGGTTTGGGGAGATGTTGGGATGAGGACTGGCCTTGGTGATCTTGGAGGTCCTTTCCAGCCATGAGGATTCTATGATTCTATGTTTTTCCACCAGAATGCACTATTATTTATGACAGTATGAGAATAGGGATAGGGCAAGAAATTGCCTTGTTTCTCTAAGTCATCATGGGAGTATGTAGGTATTCAAATCTATATTGAATTAACACTTGTTTGAGTAGTTGTCATTCAAGTGTTGTCCATAGTTTACAATTAAAAATTCTTTCTTACAGACTCTCCTAATAGTTCTATCAAAACATCACTATGTATTTGTACAAGGCATGGACTCTGATGGGAATTTTATCTGTCAAGAAAGTCATCCTCCAAGTCCAAAATTCACCATTTATACAGTAGGGAAAAGGAGTTTTAACAAAAAAATAGGTACCTGCCAAGTATTCAAAACATACTTTCAGATAGTGGCAGTAACTCATATGTTTGAAAGAATATTGAATAGGGTATTGCAGCATGTCCAAACCCTTCTGCATTGCAATGTCTCGTATTTAAGAACCAAAAGAAATAAATAATATGCCATGTTTCGGTAGATCACTTTCTATCAACATAACACGCTGACTTACAGAGCAAGAAAATAAGTTAACGCGTCAGGCTCAGGGAGAGTGAAGTAATGAGCTGCATGCTGGGATCCAAGTTAAAAGGAGTGTATACAAATGCACTGGGCATACATAATGAGATGACCAAATTGGATGCATGGAGCATGTGCTCATGGATACAGTTAGAAAAATGACTTGGAATTAAATACAGAGCGTGCCAAGAAATGAGAGAGAAAATAAATTTGGATAAGGGGTCTGAGAGAGAGAGGATTTACCCTGACCACTGCAAAAGAAATAGCAATTTAATGTGTGATCTAGAGAGAGTTTCAGAGGTTTAGCCAGGGATTACTGTATTTTGTCTTTAAGACGAAATCTGAAGCATTCAGAATTATCTGAGCATGACTTGACGGTATAATAATGATAAATGAAACTCAAACTCAAAATGTTTATAAAACATCTATCAATTCCAAAGATTTTTTCTATTTCCCTTTCTTTTTCTTTTTCCTCCTATTTTTCTCTTTTTTCTTTTTCTTTTCCTCTTCTTTTCCTTTTCCTTTTCCTTTTCCTTTTCCTTTTCCTTTTCCTTTTCCTTTTCCTTTTCCTTTTCCTTTTCCTTTTCCTTTTCCTTTTCCTTTCTCTTTTACTTTTTTCTTTTCCTTTTTTTTTTTTTTTTCTTTTTCTTTTTTTTTTTTTTTTCCCTTTCTCTTTTTCTCTCTCTTTTCTTTTTCTATTTTTCTTTCTTTGTAATTTTTTTAAAGTTACACAGTAGATTTAATTTGATTCTCTTTTCTAGATTCTATGAATAAGAAGGCAGGCAATTATGATTTAGTGTATACATAGTCTGCTACCTGACTTCTTTTTTTTCCAAACAACACATTTTAAAAGGCACCTAGTCTTGCCTTATACAGTCTAAATAACACAGAATACACCATGTTAGCTGATGAGCAGATCCACTCTACTGCAACTGACACTGGTAGACCACTGGGTGTAATTTCAAACAATTCTCTTAGTTTTAGCTCTTGGATATTCTTACACGTCTGAAAAATTAAGTCACTTATTTCTGCGAGTGTCCTGCTGTACTACTACTCTGTATGTTAGCATACATGAACAGGCTTCAGTTCACATGGAGCTTTTGATTTCCCTAAATGCAATTTGATACTACTTTGCTTACATCTGCAGACACCCTTTATTCTCTTATGACTTCTTATTTCAAGCACCCACAATAAATTTAGTAGCCTTTCTACCAATGATAAGGAAAGAACAGAGATGAATGTTGTTTACATACATCAGAAAAAAACAAAGCAATAAAAACCAATAGAAGTTGCACAGAGGTGTGAGTTATTCACCAAATGTGGTCCAAATCAACGGAAACATTTTGGCAAAAAGAGCTGAAAGAACATTTGGAAATATCTAGTATTTTGCTGTTGATATTTTCTGAATAGAAGATGGCAATTTATGTTTCCACATGTCATTTTGTCTGCAAATTTAAAAAGGTATGTTATTCTATAACTCAGTGACAACCTTGTGTGTTGTTCCCAGTATTTTGAAGTATGACAAGGGTCAGTGTAGAGTCTAGCACCTGGGCAAGAACAACCCCAGGGATGAGGATAGGGTGGGGACTGACCTGTTGGAGAGCAGTGGAGGAGAAAGGGACCTGGGGGTCCTCATGGACAGCAGGGTAACTCTGAGCCAGCAATGTGCTCTTGTGGCCAAGAGGGTCAACAGCGTCTGGGGGAAGGGAGGAGTCGGGGATCAGAAGGGGGTTGGTTAGCAGACCAAGAGAGGTTCTTTTCCCCCTCTACTCTGCACCAGTGAGACCACATCTGGAGTCTTGTGTCCTTGTCTCTTGTGCACTGCTGAGATTGCATCTGGAGTATCCTGTCCAGTTCTGGGCCCCTCAGTGCAAGGACACAGAGCTGCTGGAGGGTGTCCAGTATAGAGCAACAAAGATGATGAAGGAAGGAGAGCAGCTCCCTGATGAGGAAAGGCTGAGGGAGATGGGTCTCTTGAGCTTGGAGAAGAGGAGGCTGAGGGGGGACCTCATTCATGTCTATAAAGATGTGATGGGTGGGTGTCAACAAAAACCCTACATTGAGGTAGCCATGACCTTCTATTTCCTATAATTGAAACTAGGTTTCAGTTGCTTTTATTTATCACTTCAGTGTATTGTCTCTTATGCATCCGATCTGTAATATCTGTTTTTGTGTGTTGCATGTCTTGTTTGTTTTATGAACCTAGCCTGCCATTAGATTTTGAACCTTTGGTCAGGCATTTCCAAACACGGATTCCTGCTCTCATTACTGGTCATGTAATACCCATTGTGGCGTTTGCATTTTACTGGCAAAGATTTATCTCATTGATAAAAATGCTGGAGACACCTAGATTAAGACCCTAAGCCCTTGGAGACCGCATTAGCAACAACTCAAGTCATTGATTTCTCACCATTAAAAAGTCTGTTTCAAAACCTGTCAGGCAGGGAGTTTTAATCAGTCTAAAGTGTGTCCCGTTAATTCCATATAATGTAGGAGGTTTTTCTTTAATCAAAATGTCTTGTGGTACTAAATACATGTCTATTATGCCAACAACATTGTCTTTATCAACCGGACCTGTGATGGTGTCAAAAAAATTGCAGCAGATTTATTTGACAAGACCTACTTTGCATGCAAGAGTGTTGATTAGCATTAACTGTATTTTTAGCATGTAATTCTTTGTTGACAGAACCCTGAATTAACCATTCCAATAGTTTGGCCAGACTGACATCTGACTAACCAGTTTACTGAGGCATCTCTTCTGCTCTGTTCAAATGCTAGGATTTTACTGGGCATCATCTGATCTCCAGGAAATTTCCTCAACTTTCCAAAAAAGCTGTTAAAAAACAGGCTTGGAGGACAATCAGCCAGTTCCTTTTAGATCTCCGGATATCAGATATACATGTCTTATTATTTAAGTGACTCATGTTTTCCTCTTAAACAGATGGTTATCACTGTGTTCTGTGCACTGCTTTTATCTTGAGGATAGATTTTCTGCCTCATATCACGCACAGGACAGAACTACAACTTTTAATATTTTTTTTTTAATACTTAAAAACATTTTTAACCTATCCTAGAAGACCTTTCTTGCATCAATTCATGCAAGGCTAGTAATGAATGACAGAGATGGAGGGTATTTGTCCCTAACATATTTTGTCACTGAGATTTTCACATAAGCTATTCTCGCCACTCTCTGTTGTTTTTTTTCCCTCATTTCTTTCTCATATCTTTTTGGCACACACCTCAAACTTGTATTTTAGGAGAGATATGTCTCAGAAGAGGTGTCATTCATGTACTCATCAGCAAGGCAGAGAACAGGTCGCTTTCCATTGCCTTTGGTTTGGAGCTCTAACTGGTAAACTCATGCATCTTCATCAAACTTGAAAAATGCTAATAACTGACCATGTAATCTACTCACTAAGAGAACAGACTTCTCAGGCAGTACTCCCTGTGCTTAAAAACCTCATGATTATTATTCAAAAAAACTTTAAACCATGAAGTTTTTCTGTAGCAGAGCAGGGCATTGAACTTACTTGTCCATTTTTTCCCCCACCATATCTCAATGAAACATTTAAATTCTGTTTTGAAGAGTGCTTCAAGAATTTGTATTTCAGTATTGCTGTTAGTATCACTACCTCAGTAAGGAACAGAAACAGGATAAAACTCATCCTTTTTGAGGGGTGAGGAGACACAAAAAACCCGATGCTGTCATGATCACAGCTCACATCCTGAAGAGGAAATGGTTTTCAGAGACCAACTTACACGTTATTGTTGAAATTCTCACAGAAGGGGAGGATTTGGAGCTGTGCCAGTGTTTTGCGATCAAACCAATATGCTCAAGTTTTGTATGGTTAATTAAGAAAAAAGATGTTTAATATTTCTCTGCAATTAATCCTGAAAGGAAACAGGATGTTACAAAGAGACAGAGCTTTGGTGAGTCGGGGTACACCAGATAATGGAAACACTTATTCTCTCATTTTCTGTCTCTGACCCTGAGACAGTATCTGTTGAACCATCGCAGATCACATACTCTGTGATCTTGAAAAATGAATTGCTCCCACTTGCTCATAAGGAACCATGGATGTTTGTGACTTTGAAAAGCTATCCCTCCAGTTTCCAGCCTGAATACAGGTCCAACTTGAGACAGTGGATAAACTGCATTATCTAATTAATGAAACAGTGTCCCTTCATATTGTGAAACACAGTGACCTTACAGTGTATTGGTTGTTTACAGGACAGTGAAGAAGTTAGCCCTGAGATGCCAAAGACCTGCTGGGTGAGATGGATAATTTATTTGACATGAGAGAAGCCAAAACATGACGAGTGAAGAGGACTCTGGACAAGTCAACACATGGAAGGGATAGAATAAATTCTGGAAACTTGGCTCTTAACCCAAGCCCTGAGTACAAGAGCACTGATTATCCTTCTATATTTCACAAAAATAATTCTCAATTGAAGCCCTTTTGCAACTTTCGAAAACATTTGTACTCAAAATCAACAAAGCATCAATTTTGTCTGCTGTACTTTTCAAAGGTCTTCCCAGGCTGTACATTTATAATAAATATAGAAATAATAAACTTTATAAACCATGTTTTGCTAGCCGTTCTTGACTGCCTGAAATAGCTCTTATATTGGTTTTTACAATGGTACCATACTTTAAGAGAGGTGTAAGTGCCCAGAGCATGGTTAGAGAGAATGAAGGCAAGAGATATGTTCTTACATTCCTCCTATTTTCATTCTGCTTTCCCTTCAGTTATGAGCAAACTCCTCTCCAGCCCATTTCTGTAGATTACTTCTATTTATTCTTTTGTTCCTGTTTCTAAGAATACATCTTCAGAGTCAATTCAAGCTTCAATACATGCAATTACTGGAGAAATAAAATGCTATTACCCCCATCTTCAAGCATTTTGGCCACATTCTTCTTGGCTTTTCCACTTTCAATATCTAAAGTGCAGTACTCCTTCAGCGCCCTTGAAGAAATACTTGTTACATTACTGGATGCATTATACCTTAGAAGAAGAAGGGAAAAGAAATATCATCTTCCAATTTATGAATCATTCTTATCTTTACTTTTCACCTTTAGTTCTCTTTGTGTTTCCTCTTCTTATGGTCTTCTAAATTATTTCAGGACAAACACAATGTCACTAAGTTGGAACATTTTATTTTGGTATTACTTTTATCAATATTTTTATTCCTGCTAACCTCACTCTTTCAGCACCCAATAACCCTATTTCATTCTCCAGGAAACTATTTTTCCTTTTCTCTCACTGACTTCATAGCTGCTGAGTTATTTTCTTATCTATTTATTTTTGCATATGCCGTTACTTTGGCTCAAATGGACTTCTGGACTGAGTTACATTATTCTTACCAGAGGTACGGAGTTGTCTGTCTCTGATTTCCTCATTAGAGATGAAAGCAAAGGATATCATTCACCAAGAATCCTCTTATCTACATAAGTAATGAGTGTCAAGGATGCTTGTAGAATTAAACAGGAGAGCAGTATTACACTGTGCTTTCTGAAGAAGTCAAAGAACTTTTGATGGATCAATGCCCCAAATCAGTTACGAACATCATTTATATCTCTGCTTACTGCAGGGGAAGAAGATGAATTCTCTCTGATCAAGAAAAATAACAACATTGTAATCATCCATTCTGCTAGATCAATCAACATCAACAGCAATTTACTCTGGTTTGTGTTTAACTCTCTAATTTTACGTGTTACTGAACACGTAGTTATCGTTGCTGCAGTGCCAAAGTTAAAATGCAGTGGGCATTACCAACATACTAATATCAATCAGACCTACCAGACGAGGGAGATGAACACTGGAAAATACATGGAGACATGGTGGTTATGAACAAAGAGAGAAGGTTAGGGCAAACATCCTTGACTGCGCAGTTTGGTTGGGTAAACAGTTACCTCAGATCACAGATCACAGCACCTGAGAAACCTCAGCCACAAGTAGCTGTGCTGCAGTTCCCCACTCAGCATCCAGCACAAAACGCACAAGCTGAGCTCGCTGAGGGGTACGAGTGCACCAAAACAATGAGAGAGCAGTCACCCAGTGCAGTTACAAGGACAAGATAGAATAGCTGGGCAGCTCTTCAGTAACATCCTGTGTTTTTATAGCATTTTTTTTTCACTTTGCAGAGCTCTCCTAAATGTTAACCAGAACCACATGGCTGGCAAGTCACAGCTATGTGAGCCACAGGAACACCCACAAGAGCACCACCACCTCTGCTGTGTTCCCTGCAGTGCGATAAGGTTTCTCAACATGGCCTGAAGTCATGTTAACTCCAAACTGAGTCTTCAGAAGGAGCTTGCAGGAGGCAGGATACCAGTACATTACACAACAGTTATGATCTGATGTTTCTGGTTTCCCGAGCAGTTTGTTGCTACTATACAAATTCAGAGGCATATTTTAAGTCTGATGCATCTGTTTCAAAAGTTAGAACATACTTAAAGCATTTGTGAGCCACACATGGTTGCCCTTGGAGCGACACAACTCTCAGCACTGTGAGCACAATGTTTCTGTCTACCTTTATTCCAACGCAGCGTTTGCTGGAGTCAGATACAATAAAGACCCAACACACGGAGGTGGGTGGCGTTTTGCCCTCCAGCCTTAGAGCTGTCCATTTAGGTCTGTCAGATCGCTTGGGTACCATGAGGACAGAAAACACCCATAAACCAGCATAGGCTATGCTATTTACAGGTTCTCCAAAACCATCTCTTACGGAGCATCTAGTACACTTCAGTCTTACAAAGTCTTACACAGTGGAGTATTCCCTAATGGGAGTGTTGGAAAGTTCAGTGGCAGGAAAGGGCAACACAGCAAATCCCATTTTCAGAGAATCACAGAATGGTTTGCAGTGGAATGGTCATCTGCCAAGGATGAGGGACACCTTTCACCAGACCAGGTTGCCCAGAGCCCCATCCAACTTGGCCTTGAACACTTGCAGAGCTGGAGCAGACACAAAGTCTCTGAGCAACTAAGGCACAAAAATACCAAGAGCAAGGTCAGCTGAAGAGAATTCCTGAATAGAATCATAGAATCATTAGGGATCAGAAGGGACCTTGAAAGATTATCCAGTCCAACCCCCCTGCCACAGCAGGATCACCCCGACCAAGTCACACAGGAACACATCCAGGCGGGTCTGGACGTCTCCAGAGAAGGAGACTCCACAACCCCCCTGGGCAGCCTGTTCTAATGCTCTGGGACCCTCACTGTGAAGACCCTTGAAGATTCACATTGAACTGGGCTGTCTGTGATTTCTCTTAAAAATTCTGGTAGCAAATTGGGCCAACAAAGACCGGATGGGGATGGGGTAGAAATAATGCCGGGACATGGAAGCAGAGCATTGCCATTAATTTTCCTGTTTTTCAATCTTCTTTCTCACCTGATTTGAAATACACACTTCAACAGCTTTTTGGCAGCTTTAGGTGGGAGAAGGAACTGTGAATGCTGTAAGAGCCAAGGAATGAGAACAAAACCGAAATGGTGAACGCTGACTTCTTGACAAGTTTCTTTAAACCTTAAATTATGCAAACACATTCTCTGAGCTTTCAGACCGATACAACGCTCAGCAAAGAGGGAAACTGGAAAGCTGTCTGGAAAACTACCTGGAGGAATAACGTGTGGAAAATGTGTATCTTAGTTCTAATGTGCACGTTCCTACGAGTGGCAAAGCGCTTTGGGCCACAGTTACACTGTTTAGTGCATTGTATTGCATAGGTGAAGAGCTCTTACACATGGAATGTGCATGCATATGTATGTTTGACAGTTGGACTTGATCTTGGAGGGCTCTTCCAACCTTAATGATTCTATGGTTCTGAGATTCTGTGATTCTATGCCTATATATGTAAAGCAGGATGACTGCCATAATACTGCATGTCTGGAACTCAAGACGATTTTAGCTCAGTGTTTGGGAAGAAACTGAGTTACTGCAATCCATCTGTCCCTCTGCAAACACATGGAAGGTGGTGAGGTGACAGTCGTGCTAGTGATGCTGTTGCAGGAATTTCCTTATATATATGTGTGTGTGTGCGTGGCTGAAACCACAAGTATTTGGAACGTCCTCAGAGAAAGGCAGTCTCAGAGCTGTGGAATGTCTGCTGTGGAAACGAACGGACTACCATGCTGTGACCTACCACGTGCCACAGCTGCACAAGGTGAGTGCCTGATCCTGATGAAAGGAGTGGTTGCTACAGTACCCCTAGATAAGGAGCAATCAGTAAAAGTATCATAGCTAAGAGATATAAAGGGTTGGTGTTTGAGAATACCAGCTCTATGTTTTAGTGAGCAAGTTGGTAAATTAAGTATCAGGACTGAAGATTCTGGAACTTTCCAGCTCTGTGCTCTCCACAAATCTCATGTGGATTTCTATCTAGAACAGCCCCTGGTGGGAGAGTTACATCTGATTTGGACCTGATGATCTTAAAGTTCTCTTCCAACCAAAGATATTCTGTAATTTTATAAATACTGTGTTCAGCTCTGCAGCCCCCAACACAAGAAGGTTGAGGATCTGTTGGAGTGAGTCCAGAGGAGGCCACAATTATTGTCAGAGGGCTGGAGCACCTCTTTTACAATGACAGGCTAGGAGAGTTGAGGTTGTTTAGCCTGAAGAGGAGGAGACTCCAAGAGGACCTTACAGCAACCCCTGTAGGGGCTGTCAGAAAGCTGGGGAAGACTGTTCACAAGGGCAGGGAACAATAGGTTGAGGGGTCATGGTCTGAATCTGGAAAAGGGCAGAGTGAGGCTGGACAGGAGGAAAAAATTGTTGAATCTGAGGTTGAAGGGGTGGAGACCCCATCCCTGGAGCCACTGAAAGTCAGGCTGGATGGGGCTCTGGGCGATCTGTTGTAGTTAAAGATGTTCCTGCTTGTTGTAGGGGGGCTGAATTAGATGACCCCTACAGGGTCCCTTCCAACCCTACGTGTTCTATGATTCTATAATTTCCATCATCAGTGGAAAGCACTGTCCTGCTTGCAAATGAGAGAGCCATCAGCAAAGCCTTGCCCAGTGCTATTTCTAGGTGGTCATGAGAATTTTGTGTTCATAAGACGGTAGCTGAGGTTTAAACCCTTTCCCTGAAGAAGGCAGCTAGGGGAAAAATTCATCTTCTTTGTTAAGAAAAAGAAAAAAGGAGCAAAGACAGCAACAGCCTTTGTACTGGTGTATGTGTGAGAGAAAGTGCTGGTGAGAGAGAGCGAGCTGTGCGAGGGGATACCATTTGCTCAAATCGGATAGCATTACTAATACATAACGACTCTGCCAGCCAGGCACAGCACAGCTGGAATTAATCTGAGAGAATGTATGTTGCTGCACAGACAAGCGCAGAAAACTTTCCCCGTGTGAAGGCAGCGTGAAGCCCTGCCCTGTGGCTTGGAAGCACTTCAACAGGCCCTGACAGCACAGACATCTTCTTTAGACCATCAGTTTGAGATGGGGGTGGTAACATGCTCCATCCCACTCAAATGAACATTCAGAAGGGACTTTTCATTTTATTTCATAGTATTTTGCACATCTCTCACTACCATGATTATTTTATTTTATGTTATTTTATTTTATTTTATTTTATTTTATTTGTAATGTTTTATTTTATTCTATTTTATTTTATTCTATTTTTAACGTTATTTTAATTTTTTAATTTGTTTATTTTATTATTTTGGTTTATTTTATTCTATTTTACCTTATTTCACTTTATTTCACCTTATTTCACCTTATTTTACTTTATTTTACTTTATTTTATTCTATTTATTTTTTTATTATTTTTATGATTATTTTTATTTTATTCATAATTACACAGTTGGTTTTGTTCTTCTCCCGCCCTGCTGCATCGTCTCTGAACCCAATTGAAAAGCTGCCATGGCTTATTTACACTGAGCAGCTATTCAGACTGAAAGCAGCTGCTCCATTTAGCCAAGCACCTCCGCGTTACCCTGTTTCTGTGTTTGTAATAATAAAGTGCTTTCTCCTAAATGCACTCTGTGAGGAGGTAGCAGTGAAATGTATGCAGCAGATGATGGCTCGTTCTGAAAGGGGGTTTTGAAAACTCCGTGAGCCCGGGGTCATTATTAGTAAATGATTGCCCAGTAAAAGACAAGTCTGTCCAGAAGTGCAGCACTACCACAGCTGATTTCGAGCAGACTCATGCATATGTGTGTTTCCTTGCCCCCCGCCCCAGTCCCTCTTTGCTCCAGTCTGGACCTGGGAGGTTCTGATTTGCATCACTAAGTGATTTACCCCTAAGTTCCAGCCCGCCAGTGTGACCTACTCTCCCTTTGTCATGTAGCAGAGCTCCCTTGCTGCACAAACATAGTCAAGAGGAATTGTGGGAAGAGAAGGAAAAGCTTTGAAAGGGAAGGAATGTATTTTTAGTGCAGAGAATGAGACGAAACGCACTTTTCCAAGGAAAAAACACTTCTTGCAGCTTAAAGTTTGGTCCTTTTTTTGAATGAAAGCAAAAATAGACATTCTCATACACACACGCATAGAGCTTTACCCTGCAAACATTGATTTAATGTTCATTTCACCCCTAATTATCCTCCTAATAGCTATCGAAAGTCTCACATAGTCACCAAATTGAAAATAAGTTCCTGTGCACCGCTTCCAATTACTGCAGGAATTATGGCTTTATTGCCATTATTTACTTTCCCCAGCTATAATGTAAGCTTGGCCTCGAATTATCCCACTGTAGGAGCCATTGGCTCCACAGCATGTTTGGTGGAATTGTTTTATTGGTTTTCACTTCCCTTCAGCTCTTCTTTCCTTCCTGACTCTCCAGATTCATCCACTCTGTATTGCTTTTGCTTTTGAGTCTGGAGAAAAGGTGGCTGAGAGGAAACCCCATTCTGTGAGAGAACTGGCTGCAAGACAGAAGCCAGAGAGTAGTGGTCAAAGGGACAGAGTCCAGAAGGAGGCCTGTATCTAGTGGGGTCCCACAAGGATCAGTACTGGGACCAGTCTTCTTCAACTTATTCATTAATGACTTGGATGAGGGATTAGCATGCGCTGTCAGCAAGTTTGCTGATGACACCAAGCTGGGTGGTGTTGCCGACCCCCCAGCAGACTGTGCTGCCATTCAGAGAGACCTGGACAGGCTGGAGAGCTGGGCAGAGAGAAACTGAATGAGGGACAACAAGGGTCAGTGTAGAGTCTGGCATCTGGGCAAGAACAGCCCCAAGGATCAGGATAGGTTGGGGACTGACCTGTTGGAGAGCAGTGGAGGAGAAAGGGACCTGGGGGTCCTAGTGGACAGCAGGATGACTATGAGCCAGCAATGTGCTCCTGTGGCCAAGAGGGTCAACAGCATCCTGGGGGGGNGATAGGACAAGGGGCAATGTGTGCAAGCTGGGACAGAGGAGGTTCCATTTAAATACCAGAAGGAATTTCTTCCCAGGGAGGGTAACAGAGCACTGGAACAGGCTGCCCAGGAGGGTTGTGGAGTCTCCTTCTCTGGAGATGTTCAAGAGATGCTTGGAGATGTTTCTGTGTGACTTGGTCTAGGTGATCTTGCTGTGGCAGGGGGATTGGACTAGATGAACTTTTGGGGTCCCTTCTGAGCCCTAATGATTCTGTGATTCTATGACTCCATGACAGGAGGTTGGAGTGAGGTGGGAAACACTGTCTTCTCCTAAGCAACAGGAAGAGAGGAAATAACCTCAGGTTATGCCAGGGAGGTTTAGGTTGGCCATGAAGACAAATTCTTCCCTGAAAAGGTTCATTCAGAGTAGTTAGACTACCCAGGGTAGTGTTGGATTCCCCATCCCTGGAGGGACTGCAAAATCCATGTACATCATAGAATCCCTCAATTAGTTGGGTTGGAAATGACCTTTAAGATCATAAAGTCCAATCACTAGCCCAACTGTCCCAAGGCCACTGCTAAACCTTGTCCCTGAACTCTAGATATCTGTGACTGTGAAACAAATCCAGGGATGGGGATTCAACACCCTCCCTGGGCAGTCTGTGCTGAGGCCTGAGGATCTTTTCCAGGGCGAAGCTTTTCCTCATGTCCAACCTAAACTTGCCCTGATGCAACTTGAGACCATTTTCTCTTGTTCCTTGTGAAAAGAGACCAATCCCCTCCTCTCTACACCCCTCCTTTTGGGCAGCTGTAGACAGCAGTAAGGTCTCCCTTCAGCCTCCTTCTCTCCAGACTAACCAGCCCCAGGTCCCTCAGCTGCTCCTCACAAGTTTTGTTCTCCAGATATTTCATCAACCTTGGACCCTCTCCAGCTCCTCAGTATATTTCTGCTATTGAGGTGCCCAAAACTGAATAATACTTGAGCTGTGGCTCACCAGTGCCACAGGAGGACAATCGCTTCCTTCCTTCTGCTGGCCACACTAGTACTGATTTAAGGCAGTATGCTCTTGGCTTTCTTGGCCGCCTGAGCCCACTGTTGGCTCATACGTAGCTGATTTCAAGCCAATAGTTCTATATTTAAAATCACACTTCCTCCGACTTCCTCTTTGAGAAGCAGCTTCTGCAGAATTTTCTTCCATTTCTTTTAGACCTTTTTCTTCCCCAAGGTCTCAGACTGATCCTTTTGTCCCTGAATGTCCGATGAACAATTTCTCAACTCCCAGAAATGTGTGTCAGGTAGCATAAATCCCATGTATCTGTCTCTAAAAACCTTGCCCCCATTCATCTAGACTGAGACTGCTCCTGGAGTATCAAAGATGGAAAAGGGCTACTGGACAACACAGAGGTGGCCTGCAGGAGCAAGCAGAAGATGGTTATTGCTGCCTTCCACCTGCTCACCACTCTCTTCAGCAAAACAACTGAGCTGAACAGTGCAACTGGTGGTTGGAGTAAGGCTTAATGATGGGATTCTATGATGTAGAGTGGATTTTGCAACCACTCCAGGGATGGGGACTGCACCACTGCCCTGGGTAGTCTGACTGACTCTGAATGACAACACTTTCAGGGATAAACACACAACTTCCAGAAACACAGCCAGTTATGATCTACAGGCTGCGAGCTGGTGGAGTCAGAGCTTCATTTGTCAATTTTACTTTCCTATCAGAGAAAGAAAATAAGCAAATGAAAGTTCAAAAACAACACCCAACACCCAAACACCAACTCTGTGCCTGATTTCTCATTTGAATTTGTTTGGCATCAGCTTCTAGGCTTTTAAAAACTTTCTTTTTTTCTTTTTTAAGAATTCTTGGTATTTTCCTTTTCTGAGGGTACTCATTTAGCTCCCAATACTGTTTTTGATAAATTAAGCAGATTGCATTCCCAAAGTGTCTGACCAGGAGCCATTTTTTTCCGAGCTCTTTAGTAACTGTCTTCTGCAATTGCAGCATTTTAACTTTAAAAAATAGGCATCTTGTTGGGCTACAGGATTCCAGTTTTGCTGTAGAAACACAAAAATCACAAGCTGGTGAAGAAGAGGGAAGACTTTGATTTCTAACCTGAGTAAAGTGTGCCCAGGTAGCCCAGAAAGCCAACAGCATTTTGGCCTGTATCAGAAACTGTGTGACCAACAGAAGGAGGGAGGTGATTGTCCCACTCTGCTCAGCACTAGTAAGGCCAGACCTGGAGTACTGGGTCCAGTTCTGAGCACCTCAGTACAAGAGAGACATTGAGGTGCTGCAGTGAGTGCAGAGGAGGACAACAGAGCTGGGGAAGGGTCTGGAGAACAGATATCATGAGGAGTGACTGAAGGAGCTGGGACTGTTTAGTCTGAGGAACAGGAGGCTAAGAGGAGACCTCATCACTCTTTACAACTACATGAAATTGTAGAGAGGTTGGTGCTAATCCCTTCTCAGAGGTCATTAGCAACACAACCAGAGGCAAGGGCTTCAAGGTGCAACAGGGGAGGTTTATACTGGACATCAGAAAAAGTTCTTCATGGAGAGTGGTTGAGCACTGAAACAGGATGCTCAGGGAGGGAGTTTAGTTACAGTCCCTGTGTGTGTTCAAGAGTGACTTAGATATGGTGTTAGGCTATAAAGTTCAGGTGTGAATGTAAAAAGTAGGGTTGATGGTTGGTCTCAGTGATTCAAAGGATCTTTTCCAACCTGAATGATGCTGTGATTCTAAGTAGTACATATCTGCATGGGTCCTTCATGACCTATCCTTACCTCTTCTAAGATCTATCTTGTGCTCTGTTTAATGGCTTCTGCAACCTTCATCCATTGAGGGTAAACCCAAAATTCTATTGAGCTGATCACCTAACCTGTGTCCCTTGTATTGTCAGTGAGAACAACACCTACCACTTGGTATTTTGCAATACCAAACACATGTTTGTCACTCACAAGAAGCTTAAGGAGGACAAGCTGATTAAAGCCTTGCTTTGAAAGACCCTACATTTCATGCAACACAGCCACTATTTAGTATGCAAGAAGTGTGTGTTGTCTTATTGCTGAGTAGACATAGATGTAAAGGAATCTTCTTCTTAAGTCTGGTTATTGCAGGACAGGGAGACTGCAGGACATGATGTAAGCAAAGCTAGATGGCCTCTCTAGAAGAGAGCTGCTGCTGTGCATCTTTCTTCATATAGTGCTTCTGAGTAACGGTTCTTGACCCATAAATACCCAAAGGGTCTGAAAGGCCAAGGAATGGAGAGGAATGATTAATGACAGTAATTCATAAAAGCCATGTTTCCATGTCATCGTTTATCAGAATCGTCCAAATGGGAGCAGAAGTCTCCAAATGAGAACTGAAATACGGAGATTTAAAAGGATCTTAGCCAGCCATTTGATAGAACTTAGGGGTTTGCAGGACTTCACTGTCAGAAGCATACTCAAAAGTTCCAGAGATTTGTCCAGCAGTATGAATCACTAGCCATTTCTAGAAGTCTCATACTGATCTCTTCTTGCCTATAAATAGCACATCCTAGCACCAAACCTACTGGTTCTCTTGGGAAGAGGAGGTTGGCTTTTAGAGATGCCTAAGGCTTGTTTTGTGCTTTCTCATGGGTTTTATGTTCCCATGCTTTCTTTATGTTCTCTCACAACAAGTACAGGAAAATCTTATATTTTTCTTAAAAGGCATGTATATATATTTTAGGCATGTATGTGAAAGAGAGAACTAGTAGAGGCAGTGCTCTGCTCCAGAAATTAAACCATACATTAGGTGGGCTTTGTCTACTGACTAGAGGCTAATAACAATGCATTCAGTCATTGAAATCATAGAATCATGTAATGGTCTGTGTTGGAACGGACCTTAAAAGATCATCTAGTTCCAACCCCCTGCCATGGGCACTGACACCTCTCACATGACCAGGTTGTCCAAAGACCCATTCAACCTGTCCTTGAACACTTCTAGTGATGGAGCTGCCACAGCCTACCTGGGCAACCTGTTCCAGTGCCTCAACACTCTCACTGTAAAGAATTTCCTCCTAGTATCTAATGTAAATCTACTGTCTTCTAACTTGAAGTCATTTCCCCTCATCCTGACACTACAAACTCTTGAAAATAGCAGTTCCCCTTCTTTCTTATAGGCCCCTGGAAGGCTAATACTATGTCTCCCCAGAATCTCCTCTTCTCTAGGCTGAATAGCACCAATTCTTGCAGCCTGTCTACACAGGAGAATAAATGACCAAGAAAGAAAATTTATATGGTCCAAAACTGTGAGAGAAGAACTTCCTTAGAGGTTTCACAGAAGTTGTACTACATTTTCTCTGTACTCAAAGCTGACTGCTTTAAGGATGCTGCGCCATCAGACCATGATCAGTAAACCTTTCCCTTGGGTTACACATTCATTGCTAGGGAAATATTACTGCAGGTACAACAGCTTCTCCGTGTTTACCATAGATATGATTTAGAAAATCATGTCTTGCATCACCTCTGTACTGCACATTTTGTATCTTGGGAAGTAGGCTTTAGTAACTCTAATAATGCTGTGCTTATACAAAGCCCTATGTAAGTGCTTTGAGATAAACCACACAACCACCAGTTAGAAATCAAAGCCGTTCTCTACAAACACACATCTGTTTGCAATGGTTTATTTCCTTCATCCTCCCTCCCTGACATCTCCCTCCCATCAGCTAGCTCATCCCCAAAGCTCAGCAAGTTGTTTTTGTGGGAAACATATTGATTTAATTTCATACCTGTGAAATCAAAGCTTATAATGAGCCAGTCTGCAAGCCGTGCTCCCCGACAAAGAGCATCTCTGCCAAACACAAGATTCAGCCAGAAATCAAATTTCTAGGTGTTACTGTTTACTAAGAAAAATCACCAGACCATTTTTAATTCCCAAAAGATTCTATAAAGCCTTGTTTTTTTGTTTCTATTTAATAAAAATAAGATGGTGGGGGCAGGAGGAAATAATTCAAATCTCCTAATGCTGTTTGGGTTTACTGGCTTTGAAAGGAATTGATTTCGTATTATGGATTTCCATCTTTGCCCTTCACTGGATACAATGCATTAGGAAACAAACACCAGGTAGTAATTTAACCATAATGTTAAGAATATTTTCAATAGGCAAGTGGCCAAGTCCTATTTTGTCAGCTAGTTATAAAGAAGGCTTTTATGTAATTAAACACAACCAGTTTGTTCCAGCTACATTTCAATGCTCAAATTCAAGTTTAGTATTTTAAAGACGTAGAAAGGATTTTTATCATTGCTATTATTACTTCCCACCCTAAGCCTCTTACAGTCATTAAGTCACACTGTTCTGACACCATCTCTAAAGAGTATTGAAGAATTACTCTCAATATATTTGTCTGTAGGGAAAAAAGTACTTCAAACAGGTTGAAGCCCCGATCCTCAGATCATTTTGAATAGTTAAATCCTTTAGATTTCAAGGGAAGTCTTAGAAGGTTGAAGAGTTGGGTCCAGGTGATACATGTGGACATAAAGGAAACTGAACTGGAGCCACCTTAGATCTGTAATCATTTCCTAATATCAGGGGGATCCTTTTCCTGGCTATTGAACAATTCTTTTCTCTAAGGAACAAAATCACAATAGAGGGAAGTTCTTTGTGTTTTTTTCCCCTCTAAGTGCTAAGTAGTCATTTAACTTTGATTTAGAACTTTAGGAATGGAAATAACTAATATAAAACACTGTTACCACTATTTCGGATGCATTTTTAATGCATAGGCAAGGAGCGTGTGGACGGTAGTGACTGATGGCCATGGAAGCCAGATTCTTTTCACTATGAGTTTGCTTCCAGCATTAGGTCCTGTGTTCCTCAGTGAAAAGTATCATAAAATTAATCTATGGGATTAAGGAGCAACATAAACACTTTCATTGACATTTATTTTTGTATAAATTCATTTATTTTATGTATTCCCAACACTGTCGTAGCTGGAGGAGGTCACAAAAACGATGCAGGGGCTGGAAGCCCTCCTATGTGAGGACAGGCTGGGATAGTTTGGTTTGTTTATCTTGGATAAGAGAAGGCTCAGGGAGACCTTTTATTTTTTTGCTTTTTAAATATTTACAGGGGCTGATATGAAATCTGGGAACAGAGTTTTCTTTCAGGGAATGTTGTGACAGGACAATGGTGATAGTTTTAAACTAAAAGAAGGAGATCTGGATTGGAAAGAAGGAAGAAACTCTTGATGCTGTGGGCAGTGAGACCCTGGCCTGATTGAAAAGAGAAATAATTGAAGCTTCATCCCTGGAACCATCCCAGCTTAGGTTGGACTTCGGGCTCTGGGAAACCTGCTGTAGTTGCAGATGTCCCTGCTCAACCGCAGGGGGTTAGACCGGATGAGCTTATGAAGACCCCTTCCAACACAAACCATTCTATGATTCTAGGGTTCTAAATCTTGGAACAGTGTTGAAGTTCATGGATTTGGAGCCACCTGCCCTTTTTTATATCCTAAGCCCAGAAAATAATTCCCAGAAATCAACTGCTCAGCCTCTCCAACAGTGTGGGCCCTGATGGACAGAGAAACGGAGATCAGTCAGGATGGACAGGGAAACGTAGATCATGCACGCAGATAATTTGAAGGGGAAGAGCAGCTGAAAATAAAATCCAGTCAACGGAAAACCACAAAGATCTCAAGGACTTCAGATCCCTTAAGGACTACTGCTAAATCTCTTTCTTAATGGGCAGACTAAGAGATGTTATACAACCACACTCAACAAGAACCTTCTCAAACTGCTCCTCTCCTCTCTGTGTCACCCTTTAACGTCAGAGTCTTACTTTGTCTGCTCGATCTCACAAAATCTTATGTATGTGCTTAACTTTCTGAACTCTGAGCAGTCCCACTGACTTCAGCACAGCTACCCCCAGTGCAAAATTAAGTGTAGACATAAATCACTGCAGGACTGAGCCTAGAGTACAGCATGGTGAATAATTTCTCTTCAGGAAAGCATTTATTTCCTGAAGGCACCATTTCAGCTTAAAGTTTTCACATATTTGTGTTACATTTAGTGAGTCAGTTGGGAAGCATTGTTGAAGGACAACTGGAAATGCCCCAAATACACGTTACTAAGTAGAATATTTTAAATTTGGGGAAATAGACCCACAAAGGAATTTAGATGTCATGACAACTTCTGAGAGAGAATTGTCGAAGAAATTTGTACTTTTCCATTTCAGCTCAAATGAGCAGGGTAATCATCTGGGAAGAGGGAGATTGGAGTTTAAATTTCCTCTTTGCTTGAAAGTATGAACTTGGATTTAAGTCCCCAACACCTACAGATTACATCTTAAACAACGGGCTGGGGAATCTGGAAGGGTTGCTCGAGGCCAGGTTTGTGAACCTTTGGTGATTTTAGTGCTCCCTTCCCGAAGTTAAATATATGTTAACAGTGACCAACTTAAAACAAACAAAAGAAAAGCAAGAAAAAACGAGGGAAAAGCTCATATTTCAGGAGTGATTAAAAACAATGTCATGGCATTGTACTTAATCACATTCTGTGCTGTGGCTGAAGCAAACAATAAGAAACCATTCCCAAAGACCTAGCTGTGACAGCTGTGACTCACAAACAAGACTTTAAGGTGCTCCTGGTGTCTAAATATTAAATATTTATTATAGTTCTATAAAATTTTACATTCATTGTACCGCTTGCTTGTTTTACCGGTCCTCAAGGGACTGTGAAGATTCTGCATGTGCTTCCCCTTCCCATCACATCAAACATTTTTTCATAATACCTCTATTAAACCATATGTCTCCCCAGTTTCCCGTAGATTGTCACTGAGTCATATCAGTATCAGAGCGCAAACTCCAGCTGAGTCTCATTGACGTCAGTCAGAAAAAGGATGGAGAAAAATAATTGCTGAACCCCAGAATTCTTAAAAATACTGCAGTTAACAAGACCATCCTTAGTCAGGTCACCCATGTTGAATTGCAGCTTCCTATATGTGTTTGCATGTTGATTGTCAAAGCTTCCTCATCTGTCTGTATAGCATCATGCATTCTGCCGGCAGGACACAAATAAACGAGCTAATGAATAAATAATAGCAATCAATAGAAACAAACAGAATTGACTGGACTCCTCGCTGCTCTAAATGAATGAGATGCCAAAAGTAATCAGGCAATATAAATTATAAAATATATGTTCAACATTACAAAGTCATTGTTTCAGTATTTTAAGAAACCTGGAGAATGAAAAAGATAATGTACTGGGTATAAAACATTTAGATAGGGTTGTTTTCAGCAAACTCCTATCTCTGCTCCTGCGGAAGCCTACAATAATCTTCCTGGTGCAGAATGGCTTCCAAATTCTTATGAAATGGTTTCTACAAAATAAAGTGCTTGCTATTTTTTTTTTTTTATTCCTTGAGAAATTACCCTTTGTAAGAGGTTGGAATGTGTCACAGAAAACCAGTTTAACCCAGCTTGTGAAGGATCTGAGGGCTTAGGAGACGTGTGCTTTTCAACAGAGACTTTCTGCTTGCTATTAAATGGTGAAATTCTCTTGTGGAAGTAGTTATTACTGAAATAATATTGAAAGAACTGGTTTTAGCAGATGCATCACTTCTCCTCTAGGAGCTTTTAAGTATTGTGGAGTCTCCTTCTCTGTTGAAATTCAAGACCTGACTAGATGTGTTCTTGTGCGACTTGGTCTAGGTGATCCTGCTGTGGCAAGGGGATTGGACTAGGTGATCTTTTGAGGTATCTTTCTATTTGAGAAACCAACTTTAATTCTGTGATACTAGTGCCTCTGTTTCATTGTGTTCTTCCCATCTTTAATGATCTGTTGGCCATGTTTACATGCACCAAGAAAACCCACTGAGAATGACAATTACTGTGGAAGAATTTTGCAGCATCCAGCACAAAGGAATAATGGTATCTATCTGTATCACAACACATACATGTTAAAAAATTCATCCACACAGACAACAACCAAAGCAAAAAACCCTACATCATCATAGAATCATTAGGGATCGTAAGGGACCTCGAAAGATCATCCAGTCCAATCCCCCTGCCACAGCAGAATCACTTAGACTAAGTCCCACGGGAACACATCTAGTGAGTCTGGAACTTCTCCAGAGTAGGAGACTTCACAACGCCCCTGGGCAGCCTGTTCCAGTGCTCTGGTTCCCTCCCTGGGAAGAAGTTCCTTCTGATATTTATATGTGAAACCTCTTCTGTTCCTGTGTACACCCATTGCCCCTTGTCCTATCACCTGATAACCTTGAGAAGAGCCTGGCTGAGTCCTCTTGACACCCACTCGTCACATATTTAGAGACATGAATGAGGTCACCCCTCAATAACACTGTATGAGTAACAACCACAGTCACCTGCACAGTGTAGGTTGTCTTGCAACTCATTTTGCTTACTGGATGCCAAATTGTGTTTTATAAAGCAAAGAAGGGTCCAGTAGGCAAAACCCAGAGGATTACGTGGGGCTATGTTACACCCCATGTGTAATTGCTCTGTAGTGCCACATGATAATTTGCAATGTGTATATTGAGATAATACCACAGGGTGTTTTTCTCTAGTAGAATGCATATCTATTGTCAAGTAACTGATGACAAAGGCTGGCACGTTATTAAAGGCTGGACTGAGTTCAGAATTTAATATTCCCCTTGCATTTCAAGCAATTTTCAGTGTCCACAACTGTCATCCAACATTGTTTCCAAGTCGCAATTCAGTGGGAGAAAAATAGCTATCCATGTAGGGTTTCACAGTGACACATCTGCTTTGTGATTTATCTTACGTGCAAAGGCAGAAATGAACCAACTTCCAGCCTCCAGCCTCCTAATTCAGAGCTGAACATAATAGAAATTATAGCAGAGAGAAAAGGAAGGGGCAGCATCCCTGCGTGAATGTAGGTTAATGGAACATCATGTGAAACTGCTTTGGCCAGAATTACGTTCCCTGGTTCCTTCCAACCGTAGTTATCATGATGTAAATCAAGAGGAACTTCCTTAAGAGAATTGACTCGCATTGGCCCAAATGTCTGCAAAACAGATCGGAACGAGGCACAATATCACTGCAAGGGGTCTGCTGTGTGAAGCCTTTCCGTGATTAAAATGATGGCACAAACACTCAAGGCTTTTCAGACCTGAAATGTGTTTGTCCTCCCTGGCAGCTGCCCAATAGTGTGGGGGTTTTTTTTCCAAGCAGTCTCCCACTTTGGCCTTCGATATTTAGGGGTTCACCTCATCTGCCCCACACCAGGACTCACACTGCACACAACTTACAAACATTTCCTGTGGAGCAACAACCCAAACTTTCTGAACTTTACTTTGCTTCAGGGCATCTGATCTTGAAAGTTATGTGTGCCGTTAAAAATTGGCTTTCACATCATGGAACTAGGCCTTTAGGGATACTTCCTTTCTCTTCTTTTTCTTTTTTGTTTTAGNGCCCCAAGCCAAAAGAAATAGTTGTACAGGCAAGTTTTCTATGTTGAATCTGGGAGAATAAGAGGCATGCTGGGGTGCTTGCTAGGGGCAATCTCACCCTACTGCATCCTCATGCCTCCCACAAGGCTCCACGTAGCTGGTATATGAAAATGAGTATGTGAACTCCTGAGTGAACTCTTAAATTGACCCCGCTTCTTCCTCTCACATTGGCTATTTCAGACAGGTTCTTCTTCTTCAAGGTTGACTTTATAGCTATTTTTCTCCTTTCTAAAATAATTTATGTAAATGTATGAAGAAGATGAGTCAGCTGGAAAGACACAAATGCTCCCTAGTAACAACAATTACTGGAATTTGATGGTCCCAAAGATTTAGTTATCAATGCTTATGTGCTAGGATGATTTTGTTCATCTAACTGGGTCTAAGCAATGACCTTTTGCATAAATTAATTATGTTTATGGGAATGGGCTGGTCACTAGTCATTACAATTCCCAAAGAATCATTCTATTCAATAAGAAGAATATCCTCTTGATTAGAAATGACTTTATCATACAAAGTCCAAGAGAACGACTTGGTTCCTTACTGGTTAGTATCTAGAAAATACAATTCTTACCCCTAAATTAACATTTTAGGGCCAAAAAGGATCACCATCCTTCTGAAGTCTGATCTCTTGCATTAAATGAACAAACCCCTTGAAATTACTCAGTGTGAGCTCTGAAATGGTAAAATTAAACTGGAGAAGATGAATGAATGCTGTTGGATTCCATGTTAAAAATGACTTTTTAAAGAACACACACATTAAAAAAAATAAAGCTTTAATAAGTGTTTCTCACACCAAATAGGCTGTTAGACTGAAGACTTCTACTTTGGCACGATTAATATTATTTATTGTTCATCATGGCACTGCCCCCCGGTTGTGCCTTTGTAATGAAACGCAGATTCCCTTTTCCTCTCCCTTCCTGACTTTGAAAAATTGCAAACAAAGGCACTGGCCATGCCAAACTTCGCACCCACGGTGAATCTCACACACTGCAAGTGTTGCCTCTGGAATCCATGTGCATGCACAGACTGATGCAGATGTGGATGGTGCTGTAGCTATTTGCCTTCACCCATATAAATAGAGTTGGCTTTAAGTACTTCCTCATGTCTCTAAATACCATTTTTAAAGTCACAGGATTCACAAATTACTTATTTCCCTGAAAATTAAACAGGGGAAATCCCCTGGCTAGATGTTGTAGTCAGTTCATGCCTCTACTGACCTAGATACTAGAACACAAGTGCACAGATTCACAGAATCACAGGATGTGTTATGTTGGAAGAAACTTTTAAGGTCATCAAATCCTCCAACTCTCAGCTCAGCTCTGCCAGGTCACCACTAAACCATGTTCCTCAGTGTCACATCTATATGATTTTTAAATACCTCCACTGTTGCCCTGGGCAGCTTGTTCCAGTGGTTGATAAACATTTTGGTGAAGAAATCCTTCCAAACATCCAGCCTAAACCTCCCCTGGTGCAGCTTGAGGCCACTTCCTCCAGTCCTATCACTTCCCACCAGGGAGAAGAAGTTGTCTTCCTCCTTGTTCCGACTTCCTTTAAGGGGAGATATAGAGAGCAATAAGGTTGCCCCTCATCCTTCTTTTCTCCAGGCTAAACAGCTAAAGTTCCCTCAACTGCTCTTCACAGGACTTGTGGTCCAGAAGCTTCACAAGCCTCGTTGCCCTTCTCTGGACAAGCTCTAGCACTTCAATGTCCTTCTTGCAGTAAGAGTCTCAGAATATTTGAAGTATGGCTTCTTGTAGTAGGGTTTGAGAAAAGGGTTTTTCAGAAGGCTGAGGAAGACCATTCACAAGGGCAGGGAACAGTAGGATGAAGGGTCGTCATTTTAATCTAGAAAAGGGTAGATTGAGGCTGGACAGGAGGAAGTAGTTGAATCTGAGGGTGGGGGATCCCTAGAAGAGGCTTGCTCAGAGACATGCTGGAGACCCCATCCCTGGAGCCATTCAAGGTCAGGCTGGATGGGGCTCTGGGCAATCTGTTCTAGTGAGAGATGTCCCTGCTTGTTGTCGGGGGTTTGGACTAGATGACCTTTGGAAGTCCCTCCAACCCAACACATTATATGATCCTATGTTTCCCTATTGCAGTACCCCACAGGAGCAGAGGAGAAACATTATTTTATACCCCAAGGAGTCCTGGCATAACACAGACACATGTTGTGCCCTGAAATCACCAACTAGCAATAGAACTACAGGGAAAAGGCATTTCTTCACCTCCCAGGGTCACGCTGTTCATGTGGTGGTCTGTCCTGCATGAGTGAACAGAAGTACAAACATGCTATTTTCTCCTGTGTGCTGATCTCTGTGTTTAGTTTACCTACACAGAAGGTTTTTCAAATGCACTTAACGGGTATTAACTTGCAGCTCCTTACAACTCTCCAGTCACTGCTGAGCAATTATACACATACTTTCTGTTTTCAGAAACTCAGATACTCCAAGGACTAAATCAAGCTAAGGTGCAGAAATTTGTTCTACCACAACTAATTATCAAATGAAAACTCTCAGTTCAGCAATATATCTGAAAACAGAGCGCTAGGAAAGCCAACCTAGCATTTCAGTCTATTTATAATACAAACCTTCACTATAGCCAACGTTGTTAAGTGGGTTTTATAGTATAGAGCATAAAGGTTTGGTCTTTAATTACTCCTTTAATCTTTGGCTGGGCTTGTTCCTGAGAATAAGTTACACTCCTGCTTTTTACAGGATAAACAGCTCGCAGGAATGCATCAGACTGCCGCAGGGGTCAGAGGGAGCATTTATTGAACACCGCTCTATTTCAGACTAAATCCTGACTGATCTGTTTTTACTTAGTGGAAGTGTAATTAATATAGCTAATTAACAAATGACCACCCAGCATTTTTGATTTCTTTTTTTTTTCCCCCCCCGAGTGTTTACACAGGTTTTCATCTGTTTCCTGTGGCTCCTCTTCCACCTGGGAGGGTCAGCTGTTTATAGGGATATTAAATCCCTGTATGTTAATGTGAGGATTATGTTAAATACATGTTAATACAGGGATTATATAAAGTCTAAAAAAAACCTACTGATGATGTCCATTTGAGCTGTCTGATGGATGGCTCCTAAATCTATGATATTTTTCTTTTTTTGATAAACTTCGGGATCATATCCTGGGGTCGAGAAGTCACCTTGACTCAGAATCACAGAATCACAGAATTATAGAATTATTGAGGCTGGAAAAGACCTCTGAGCTCATCCAGCCCAGCTCATGACCTAACATCACCACATCACCTAGACCAGGGCACCAAGGGCCACAACCAGGCTGTCCTTAAACAACTCCAGTGATGGAGACTTCCCTGTGCAGCCTGTTCCAATGTCTAATCACTGTTTCTGTGAGGAGGGGTTTCCTAACATCCAAACTAACCCTCCCTTGGCAGATTCAGGCCCTATCCTCTCATCTATCGCTATGGCCTGGAAGAAGAGTCTGACCCCCATCTGTCTATAACTACCCAAAGGGCAGTTATAGAGTGATAAGGTCCCCTTTGAGTCTCCTGCAGGCTAAACAACCCCAGCTCACCCATCCTCTCTTCATAACACTTTCTTTCCAGTCCCTTCCCCAGCCTTTGTTGTTCTGGGGGCACTAAACTATTAGTGCCTCAATACTTTTCTTGAAGTAAGGGCCCAGAACTGCACACAGCACTTGAGGGGAGTACTCACCAGTGCCCAGTACAGGGGAAGAATTACATCCCTAGTCCTGCTGGACACACTATTGCTGATGCCATTGGCCCCTTGTGCCACATGGGCACCCTGCTGGCTCATATTTAGCCAGTTGCCACCCAGTGTTACCAGGTCCCTCTCTGCCAGGCTGCTCTTCAGCCACTCATCCCCCAGTCTGTAGCTGCTGCGGGCTGTTGTGGCCAAAGTGTAGGACCCTGCCCTTGGCCCTGTTCAACCTCATCCTGTTGGCTACTGCCCATTGATCCAGTCTGTCCTGATCTCTCTGCAGCATCTTCCTCCCTTCCAGATTGACACTGCCCCTCACTTGGTATCATCCATGATTTTTTTAAGGGGAGATTTGATCCCCTCTTCCAGGTCATCACTAAAGCAGTTGCACAGAACTGGGCCCAGCACTGCTCCCTGGGGAACACCACTGCTCACTGGGCACCAACTGGATGGGCACCATTCACACCCCCTCTCTGTGCCTGGTCATCCAGCCAGTTTTTAATCCAGTGGAGGGTGCACTCATCCAAGCCATGGGCTGCCAGCTTTTCCAGGAGGATGCTGGACTCCTGTTAAAAACTCATGCTCTAAGACAACTGCTCTGTAGTGTGACTGCAGCCAATAAAGACTTAATGGTTTTTCCAGCTCTACGAAACACTGTGGAGGAACAATCTTATTGTTATCTGAATGAACCTCAGTTGCAGTTACATCTCTCCTATAAGAACAGAACAGTTCTGTTCACCAGATATTTCCAAATCATCCTTCACAGAAGACAAATATTAATGTAAAGTACAAATTATGTTTTTGACAGTAGATTCAGAAATGGATGTCCTGTGTGGCCACTGTCCACATCACTGCCTCCTCCATCTCATCTTCCATTCTCAAGTAAATTGTGTACTAGTTTTCTCATAGAAGAGGCTCCCTGTCTGGAGATAAACTCCCTTGTAGCCCTAACTTCTCCTTGGTCTCTCCACATCCAGAAGATTTTATGCAGGACTTCAGAAATGCAAATGACTCTTGAGCGTGGAAAATTAGAGATGAGTTCTTGCCCACAGCATAATCTCTAAAACTACCTGAAAGAAGGTCATAGAGAGCTGCAAGTTGGTCTGTTCTTCAAAGTGACTGGAAAGAACAAGAGGAAATGGCCTCAAGTTGTGCCAGGGGAGGGTTAGATTGGACATTAGGAAAAATTTCTTCAGAGTGTCAGAGATCGGAACAATCTGCCCAGAAAGATGGTGGAGTCATCATCCCTGGAGTTTGAAAGCATGCTTTAGTGGGCAGGGTAGTGTGTTGATGGTTGGATCTGATGATCTTGGAGGTCTCTTCCAACTTTAATGATTCTACAATAATTGTGGTAAAATCATTCATCCATTGGAAGGAAAGATGTTTTTTCTTTCCAGAGATAATAAATCATTTGTGCCTATCTTCTGTTTCCTCAAAATCTATTTCCTATGCACTGATAGCTGACCTACATTCGCACATACAAGTGAGACTTCATGCATGTGGTTAGTTCTTAATTCTTGGATGAGATTCTTGGATGCAGTCGTAGCTGGATAAGGATTTGACAGCTTTCTGGAGTGGTGAAGACTTCAGTCATTTTTCGCCAACATCTGCCTGTTGTCAAGTTATTGTGCAACCCCAGAGAGGTACTGATGGGTCACCAAAAGCACACGGACCATACAGATTCTCAGTGTTAAACTGGATTTAGACGTTAAATGATTACTGCATTGATTTTCTGGAATGTAATGAATTTCTTGGAAAGAGAAGAAGGAAGGAAAATCTGTGAAGAAATAATAGATGTTTCTCATTAAGAGGGGGCATATGATAAAAGGAATGAAAGTAGGACTGAGATGACATTACTCCATAAGAAACTGTGCACTATAGCTGAAGACTATTCAACTATGACCAGGTGAATAAAAAGAAAAGAAAAAAGAGAAATTATGTCTGAGGAAATAAAATAAAAAATGCAAGCTATCACAAAAATGTCTGTTGATAGTTGAATAGGTTGACTGAAGAGTAGAGAAGGCAAAAACTGTTAAACCATGAAGATAACGACACCAGGCGATGTTTCTGTAGCGTTGTTCCCTGGACTATACAAAGCCACCGCAGTCCTTGGAAGGTATGGCAAGAATAAAACACATTGAGTTTATCTCATACAGCTGCACAGGTTGCCTGTAACCAACTTGTAAGAATTGCTGGGGGTGACTGAGCTCATGAATGATTTGTATGTTTATTCAAAAGGGTTTATAACTCCAAGGAGAGTCTTCAAAGCAGAGCTATCTGAGCTGTTGTTATTAATACTTTCTATAGCTGCTTTTATCCTCAGAAATTGTTTGCAAGCTAGTATTGATTTTTGAAAATTGATTTATTCATAAACATTTACTAAGCAGCTTTGACGTAGCCCTTCTGGACCATGAGGTATTCAAGAATGGCACCTACTCACCACGAAATGAGCATTATGTTTTAGTTCAGTCATTTGGTATCGATCCTGTCACTGCACTGGTCAGTTAAAACCTAACTGGTGACTGGATGACTAAAGCGTAATGGCCTACCCTGTATTATGAACAACGTACAAATATTCAGGAAAGTTTTATTTGAGGAACACAAGGGGCCTGGGAACAGATTCAGAAACAAACTGTGGTCATCCACATGCTCATGAGATAAGCAGAGAAGTAACTCCACAGATTGATATGTGCATAACTCTGCTTTGCTAATCTAACCCTGAGGGAGAGCAGAATTTACATGAAGGAGTCACTAAAATCCTTGAATAAACAGCTTTTGAAACACAGATGAACATTGAGATCTACCTCCTTTCCCAAGCAACCAGCCACCATGATTTATTTGAAACCCTTACGGGAACAGGCTGCCTAGGTAGGTTGTGTAGTCTCCTTCTTTGGAGACATTCCAGACCCGCCTGGATGTGTTCCTGTGCGACTTGGTCTAGATGATCCTGCTGTGGCAGGGGGATTGGAATAGATGATCTTTCAAGGTCCCTTCCGATCCCTAAGGATTCTATGATGTCTTTTTTCAGAACTAAAAGTATTTTTGATATATTTTTTATCAGCTCTACTGTTTCTGTAAAAGTAAATTTGGTAGTGTCAACTTAAGACTCATGAGCTTTATTAAAAGTGAATTCAAACTCAAGCTTCACTTGGAGCTGTGTGCTTCAGCAACTAGGACTGCTAGTTCCACTTACAAAGCATGTGTGACCCAACAGCTTTTTCTTCTTCATCTATCTTTTCAACACTAGCTACAGAAAGAAAGGGCTCGGGGGTGAGAAAGCATTGCTGTAGAACACCTGTAGAAAGTGAAAATTAATTTCAGAGAAGAGTTTTAATTCTTTTTCCATAAAAAAAGTATCATTGATGGAGTTGAGGTTTATACAATATTAGCTGTCAGTTCAGGTAATATTTTCAGAGTTGAAATTTTGACTGTTCTGAGGAAAGGCAGAGCTCAGTACAACTGAACAGGTTTTGTCAAAACAAAGCGATACAGGCAGGAATATAGTCAGCATCCAGCAGACAGCAAATTATGTCTCTATCTAGATGACTGTGAGAAATGGTGGTACATAGAAGGAGGGAAAGCAACTGAGATCCTTAATGCTCAGTCACTCGTTGTGTCATTTCCAGTGCTTTTCTTTGCCTCATCAGAGGCAGTGGAGGGTTAAAGGCTAACTTTCTTAATGAATTGTGAAATATCAAAAAAACACCCTCACCCATGACAGCACTGTTGGGGCCAAACTTCCCAAGGCTTGTGATGATGAGATTCCAATAAAGATATCTAGAAAAGAAATTTTCTAAACTAATGAGATTAAACAGGATGAGGTCATCCATCGATGACCAAGAACAATGTAATGGGATTAATGATGAAGGGTTTTGATCATAATAAAATGTGGGCTGATGCCCGAGAGAAAGTTCAGTGGTCACCACAACTGCAGTGAGTTCCATGTGTAAAGACAACAGAATAATGCTTAATGGACAGAATGCTTTGTGAAGAGGAGCCTTTGCTATCATTTTATGGGAAAGCTCAACAGAATTATAAAGACAAACTGTTATCTTACTTTGATAATTATTATTGCTTTCTCACTGGTCTGTCTAAATGCAATGGAATTCGTGTATCCATGGCTAAGCTTTTTTATAGGTAAAATATCCTCCCAATTAAGTTTATTTGGTAATGAATGTAGTGCATGGCACATTTAACTGGAGGAGGTAGATATTTGTTATGGGCTTCTTTTGGCCATAGGAACAGTCTTTCAATGGAGATTTCGTATCAGCATGTCATGAGCTTTTTTATTCTCACTCTGTGAACTCAGTTTGGAAATGGTAATGTTTACATCTTGGACAGCCTCCTAGCTTGGTGAGATTGACACACTCTTCATCACTTGAAGATATATTCAAGAGAAATTCCCTGGGTGTGTGATACAGAGAGGTCCATCCATTGTCATTAGGTCTATGCTCGTCTCATGGAGAAATTAATCTCATCCAGAAGTGAGCTGGTCACCCTACGTCCTCTCTGTGGTTAATAAAGAGATATAGGGTATTCTGCAGAAATTAATCTCATCAGCATCAGATGATTAATTTAGGATGATATGAATCATCTTTCAAAACATCCCTCTTCCTCATGATGAAGTGAAAACAGAGGGACTAGTTCAAGAAGCCAAGTAAATTTATTCAGATGATAATCAAGGACAGTTCTATATGATGAACAGATTGAAATCAGCCTTAGGGGGAAGGACTTGGGGGCATTGGTAGATGAAAACACTGAAGCTGAGCCAGCAATATTCTCTTGAAGCCCAGAAAGCCAACGCATCCTGGGCTGCAGCAAGAGAAGACTGATCAGTAGGTCAAGGCAGAGGATCTTTCCCCTCTACTCCACTCTGGTGACACTCGACCTGGAGTACTTTGTCCAGTTCTGGAGGGATATTGAGCTGTTGGAACGTGTCCAGAGGAGGGCTATGAGGATGAGTGGAGGGCTGGAACACATTTCCTAAGGGGACAGGCTGAGAGAGTTAGGGCTGTTCAGAATGGAGGAGACAAGGGAGATCTTATAGCAGCCTTCCAGTACTTGAAAGGGGCTACAGAAAAGCTGGGGAAGGGCTGTTTCCAAGGGCTTGGAGTGGCAGGAATAGGGGGAATGGTTTCAAACTGGAAGAGAGGAGGTTTATACTGGAAATCAGGAGGAAGATCTTGACGATGAGGGTGCTGAGACACTGGACCAGGTTGCCCAGGAAGGTTATGGCTACCCAGTCCCTGGAAGTGTTCAAGGCCAGATTGGCTGGGGTCTTGAGCACCCTGATCTAGTGGGGGGTATCCCTGCTCATGGCAGGGGGGTTGGAACGAGATGATATTGAAGGTCCCTGTCAACCTGAACCATTCTATGTAGACTATCAATCTATGAGTCTATCAATCTATGATTTAACTCCAACATGGAAGACAGACTTTATCAAAGTGAAAATCAAAATACAGGGAGATTATTGGGAAAAAATCAAACCTTTGTTTTCTAATTGCATCATCTGTTTTGGCAACTTTCCTTATGTAATAAGAGACACTATCACAAAAAGCTCTTTATTTGATAAGAAAGTTAAAATTTTTTCTTCAGAAAAAGAACAACAGTAAATTAATAAATAGTAAATTAATAAATCATTAGAAATAGTGTTACCAGCTGAACTCAGAGATTGAGTAATTCAGTTCTCCTGTCTTATACATGGCGAAACAGACATCAAAAATGACATTGTAAGTGCTGTATGGTAATCTTTATTAGAAAGTCATTCTAGAAGGCCTGGTCAGTTAGAAGGCCACTGATGTAAAAAGTTTGACTATAAGTTCTTTAAAAGTGGGATGAGAAGCTCCTAGCAGTCATGGTGTTAATGGAACCCGTTCAGTGAAAGGCACAGCTGGGAGTAGCAGTCAGAGAGGTACGTATGTACTACATAGACAGTAAAAGAAAATAAACCCTTGGCAAGTATGTGCTTGAAGCTTTCCACATAACTACGCTTTCATAAAGAGAGGCCATGCACAGACTCTATTGAACCCAAATGGCTTGTGTGAAACAATTCAAGTACAGAGAGATTTCAGGGAGTGTGTTTGACTGTTTTCAAGATTATATTTATGTTTATGTTCTTTACATGTGCTTAAAACCCCACGTCTTTTTTTATTTGCTTTGCTTGATTTAGATCAATCCAAGTTCTTCAAATAATTAACATTTTTACAACTCAAAAATCCTGTATAGGTACTTGTTTGTGGCTGAGTTTCAGCCTAATCATATCTAAAATAATCTTAGTAATAATCCCAAAGTATTTGCCAATTCTGTCATCCATTAACTTTTTATGGTATGCAAACACTTCATGTTTTACTGACATATTCCAAAAAACCTTGTAGAGACGGAATAACTAGGCATGGGAGCAAGGGAGTTATCCTTAATTTGTAATTTCCTGTTATTGTAAATTATACCTGCTCTGCATCTTTATGGCCTCTTTCCATCTTGAAATGTTACTAGTTGCTTTTCTGTTTAACTTATGCACCTTGAATGTTGTAAAAACCACTGTAAAAAAGTCAATAAAGTGGCAATAACACTGTGTCAGTCACAAGCAATGGAGTAACCCCTGTTGAGCAAACAACTGGAAAGCTACAGCTTCAATGCAATTGCACCGTATTGCAATTAATTAAAGATATGAATCAGAAAATTAAATGTTTTTGAGTTTTTGCTACTGCCAGTTGCTTAATTTATAGAGCAGTTACTTTGATCCTATCAGTTCTGTAAAGAGGCCACCAGTACACCCAGCAATACCGACTCAAGTTGCTCCCATCAGTATGGATTGCTTGTGGTCTTTCTAAAAGCACAGTCAGCAGACCATGTTGCTGCAATGTAAGTCCATTTCTGTGCTGTTTGTGTGAATATCCAGCTAAGAACAAGTAAATAGTTGTGCTAAAAGCCCCTCTAGCTCAGTATCCCATAATGGACAGTGCCCTGCAGCAAAGCTCCAGGGAAGAGAAAGAGGAGATGCTCACAGCCATCCTTTCCCTGTGTACTCTCAATGATGTGTCTCTCAGGGACCTGTTGACCCAAAGCTGCACATCTTTAACTGTCCTTCTTGGATTTTTCTCCTCTGTACATGCTTAATCACTTGTTGAATTCTGTCTACACTACACGAGAGCTTCCACGCAAATAACCTGAGGGAGTGTGTGTGGTGGGGGGTGTTTGTGCTGATTTCAGCTTCTATCATAACTTCATGCTTGAAGATAAAATATCTCTCTGGGCAGCTGGAATGGATCATAAGTTGAACAGAGAGGAAGGTTTTGCCTCAGTGCTGTCTAAGAAAAGAGATCAGCTAAAGTCAAGGCCAGTGTGGGCATTATTTTTCTGCCTTATCTCATTGTAGTGTATGACTGGGAGTAAAATAACTTCTTTAAGAACCTGGACATCCTTCTGGTAAGTATGACAATTGGATTCTAAACTTGTTTTACTCACAGCAGATAAATAAGAAATCATAAGCTTTGTCTTCATAAATAAAAGCCTTATTGAGCTCTGGCAATGAAAACTAATCAATAGAGGACACTCATCTCCAGTGAAAGCAACAGCTAATGCTCTGTGGTTCCTGGTGGATACTCTGTCATTGTATTCTAAAACCACAAGGAATTCCCTGTGTCATCAGCAACGGCCGCTTATTGCTGGTGAAATAGGGAATGAACAGGGATGAAGGTGCACTTGAATTTCATGGACACTTAGATGCAGATCATCTTCTGATGCAGGAATGCACCTGGTTAACTCCTGAGCTTGGAGAGGTTCAGAAAAAGAAAACCAGGATCTTCTTTAAAGAAGTTTCAACGTATACACAATGCCACAGAATAGTGTTTCCTACTCTTCCAGCTACAGCACATGAAATTATCAGGAAAACAAAGGACTGCACTGATTACCTCTCACACATGTCTGTCTATTCAGAAAATCCAAACCCAAAACCATTTCCAGTACAGCTACACTTCCACACGTTTCCTAAATGAATATCTCCCATTTTTAAAGAGCAAAATTCTGTATTTCAACATAGATCTACTAATTTTTATGAGAAAACCTTTTCAAAAAATGAATGGTTCCAACCTGAAATGAATAGTTTTATGTATGTCTAAAAAAGCTGTTTTATTCCACTTGGTAAAACACCCTCCCCCCTGCTCTTTCTTCGTATCATGGAGTATTTTTCATTAATAAAAAATTTTAGCAAACTGAGGAGTATTTATCCTAATTTTGTGTTTCCACTCCTTATCCCATGATGAATACTTTGCTGACTACCATCAGATACTTTAAATCAGACTCATTTAGTCTAAAAAGTGATCAAACCTCATTTAAACAATGCAATTCCTTTTGAAAATGTTAAATGGGAGAAGATACAAATTCGAATCATTCATTTCTCTTGCGCTTAATGAATTATTGATCTGCGCTTTCCTTCTGAATTATAGTGCTCTGATGTGATAAACATCGATTTGAATCTTTATACAAATCATTGTGTATCATCAGCATGTTATGAAAACACAATGAGGGATGGAGTAACACACAAAAACCGTTGTGAGGTGTCACAACCCTGTGCACGTGTGTGTGAGGGTGTGCAGGTAACACAACAAATGAAAACAGTACCCCCCGGAAGATGATAATGATGCTGAATTATAGAAGGCTTATATGTGGGTTAGTAATGACCAAGGAACCTTGGAAATGAAAAATAATTACTTTCTACTAGTAGTAATTTTTCTAACTTGACAATTCCTGTCCCAGGTTTAAAGGGAGAGTTCTCTTACACCCGGTTTGTGTTCAGAAGCTTTAGCTATTCACAGCAATGGGAACTGCACAGAGGAAAGACAAAAAGAAAGTGCTGAGAGCAGTAAACACATAGATAATGCTGTCCACCAAACAATTTTGCATTTCCTTTATGCACCATTTATTTCAGACAAAAAAGCTGCTGAGAGATTTACGTCAAAGTGATTTCCACAGCTCAGCTGCTAAGGCTGGGGAGATGATTGAAGCATTGAGCTACACTTTCCTGGGGATGTGTGCATACCCAGCTCCTGCTATGCCTGGGGATGGGCGATCTTACATGATCTTCAAACAAGCTCATTTCTAACATAATCTGGGTGAGTTTTGGCAGCCTGCATGAGGGGAAAAAACCTGTGGTTACTGTGATGCAAAGGGGCAATGGTGTCTCTATTTTCCCTTAGACAGCAGTGGGATTCCAGCACTGATTGTCCTTCCTTTGGACTGCCATGATCAAAACAAACAGGCTGGGAAGATGTCCCACCATCCCTCTCCTGAGTCCTCTGCAAAGAAGGGAGCACCCTTCTTACACTGACTGGGGAGAAGCCAGTGCTGAGGGTGCACACAGGGGCAAAACAACCAGATCTTCCACAGTACAAACCAAAGCATCCGTAACCCCTTCAAAACCACCCCTGCTTTTCATCCAAAAATCCTCATGACTGCTCTGGGACAAGGAGTGTTCATGCTATCATATACACTCAGAGCAAATTAAACTTGCAACTAATGACCTATAACAATTATCCACCAGGGCTACATTGAGATTTTGCCTAGATGGCTACAAACAATGAGGGATAAATATCACCATCCAGGGATTAAACAGATCCAAGCATGCAAGCTCAGGCCAAATCAAGGCCGTGGAGAGATGGAATCTGGACTTTCTTTCTCTAAGGTCAAAACTAGAACACCCAGCTCAGTCAAGAGTGTGTTATCCCTTGTCCTGCAGACCAACAACAGGATGTGATTTCACAGAGCAGGAAACAAACCATCTTCCATGTGAGTATCCCCACTTAGGCAACATTATCCAGCTTACTATAAAAGCCTGGCTTTATGCTGTACCTGTAGGTAGAACCTAATTTAAGGTCAACCACACTAGGCAAAGTGTACGAACAAAGATATTCAAACAAATTTGTAAAGAGATGCATATCACACTTTTTTTATCCACATGCATGTTCTTGTGCGCGACCCTACTCTTCCAAACAGTGTCTCTCCAGACTCACAAGACTCAATAGAATGAGATGCCCCTGAAAATGCAGCATGAAGCTGTTTCCCAGGAGTAGGTGGTTAATTCAGAGTGGAAACTTTGGCTTCTTTCAGTCTCACCAGAACCAGGTATCATATTTCTGTCACTCAATAAAAATGAGTTCTCCATTCCCAGGAAATATTTCTAATATTAATTTAGAGAATGAATCACTTTTTTGTGGTTATCAGAAAAAAAGCCCCAAACAGACCGTTTAAAACCTATTAGCAAATGTAAGAAGTCTAAAGAAGGCATAATTCATGTAATGTTTTTTTCTCCTTTCCACATATGTTTTGGAACACGATGCATAACATACACAGCTCTGATTGTCCCGAGGTAGATCAACATCCTGCACTCAATGGTCTTACATACGGAGTGGGAAAATGAAACCTGAGACTTCACAAATAGCTGGGGAAAAAAAAAATGGATGGCAGGGCTGAAAACTTGTAATCATTATGGCATTTGCATTACGACAAATTAAAATGTGGTATTCCAGGTTACGAACGGTGTTATAAAGCCGGTATTCTATGCTGTGTATTGCAAGCTCATTTAAAATGTACTCTTCCACGACATGATGAGAACACAAATTATAATTAGGAAAGTAACCCAAGCAGAAAATTAGTCTGGAAGACTAGTCTGAGTGTGCTCCCGCAGACAAAGCCATCCTGTGTCTTAACTCTACTGTCTCAGTAAAGGGACAGATTGATGCAGAAGATAACGGCAAGGACAGACACGGCTTTCCGGGGGGAAGTATGATCTGCAGTCTTTGAGTCATGCAAATATGCACAAAGAGAAGCCCCCACCAGATCCCTGCTTTGCAGAGTTACTTGCAGCACAGGCTGTTAACAGCTGCCTTGCACGGTCCTATACCTGGAGTTTTGTTTCAATATTCCTATTCATAGGCAAAAATCCCCCTTTACGAGCACAGATAAGGTCTGCTGACCCCACCCTGAACCCAGAGCCTGCTTGCAGAAGTAAAAGTACCCAACCTTTGTAACGAACAAAGTGTGAGCTATAGAGCTGAGGGAAAAAAACCCACTGACACATGGTTCAAAACTTCATTCGGAAACAAATGGACCAGAAAATAACAAAAAAAAGTCAAAAAGTACTTGCTGCTCCTACGTGATAAATCACATAAATGATGTTGAGAAACTTTTAAGCAAGCCAGGCATATACCTGCATTGCTTTTTCTCTTATGGAAAAGGTTTTGGGTTTTAAAAGAAAAGGTAAATAGCTTTGTATAAATCACTTGGCATCTCTGCAGTTTGTCTAGAGAGATTGGAACAAATCCACTGATCGGAAAATTATACCTACCTTTTAGATGTCTCTTCCCATGGAAAGGGAACCTGTGTGCTAGAGAGTGGTTACAGTGCACTCAAAGGAAAAGATTGTAATTTCCTACTACATCTTATTTGCTTTTTCTTATTTGATTTTCTTGAAGTAACCGATCCTTTTTTCTTGTGAGGACACCCTTGGCTTCCCAGTAAGTTACAGGATTTAGCGGACTTATCCGTATATTAAAAAAATAAGAAACAAAGCAAAAGTCCTACTGAAGAAAAGACCTCTACCAAAATTGTCATTAAAACAATAATAAAATATATATTTTATATATATCGGGGTTGGACTAGACGGTATGTTGATGTCATTTCCAACCCCTTACATGCTGTGATCCTGTGTTATATATTACGAATATTCATCTGCTATAAAGGACCAGATTTTGGCAAAAGATTTCAATGTTTAGTCTGTGGTTAACATACTTCTTTAAAGGGAGGATTATGATGTGAGAAGCTTTCTTTTCTTCAAGGGTGGCCTGCATCTATGACTGTTAGTGCATAGAGCATCGGTCATACCTTCAGTAGAGCAAGCCCTTGTTAGGAGAGTGTGTGAAAGAAATTACCAGGGTGCAGAAGACCATAGAGCAGCCCTTCTATTCTTCACTGAGTCCACACCTCCTTATCGCAACAGCCACAGCTGTTACCCAAACTGCTTTCATTCACCCCAAAAACACCTTTGATCTCAAGTGTAACCACACAATCTAGAAACTTGATGCACCCTGACATCGGCTTTTCCCCGGCTGTTGTCGTGAACATTTGCTGTCCCACATTCCTCTGGAAGTACAGAGCAGCATCTTCCAAGTCACTCTTGGAGAAGTCTTTTCCCTAAATATTTTCAATAATAATTTTAATTTCTTTTTTTTGCCTCAATTAAAAAAAACAAACCAAGAGGAACAGAGACTGTAAGTGAGAGAAGAACCGCTTGCCCTCCTGGTTTTGTGAAATAAACTTTCAGAAGAACATGTAAAGACACTTACATTCAACCCCACATAACCGTAGACTCAAAATTGTCATTGTGACTCTGTAAGAACCCAAATTTTTAACTCGTGTTTACCTAATCAACTATTTTTCACTTCTTTAACTCACAGGCTTTTTGGAGCATCTCACTTCAATGACGAAATGATGTGAAGATTCAGTCAGTTGTTGGAGACAGGATTAAGAAATCCAAACCAGGAGAACCTTCCGGAAGTGTTGCTTGGACCTAAATGAAACAGGGAAATTAAGTTGATTAGGAAGTGTTGCTCATCTGTTTTAGGTCTGAGGTTCATCAAGTGGATTCATTTCACACCAGCTCAATTAGTAGTTCAAAAAGTAGAAATTATTTGAGCCAGATCTGATGGTAAATTTGAAAATGTAGAAGTTTTTAAAAAAAACCATGTAGATCTGGCACTAGGGAACAGGGTTTAGTGGGCAGGGTGGTGGTGTTGGGTTGATGGTTGGACTGGATGATCTTGGAGGTGTCTTCCAACCTTAATGATTCTGTCATTCTGTGTAAATGAGCTGAGAAAAGTGTCTTATAATTTCACATACAATTAATGTTCTGAGACAAGGGAATACCTGACTCTAGTGTCTATTAAATCCATCCCACGTGTGTCAGCACATTTCCCCCGAGCATAGTTCCAGACAGACTTCAATACCATGGTTCTGTTTGTTTGGGGGTGATTTAAAACCGTGTGTGGAGTCAGAATGTGTTTATGAATAGCTGTTGAGGGTACAGATATTTCCTGAATGAGGCAGTAGAAGAAACCAAATGTTTCCAAAAGCAAAAGCAAAGAAAATTAAAGCACCAGCTTCCTAGTGAAAATAAATACCTCTGTGGCCAAAGCTGCTCTTTCAAACTTCATCACGGGGACATGTGTTGCTTGGCTTCAATGTCTATTCTAAAACTTTCAGGCACAGTACTTTGTTTGTATTCGTAGAATCATTAGGGATCAGAAGGGACCTTGAAAGATCATCCAGTCCAATCCCTCTGCCACAGCAAGATCACTTAGACCAAGTTGCACAGGAACAGATCCAGGCAGGTCATTAAATATGCCAAAGACATTTATGAAATGGAAGTACTTTCTGTAAAGAATAAATTGGGAAACACAGTAAAATTTGTTCTTCCCAGTGAGGGTGATGGAGCAGTGGAACAGGCTGCCCAGGGCGGTTGTGGAGTCTGCTTCTCTAGAGACGTTCCAGACCCACCTGTTTGTGTTCCTGTGTGACTTGGTCTAGGTGATCCTGCTGTGGCAGGGGGATTGGACTGGATGATCTTTTGAGGTCCCTTCCAATCCCTAATGATTCTTCAGTTCTATGATTCTACTGCTTGCCAAGAGATGTCATGAGTGATTTTAGCCCAGATGAAAGGAAAACAATACATAATCATCAAAAGACAACACCAGCACTGTGGATGTAGATGATAAATCTGAAAGTTTTAGTTTTGGTTACTGATTCCTCATTTTTCATTCCTCCCCTGTATATTTCCAGAGAGATGTCTTCTGGAAAGTAGCTATACATTATAAGCTAATTTAATTCTAAAACTCTAGTTTGGTGACATTTACAGGATATTTAACACTTTCCAAAACTGTGATGGTATTTATATTCCTGGATATAGTTTTAGGAACCTAATTTCAAGTTTAAAAATACTGACTCATAGGCTTCTTGAGATGTGTGAGAAGTGTCCTTTAAAACACGCATAGGATGACAAGAATAAAGGTGTTGGGCTAAAAACCTGGTCAGAGAAATAAAAACCCACCAGGAAAGCTGTTAATCTGCTGCTGTAAAACTGCACCAAGCAGCGTGCAATCTCCTTACGTAAGTTTTCCAACCAAAGGATGTCTTGGGCTGTACAAATATCTTGCAGAGCTGGAAATTACTGAGTCCTCAGTAAGTCCAGCTTATGATGCACACGCTAGGATGTAAGGAACACTTGGTTATTAACAAATTGCATTCAACTAGGCAGTGACACTTTCAGAAAACCCAGTCTTTCTGTTTACTGCATCCAAGAAACAAGATTTGTATTCCCTGTGAAAAGGATTTTCCAAGTGATCAGCTTGTAGAGCACCTGGTACTTGTGGTACAGCTGATAACACAGTATCTGGTTTATTATCAACAAAAATACCTGAAGAAAATTATTTTGAGTTTTAATTATAGCAGCTGACAGTAAATAAACAAATACTGGAGCAGCAGCCCTGGCAGCAGAGAGGAAGGCAGATCCAAAGCTGTTCTTTGACAAAGAATATGATCTAAACTTCTTTCAAGAAGTTGAAAATACTGGGTTAGTTAGTAGTTTTCTGAAAGTTTGAAAATCACACGATGATCTTTATTTTTTTTTATTTATATTTTTTTTATGGTGTGTGAATATTCTATTACTTGGTTGGATTGAAGAAATTAGAAATGCTCTGCTTTCCTGGGGGCTTTTCAGCACCTCCTCCTTTCCACCCTCCTACAGATTAAAAAAGGATTGAAATAGCAAGACTGACCAGAATAAAGAATATGCAAAACCTCTTCTGGGAGCCTCAGGCTTTCAAACTCCACAAGACAGGGATGAAAGCTCCAGACAGGAGTGCAGCCACGCTGTTAGAAGGTGCAGCCCCAAGGCGATGTGCAATGTCCGGTTGAGAATTTTTACCTGAATTTTGAAGCTCACAGGCTGCTCCCCTCTGCCTCCACCCTAGCTGCCTAACTCATCCAGCTTTAATTAATGATGCCTTTAGGTACCTCCATTGCAATACAAGGCCGTGTTCAAGCAGTGGTAGGAGCACTTTGAAGGAGCCCTCCAGAAAAATGAGAACTCTTATTATTCTTTTCATGTTAAGGTTTCTTTAAAAAGATGTGTGGACACACAGAGAGGGTCACTGCACACTTCTTAAGTGAAATATGTTTCTGTATTAGTGGTCTTCAGCAGCAGAAATAGGCTGAAGAGGATTAAGTATAGAAAAAGCTCAGATTCATTTCTGTCTTTAGAGTTTGCCCTCTTCTATCTGACCTCTAAGTACAGTCCCTGCCATGCTTTCTCCATAAAGACCATTCAGTCACCCCAGTGATTTACCAATTGCCAAAATCCTATATCTGCATATAGGCATTGCCCTTTTATTGCAGTCCCTGACAAATTTTATATGTCCTTAATTTATTTTAACTGTTCATCAACACTGAATTAAATGGTCAGACAGTTGGATGATTTTTGAAGGTCCCTTCCAACAGGATTATCCTATCCTATCCTATCCTATCCTATCCTATCCTATCCTATCCTATCCTATCCTATCCTATCCTATCCTATCCTATCCTATCCTATCCCCTCCCATCCCATCCTATCCCCTCCCATCCCATCCTATTTGCTAGCCCTATGCTCAGACAAGTACCTTATCAAAAGGTTCCCCTTGCTGGTGTATGTCTTGGGGACACGTGCTTACCTTGGAGAACAGCTCTGAGAATACAGCTAGACATTATGAAGGTGGAAGCAAGGCACCCCAGCTCAATCTGAGAGATTTTACTGCCCTCCATCTGATACTTTCCCTTATCTCCATCTCCTGTGCTGACATATAGATCTTGCTACATCATTTCTGTCCCAAACCACTCTCGGTAGACTTCTCCTATTTACTGATAGCCTTATCTCTGCTGCAGCCTCATTAACTCAATACACCCTGTATGTTCTCATCCTCCCTTAGTCCCACAAGGATTTCTCAAGACAGTGTGTGTCAATACAACGTCCAGGTGTGGCTGAAATGGCCCAGAGATACAGGGAAAGATTAGTTCTCTGGTCTGTGACACGAGCTGCTCTACTCAAAACTAAATTCCCTTTTGCTTTGTTGCACAGCAACCTTTGATTGCTTGAAGTGAAGCCACTTTTCCAAAGGGAAGGGAGGGAAGCATATCTATAAATTGTTTACTCTTCTTGTTTGCTAGTCACATTGTGACTAGCACACTGCAGCAGATAAAGGCTTGTGACTTAAGCTGAAAACCAGAGCATCATGACTGTGGTCGTAAGAGTCACCTCTCTGGTGTGGAGAGGGGAGGGAGGGGAAGAGATAACAACATTCATGATTGGATTGCCACAGATCAACGCAAATGGAATCACCAAATATGTTATTTCTAGTGTTTTATGATTCCTGTTTGCTGTCCTTTTTTTATCTTGGTGTCCGGGTGTCCGAATCAAACACCCTTACTGGAATGTAAGAGGGGAGAGAGGGAAAGAAAGAGGGGGAAGTATTTCTAGGGCTGGTTTGTAGAACACTGTTTTCCAGTGTGTTGCAAATCTACTGGTGTCCCTTTAAGAATACTGTTATCTTCGTTTATAAAAGCCAGCAATATTAAAAATACAGTAATTAACATGTTCATAATGTAAATGCTAATCATTTAACATGTCAAGCATCTTCATCCCCTACTGAATCGGTATGAATTATTAAAGCAGACTCTTTAAGACCTTTAAAATCAACTCTCAAAGCATGCACTAAACAACCGCACCGTTGGCATACGGGAGCACCGAGGCACAAATTTATGTGTTAGACTGTCTGACACACTCGTTCTCTTTGATGGGAGGGGAGAAAAAAAAAGCCAAACACCCCTCTCTTCAAAATCTTATACTCAGAATGGCATAATCTGCATGCATACGTGCAGTGTTGATTTTCTTTTTCCTTCATAGATTTTTTTTAGGGTTTTGGGTGTTTTGATTTTTCTTTTTTAATGTAAACCTTATAGAGAGGAAAAATTAAAAAAGAAATTAAAAAAGAAGAATATTTGGGTTATGGAATATTTTTTCCATAACATACTCATGCTAAAGCCCAAAATGCTCTTCAAGCATTCAATCTATAAAGATAATTATAAATGAAAGCTAATAATTATAAAAAAAGGTAAAGTTTCTGGGTTTTTTTTAACATTTTCTGTCAGGAGAGTTGTTGGTAATGAAGAAATCTGTGTAGGCTTTTGGAAGCTGATTTTAAATATTACAAATAAGAACGAGCTCGTAAAGGTTATCCCCAAATTTACTGCAGACGAGGCAAGAAAATGTGGATTTTCAAGCATCTGCAAAACAGAGATGGAATTATTAGACGGATACAACTCACCTCACAGCTGGCTCATGGCGCTTCGAGAAAGAGTCATGAACTCTCTTTTGAGTATATATATATGTACGTAGGGACGGACAAATGTCTGCATCAGATGGCTGTTTCCTGGTCAACCCATTGAAAGGAGATGGCAGATATGGATGTAATTTTTTGTTTTGTTACAGATACAAACTAAACAAAGTTTTGCAATCAGGTAAAAGAAAAAAACCCATCACATAAATAGTGGGTCCCAAGTACTTTGCTATCAAGTTGCACAATACCCACGTTAACATCTTGTTCTGCTTGAACAATGAGATAATGGACTGGAAATTTGTAGGACAGAGGTTATTCTTGCTTTGGGAAAACCCTCAGTGCCCATTAATTTAATGATACATATTTTTTTTGCGATGCTATGGTGCTGCAACACAATCAGAACAGATTTTCAGTGGGATACTGGAGCACAAGCCCCTTTCTGAGCACACAGCTGAAATAAACCTACCTTGGTTGGGCTTTTAGACCTCATTTTCTACACCTCAACCCACCTGATCTCAGGTGTAAGTTGAAGTTCTACCTGGGCAATCCTAAATCCCTTCTTTATTGTGAGAAACGAGGAAACTCATTTCAGAGGGGTTAAAATTTTACCAAGTTTGTGTACTCAGTAATAACTTTGAGGGGTTTTATGCCTGATAGGAGATAAGAGCTCATGTACCTTGCTTTCCTACCATGAAAAATAGGTCTTAACCTGCTACCAACCCCTCCAAAAGAAAAGAAAAAAAACCCAACAAGTAAAACCAACCAGGAAAAAGTTCAGCACACTTCCTCAGATATTTCGAGATTGGCACAAATTAAGAGTCAAAGGGCAAATAGAAGATGGAGAATTCCAGATCTGGGACAAAACACATCAGCTGCAGTCAGGGAGGCTTTTCATGCATGTTGAAAGGAGAAGAGGCTGCTTTATATTTGAGAGACATGTGTTCCTGCTAGTCCATTTTCACTTCATAACAAAAACTTTTCACACTAGGATATGAAGCAAGCATGAGAGATGTGAGACAAGTGTTCTCTAGCTCATCTAATTATCTCCAAACCACTCCTGGTAGGCTCTTAAGCCATTCTGGCTACCTTTTTTTATTAATAATTCTGAGAACTCAGAAGTGTTATTCTGCAAAACTTTCTCTGAATTTCTATTTGAATTTACTGAAGTGTTTGTTAAAGCTACACAGGAACCAGATTGATGCAGCCACTTGATGCTCTGCTACCTGCCTTTGGAGATAAACACAAGACAGACTTTGAAGTTCTGTAAATGGTGGGAAAGCTGAAACAAAAAACTTGCTGGATATCCCTAGTTTATCTTCTCATAACCTGGATGTGAGATAGCATTTCCTCCCTTTTTTAAATATCCTTAAAAAAAAGCCAACCAACAAACCCCAACTTACACAGCTGCAATGAAGTCTCCTGAAGGCAGAGATCAGGATTTGAAAGTCTGACATAAATGCAAACAGAATTGCCATGCAATTGGCTTTTTAGAGTTATCATTTGTATTGCTCTTTTACAACATAAACAGCAAACAGGCTACCAATTTACCAAAGTAGCCAGGGAAAATATATAAAAGTAAACACCAGTAAGAAAGGTTGGGGACAAACATGAATGTCTTCAGCCATGAGCAGTGCTAAGAAGAATGGTTAAAGTAGATCTTTTTCACTGATGGGTAGAACAACTGTCCAGGACAGAAGTAGCCATGAAGATAGGAAAGTTGAGAAACAAAGTAGGGAAACATTACTGCTGAAGAGGATTTTCTTTGGACCTGATGGTTCAGTCACACTGTGTAATTATAATCAAATAGTATGATCCTTAAACCACCACAGAATTAATTATGTAATAGAAATTAAAGTCCTGAACAAGGAGGATAGTGCCGAAATCCCTCTATGTAGGTACAACACAGATGTTGGAAACAAGGTTCTTCTAAAGTTCATTTCAAATCCTCACAAAATAGGAGACCCTAGAGGGTATCAGTACAAAAATGATCAATAATAAAGTGGGGTGGATTAATTTTTCCTTCTAATACTTATGATAGACACACAGTGAGAGTAACGGAGCATTGGAACAGGCTGCCTAAGGAGGTTGTGGAGTCTCCTTCTCTGGAGATGTTCATGACCCACCTGGATGTGTTCCTGTGTGACTTGGTCTAGGTGATCCTGCTGTGGCAGGGGAATTGGACTGGATGATCTTTCAAGGTCCCTTCCGATCCCTAATGATTTTATGATTCTGTGATACTCTGACTTGTTGTCCAGGACTGAGCCTCTCAGGAGCTTACCTGACACTAGTGTTGTCTTGTAGTAGATGATCTGCCATGATTTAATTTTCCAAAGTCATAAATGGACACAGCAGTATCAGAATGTGGTAAGAAGATTAGTATCTGGAAAAGCTAACACTTATGGCATGAAAAGCAGACAGGATAGAAAACAAACAGATACAATAGAGTTGTGATGAGATTACTTGATCATGCATAACTCCAAACAGAGTGTCTTTAATATATAGAATTATTCTTTAGGGAAAGAAGCACTGAGCATTAAAGCATATCGTGCATATAATGTCCATAACCTTTTCCTTCAAGACTTGGTTTAAAATTTAAATTTTTCTATTCTATAACAACAGTAATTTGGTCATTACTACATGAGGAAATTGGTGATGAAGGACAGCCCTTAAGTACACATGGCTATAATTTAAGCAAATACACCATCAAAGCAAGGTGTTAATATACAACCCAACCTAGTAACGTCCAAGTTTAGATCTTGTACTGTGCCAATGAGGAATCAGGAAAAAAATACCTGGAGTTTTCCTCATAACTTGCTGTCAGCTTTGAGTCTCTACTGGGTTAGCGGAGATACGGCCCGTAGTTTGTCATATCTGCAGGAAAGGTGCAATGAGTGACATTTCTATCAGAAATGCAGACATGGTGAATTATACAGCATTTGCAGTGACAAACTATCTGCTGAGAAGAAAAATCATGTGGTTGTCATGCATATCTGATCCTCTAATTACACATATACACACAGATGCTGTTAAAAGAAGAGGCTTCTCAACAGAGGATGCTATCAGCAGCATTAGACAAGCAAACCTCTGTAGATTTATCCAGTTTAGGAGATGAATAAAAATCTAAAGACTAATTAGCACAACAGTCCAGTTTTGTTCCTTAAATTTGAAAGAAAAGGGAGAAAGGAAGTGATGTCACACAGCAGCTTGATTAGAAAACCAGAAAAAAGCTAAAGCACACATCCTTTGGAGATGGCCACAGACCTGAAGACAAGATTAATACACTGGGGGAACCCAGAAGTTTGCAAATTTGACTCTCATCTGGCTCGCTTCTGGCTATGGCAGAACTTTTGACGCATCCACTCCGGAATCCGTTGTCAGGCAAAGGGAGTTGTCACATCTGAAAATCAACCTGACTTGTGACTTCACTTCCATCAGGTATAACAGAATCACAGAAATATTGAGGCTGAAAAAGATGTCTGAGATCATCAAGCCCAGCCCAGGATCTAATATCACCATAATAAGCTAGACCACTGCACTAAGGGCCACATCCAATGTTTTCTTAAACACCTCCAGAGATGGAGACTCTACCACCTCCGTGGGCAGTCCATTCCAGGGTCTAATCACACTTTCCATGAGGAAGGGCTTCCTAACATCCAACCTAACCCTCCCCTGGCAGCTTCAAGCCCTGCCCTTTTGTTCTGTCACTATTTGTCTGGAAGAAGAGCCTATCCCTCCAGAGAAGGAAAAGGTCCCCCTCCAGTGTCCTCTTCTCCAGGCTAAACAACCACAGCTCTCTCAGCCGCTCTTCATCAGACATTCTTTACAGTCCCTTCCCCAACCTTGTTGCTCCTTTGGACCCAGTCCAGTACCAGCACTCTAGGGGAGACTGCCACAGTGCAGGAGAATGACGTCCCTAGTCCTGCTGAGCACATTATTACTGATCCAAGCCAGGATGCCATTGGCCCCTTGTGTCACCTGGGCACCTTGATGACTCGTGTTCAGCCGGTTGTCCCCCAGTGCTGCCAGGTCCCTCTCTCCCAGGCTGCTTTCCAGCCACTCAGTCCCCAGTCTGTAGCTGCAGGGGATTCTTGTGGCCAAAGTGTAGGACCCTGCCCTTGGCCCTGTTGAACTTCATTCCGTTGGCCTCTGCCCATTGACCCAGCCTGTCCAGATCTCTCTGCAGCATCTTCCTCCCCTCTAGGAGATCAACGCTGCCCCTGGACTGACAGACTTCCCCAGGCACAGACACACAAAACTTGAACTCAAGCTGAAAACCTCCTCTGATTCTTCTGTTACAGTCAAGAAAGAAATGAAAGTTTTCATCCCCTTGTGTGTTTATTTCCAAAATAAATATTTGTCATGCACAAATCAATGTTAGATCATTAATGCTGGGGTGGAAGGACACAGATAGAGCAGAGATCAATGACTCAGAGGTCCACCTTTCTTGGAAAAGATCTCATCGAATTTCATCTTCCCCATGAGCATTGATGGTCCTTCTTCCAGCACAATCCGTGAAAGCCCAGACTCATTACTTGATCAGATGTTGCCTAGGATATGGCAAAGGGTATAAACAGGCTCGTCCTATCATTCCTTCTGCCTGATGAATGGGAAGATGCTTACGTTACTTTGGGAAAACACTGTGTGTTGCTGTTACAGGTGTTGGGACTGAAGACCTGACAGAGTGATGATTACAGTTATACCTTGTGAAAAAGCAGATGGGGAGAAATACCTGCTGGAGTAGAGAGAGAGGGAATTATATTTGCCTGAGGCTAGGCTTATGTGCTGGAAACACTACACAGCAGATAGAAAACAGTCTAGGAAGTTCCTGGAGTGTATGCAAGTCAGGTCTATAGCTGCAGCTGCAAGGGTTATGTTGGATGGAGTTGGGATAAAGCCAGCTAGGGGAAGCTTTCTGATAGACCTTGTGATCAGAGAAGGACTAGTCCATAAAGGGCTGTAGGCAATCCGTTCTAGTTAGAAATGTCTCTGCTTGTTGTAGGGGGGTTGGACTAGATGCCCTTTGGAGGTCTTTTCCAAGCCCATACCTTCAGTGAGTCTATGATGTGAAGGCTGGTGGTCATCACAATGATCACGAGGCAGCAGAGTTTCCAATTCTTAAGGAAGTAAAGAGGGAAGCCAGCAGAACTGGCACATGTTCCTTCCAGAAGGCAGACTCAGGAGACTGGTTGACAGAGTCCTTTGGGAAATATTCATGAGGAACAGAGAATCCCAGAAAGGCTGGACACTCTTTAAGAGGGCAATCTTTAAGGTAAAGGAAGAAGCTGTCCTGGTGTGCTGCAAGATGATAGAAAACCAGCCTGGCTAAACAGAGAGCTGACTGGAACTAAGGAAGGAAATTCTGTGGTCTTCTGTGGAAGAAGGATCAGGTGACTCAGAAAAAGTCTAGGATTTTTGTAAGGCTATACAGGGAGAAAATTAGAAAGGCTGAAGCCTAACTATGACTCAATCTGTCCAATACTGTTGAAGAAAACAACAAATATTTCTATTAATACATAAATAATAACAGGAAGGCTAGAGATAATCTTCATTCTCTGTTGGATGCAGGGAGAATCCTGCTGGTTAAGGACAAAGAAAAGACTGAGCTACAAAGCGCCTACATTGCCTCTATCTTCCTCTGTCAGTTGTTCCCTGGTTGTCCAGCCCCTTGACCTGGAAGACAGGGATGGGGAGCAGAATGCAGCCCCTAAAACGGTCAGCAACTTATTGTGGCACTTAGATGTGCACAAGTCTATGGGGATGGATGGGATGCAGCCAAGGGAACAGATGTTGCTGGCAGAAGTGCTCACAAAGCCACTTTTCATCATTCATCAGCAGTCCTGGCTAATCAGGGACATCCCAGGCAACTGAAGTCTGGAAAACGTGATGCCCGTCTATAAGAAGGAGCAAAAGAAGAAAACAAGGAACTGCAAGGCTTACCAGACTGACCTTAGTGCCAGGGAAGTTTATGGAGCAGCTCATCTTGAGTGCCATTGCATGGCACATACAGGACAATCAGGTTATCCCAGTATCACAGTAATGATGAGGCTGGAAAA